>ML661893.1:2309539-2493543 GCA_007570785.1 Antilocapra americana
AAAACATATTTGAAATAACCTACATATTTTCCAGTGCAATGTGACACTTACCCAGAGAAATCTTTGACTTAGCCATTGAAAACTTCAATGGAGTTAGACTGAAAAAAAACACAGAGGGTGAGTGTACAGAGAAAGCATTTAAGTGAGAAATTAGTATCAAAATGAGAAATTATTATTAAATATACTTTAAAGAAAATCCCATATACTTGGAAATTAAATATCCACTTTTAAATGATGGGTGTATCTAAGAAGTCATACCAAGGAAAATTAGAAAATATTTCTATAAAATATAAATGAAAAGAGAATTTACCAAAATTTGTTGCATGCAACTGAAGCTGCTGAGTGCAGTTAAATACACTATGGAGTCTTAATTGAGGTATGAAAACAAATAATGGACACTGGCATAAAATTTGTGATATTTTAACAAAATCTGTACTTTAGGTAATACTGTATCACTTATTAATTTCTTTATTTTTACAGCATCATATTTCTTTATATTTTCTAATTGGATTAGAAGTTTGAAGCCTCATTCATTTTTTTAAACCATTAAGATAAATTTTATAGACTTTTGGCAGTAATAATGATTACCTCCCAATATATCCTGGAGTGGGAATACTGAATCATATGGTAGCTCTGTATATATTTTTTAAAGGAACCTCCATATTCTTCTCCATCATGGTTGTACCCATTTATATTCCCACCAATAGTGTAGGATGGTTTCCTTTTCTCTGTACCCTCTCTACCATTTATTGTTTGTAGTTTTTTTGAGGAGCAGTGTATCTAATTTTCATTGTTTTCTATGCCTTTGGTGTCATACTTTTGGACCCACAACCCAAGCAAAAGTTAAGAGAATTCAGCACCACCAAACCAGTTCAATTCAGTTCAGTCGCTCAGTCGTGTCCGACTCTTTGCGACCCCACGGACTGCAGCATGCCACGCTTCCCTGTCCATCACCAACTTCTGGAGCTTACTCAAACTCATGTCCATCGAGTTGGTGATATCATCCAACCATCTCATCTTCTGTCGTTCCCTTTTCCTCCCACCTTTAATCTTCCACAGCATCAGCATCTTTTCCAATGAGTCAGTTCTTCGCATCAGGTGGCCAAAGTATTGGAGCTTCAGCATCAGTCCTTCCAATATATATTCAGGACTGATTTCCTTTAGAATTGACTGGTTCGATCTCCTTGCAGTCCAAGAGACTCTCAAAAGTCTTCTCAAATACCACAGTTGAAAAGCATCAATTCTTCAGTGCTCAGCTTTCTAACTCTCACATCCATACATGACTACTGGAAAAACTATAGCTTTGACTAAATGGACCTTTTTGGGCAAAGTAATGTCTCTTTTTTAATATGCTATGTTGGTCATAGCTTTTCTTCAAGGAGAAAGTGTCTTTTAATTTTATGGCTGCAGTCACCATCTGCAGTGATTTTGGAGCCCAAGGAAAAAAAGTCTGTCACTGTTTCCATGTTTTCCCATTTGCCATGAAGTGATGGGACTTGATGTCATGATCTTAGCTTTTTGAAGGTTGAATTTTAAACCAGCTTTTTCACTCTCCTCTTTCACTTTCATCAAGAGGCTCTTTAGTTCCTCTTCGCTTTCTGCCAAAAGGGTGGTATCATCTACATATCTGAGGTTATTGATACTTTTCCCTGCAATCTTGATTCCAGCTTGTGCTTCATACAGTCCAGCATTTTGCATGATGTACTCTGCATGTAAGTTAAATAAGCAAGGTGACAATATACAGTCTTGACATACTCCCTTCCCAATTTGGAATGAGTCTGTTCCAGCAACAGTTCTAATTGTTGCTTCTTAATTTGCATACAGATTTCTCAGGAGGCAGGTAAAGTAGTCTGGTATTCCCATCTCTTTAAGAATTTTCCAGTTTGTGGTTCTTCAAGCACTCTATCAGATCTAATCCCTTGAATCTATTTGTCACTTCTACTGGATAATCATAAGGGATTTGATTTAGGTCATACCTGAATGGTCTAGTGGTTTTCACTACTTTCTTTAAGTCTGAATTTTGCAATAAGGAGTTCATGATCTGAGCCACAGTCAGCTTCTGATCTTATTTTTGCTGATTGTATAGAGCTTCTGCATCTTAGGCTGCAAAGAATATAATCAATCTGATTTTGGTATTGACCATCTGGTGATGTCCACATGTAGAGTCATCTCTTGTGTTGTTGGAAGACAGTATTTGCTATGACCAGAGCATTGCCTGCTCCTTTGCCCTCCCCTGTTCTATAACTTAGCTACAAAAATTGGCCCTTGATTCATCTTGCATTACCTTCTGTGTATGGTATGAGGTCAGGTCCACCCTCAAGATTCTGCATGTGAGGTCAGGGTTTTGCAATGCCATTTTTTGAATCTGTTCTTTGCCCAGTGACCATTCTTAGCACGTCTATCAGAAATCAAGTAAAAATTGAAGAGAGGGTTTGTTTCTTGGTTTTCAAGACTCTTGCATGGTCTGTATGTCTATCCCAATGAAGTAACACACATCTGGAAGACTATTTTGGCTCTTTGGCATTCTTGAAATTCCTTATGAGTATTATTTTTCCCAATTCAGAAAAAAATAAACTCTGAGATTGAATAGGAATGAAATGAGAATCTATTTTTACTGAATAGTATTGTTATTTGAACATTACTAAGCATTCTGATATTTAAACATGGGTTGTTTTCCAATTATTTAGGTTTTCTTTAAGCAGTGTTTTAGAGTTTTCAGGGTAGAACCATTTCACCTCCTGCATTGAATTCTGAAACATTTTATATTATGTTTAAATTTTTATTGGAGTATAGTTGGTGTTCAGTGTTGTATCAGCTTTAGGCATACAGCAAAGTAAATTAGTTAAATATATTCGTATATCCACTGTCTTTTCTCCCTTTTCTCACTACCCTCTCTAACATTTATTCATAGATTTTTTTTTTACTTTTGTATGCATTTATTTTTTGCTGCATTTATTCCTGGGCCATCACTTATTACTTCTTCACTTTCTTCTAGGATATCTTTTTCTTCTGCACAACCTCCTCGTCTGGTTTAGGAATAGCATTCTTCTCCAGTTAGCACCTTCTCAGTGCGGCAGGGAGTGCTCACGTGTGGGTCGAGCTGACCATGAGTCTGTAAGTCTTGTTCTGCCTCCTGGGGACTTTGTTCACCCGAATGTGCTCGATTACCAGAGAACCTACATCTAAGCCCTTAAGTTCAGCACTCTCCGTTTCTGAGCATGTGCAGTAAAAATTCAGCACTTTTTCCAGGCCACTGACCCTGCGTCCAGCCCCTCTGTGCGGCCTGTGCACACCCACCAACCCCACGGTGGAATGATGGGATGGCACACGTGGCTTCTTTACGGTGACATCCTTCAGATACTTGGTGGCTTTTCAGATATGCATACACCTAATGGTCTGGATGGTTTCTTGAGTGTTCTTAAAGTGAACACGAAGATTTGACCCTCTTGATCTGCATGATTTGTGGGGCTTTCTGGGCCAAGTGTATTGTGCTCCATTTTTAGAGGTCACCTCAGACCCTGTAAATTTTATGATGATGGCCATTCTGACTTATATGATGAGATATCTCACTGTGGTTCTAATTTTCATTTCTCTAATAATTGGTGGTGTTGAGCATCTTTTCAAGTGCTGTTGGCCATTTGTATGTCTTGCAATGTCTGTTCAGGAGTTTGAACCACTATTGATTGTGTTGTTGGCATCCTCTATATATTCTGGATCTTAAACCTGTAACAGGCCTATGGTTTGCAAACGTTTTCTACCATTTTCTAGTTGTCCTTTCACTCTCATGATAATGCTCCATGACTAATAGAAGTTTTCCATTTTTATGAGGGCCAGTGAGTCTAATTTTCATTGCTTTCTATGCCTTTGGTGTCAAGATCACGAAGATGTGTGTCAGTGTTTTCATCTGTAGTCATTAGCTTCAGCTGAGAGTTTGTTTCTGTGTTCCAAGTCTATTCCATGGTCTCTATGTCTATTCGAATGCAGTAACACACTTTTGCAAGATAAATTTGGCTCTTCAGCATCCTTTGGAATTCCATATGAATATTAGGATTGTTTCCCCCAATTCTGGGTGGGGGGAACCTCTCAGATTGAATATAAGTGAAATGAATCTGTATATTGGGCTGACTAGTTATTTGAAGCATTCTAATATTTAAATATGGACTGTATTCCAATTATTTAGGTCCTCCTTAAGCAATGTTTTCGAGTTGCCAGGGTAGAAGCCTTTCACTTCCTTGATTGAATTCTGAAATATGTTATCTATAAATTTTTATTGTATAGTTGGTATACAATGTGTATCAGTTTCAGGCATACAGAAAAGTGAATCAGTTCAACATATACCTAGAGCCGCTCACACTTTTAGATTCTTTTCACACAGGGATTAATGCAGCATACTGAATAGAGTTCCCTGTGCTATAGTAGGTCTTATTGGTTATCTATTGTAGTGTGTATATGTTGATCCCAGTCTCCTAATTTATCCTTCCTGGCCACCCCTCCCTTCCCCCTCTGGTAACTGTATGTTTATTTTCCATATCTGTGACTCTATTTCTACTTTGTAAATAAGTTCATTTATATCAACTTTTTAGATTTTGCATATGAGTGATATCATATAATATTTATCAATTTTTTGTCTGACTTACATCAGTGACTATGAGAATTCTCCTGGTCCATCCATGTTGCTGCAAATGGTAGTATTTCACTCATTTTCATGGCTGAGTAATACCGCATTGTATATATGTACCCATTTGTCTGTCTATAGATACTTAGGCTGCTTCCATGTCTTGGCTATTGTAGACAGTGCTGCAGTGAACCCTGGAGTGCACATATATTTTCAAATGGTCTTCTCTGCATATATGCCCTGGAGTGGGACTGTTGGCTCATATGGTAGTTCTATATATGGTTTTTTAAGAAATCTGTATATTCTTCTTAATCACAGTTGTACCCATTTTACATTCCCACTAATAGGGTAGGAGAGTTCTCTTTTCTCCACATCCTCTCCAGCATTTATTGTTTGTAGATTTTTTGATGATGGCCATTCTGACCTGTGTGAGGTTGTAGCTTATTATAGTTTTGATTTCTACTTCTTTAATAATCAGTTATATCTCACATCTTTTATGTGCTCTTGGCCATCTGTAAATCTTTTTTGAGAAATGTTTAGGCTCATTTTTTCAAGTTCTTTTTTTAAAAATTTTATTTAATTGGAAGCTAATTACTTTACAATATTGTAGTGGCTTTCGCCATACATCAACATGAATCAGACATGGGTGTACACGTGTCTCTCATCCTGAACCCCCCTCCCACCTTCCTCCCCATCCCATCCCTCAGGGTTGTCCCAGTACACCGGTCCTGAGTGCCCTGTCTCATGCATCGAACCTGGACTGGCGATCTAGTTCACATATGGTAATATACATGTTTCAATGCTATTCTCTCAAATCATCCCACCTTCACCTTTCTCCCACAGAGTCCAAAATCTGTTCTTTATCTTTGTGTCTCTTTTGCTGTCTCACATTTTTAAATTGTGTTGTTGACATCTTTTATATATTCTGGATATTAATCCCATAGGAAACCTGTGGGTTGCAAACATCCTCTGCCATTCTCTTGGTTGTCTTTCCACTCTTTTGAGAATGTCCTGTAACACATGGAAGTTTTGCATTTTCTTTTGAAAGCCAGTGTATCTATTTTTCATGGTTTCTTGTGCCTTTGGTCTCATATTTAATGAACTATGAACAAGCCTAGGTCATGGAGATGTTCACAGATGTTTTTCTATATATCTATCAGTTAGCTCCAAAATTTAGGCTGTGATTCATCCTGTATTAACTTCTGTGTATGGTATGAGGTCAGGTCCACCCTCAAGGTTTTGCAAGTGAGGTCCAGGTTTTGCAATTTCATTTGTTGGAAATGTTCTTGGCCCAGTGACCAGTCTTAGCACTTCTATCAGAAATCAAGTGAAAATAGAAGTGAGTGTTTGTTTGTGGATTCTCATATCTGTCCCATGGTCTGTAAGTCTATTCTAATAATGCATTACCACTGTTTTGCAAGATTATTTTGGCTCTTTGGGGTCCCTTGGAATTCCAAAGAATATTAGGATTTTTCCCCATTTTTAAAATAAAAAAATAAAGTAACTCTGAACTATGGAGAACAGTATGGAGGTTCTTTGAAAAACTAAAAATAAAGCTGTCATATGATCCAGCAGTCTCACTCCTAAGGATATATCCAGAGAAAAACATGATCCAAAAAGATCTATTTACTCCAATATTCACTGCAGCAGTTTCCAATAGCTAAGACATGGAGGTCACCTAAGTGTCCGTCGACAGAGGAACGGATAAAGAAGATGTGGTATATTATACAATGGAATACTACTCAAAGTCTTTAAAAAAAAAATGGAATAATGCCATTTGCAGCAACATGGATGGACCTAGAGATAGTCATGCTGAGTGAAGAAAGGCAGAGAAGGAGAAGTGTTGTATGACATCCCATAGATATGGAATCTAAAAGGAATGATGCAAATGAACTTCCAAAACAGAAACAGACTCACAGACTTAGTGAAGGTACTTGTTTTTGCCGGGGAAGGGGGTGAGGATGGGGGGGAAGGGGTAGTTATGGAGTTTTGGATGTATGTGTACACACTGCTATAATTAAAATGGATAACTGATAAGGACCTACAGTATAGCACATGGAACTCTGCTCAGTGTTATGCGGCAGCCTGGAGGGGAGGGGAGTTTGGGGGAGAATGGATACATGGATATGTATGGCTGAGTCCCTTTGCTGTCCACCTGAATCTATCGCAACATTGTTAATAAGGTATACTCCAACACAAAATAGTTTTTTAAAATAAACTAAGATTTAACAGGGATTGAACTTAATCTATATGTTAATCTGGGAAATACTATTATTTGAACAATATTAAGCATGAGTGAGTGCGTGAAAGTCGCTCAGTCGTGTCCGACTCTTTGTGACCCCCATGGGCTGTACAGTCTATGGAATTCTCCAGGCCAGAATACTGGAGTGGGTAGTCTTTCCCTTCTCCAGGAGATCTTCCCAACACAGGGATTGAACCCAGGTCTCCTGCATTGCAGGTGGATTCTTTACCAGCTGAGCCACAAGGGAAGCCCAAGAATAGTGGAGTGGGTAGCCTATCCCTTCTCCAGTGGATCTCCCAATCCAGGAATTGAACTGGGTCTCTTGCACTGCAGGTGGATTCTTCAACAACTGAGCTACCAGAGAAGCCCAATATTAAGCATACTAATCTTTAAACATGGGTTGTTTTCTATTTATTTAGGTCCTTTTAATTTAAGCAATGTTTTTAGAGGCTTCAGGGTACAGTCCTTTCACTTTTTAAATTCTGAAATATTTTTTATCTTTAATTTTTATTGGAGTTAGTTGATAAACAATATCTTGTTAAGTTCTGGCATATAGCAAAGTGAATTATTCATATGCATATGTATATCCACTCTGTTTTAGATTCTTTTCTTATAGAGGTTAAGACAGAACATTGAGTCAAGTTCCCTGTGCTATGTAGTAGGTTCTTTTAGTTATGTTTTATGTATGTTGTATTGTGTATTTGTTGATCCCCCTACACGTCTCCCAATTTATCACTCTCTGCCAATCTCCTTCATCCTTTGGTAGCCATAGGTTCATTTTCTACATCTGGGACTATTTCTGTTTTGTAAATAAGTTCATTTGTGTACCATCTTTTTAGATTCCGCATATAAGCGATACCATATGATATTTGTCTTCCTCTGATTTGCATCACTTGGTATGAGAATCTCTCAGTTCTTTTATGTTCCTACAAATGGCATTATTTTATTCTTTTTGATGAGATGGTTAGCGAAATTGTTTCCTTAATGTCTCCCTCTGTTCTTTTCATCATTAGTGTATAGGAACGTAAGAGATTTCTGTATTAATTTTGTATCCTGCATCTTTACTGACTTTATTGACAACTCTAACAGTTTTCTGGTAGTATCTTCAGGATTTTCTACATATAGTATCATGTCATCTGCAAACAGTGATAGTTTTATTTTTTACAGTTTGAATTCATTTTTCTTCTCTGACTACTGTGGCTAGGACTTCCAAAACTATGTTGTACGAGTGGCAAGACATACTTGTTTGTTCCTGATCTTAGAGGAAATGCTCAACTTTTCACCATTGAGAATGATGTTAGCTGTGAATTTTTTGTAGATGTCTTTTACCATGTTTAGGTAGGTTCCCTAATGCCCACCTTCTGGAGAATTTTTATCATAAGTGGATGTTGGAGTTTTTCAAAAGCCCATTGCAGGCTTCTCATTGCAGTGGCTTCTCTGGTTGCAGAGCATGGGCTCCAGGGCACGTGGGCTTATTAGTTGTGGTACATGAGCTTAGTTTTCCTGCAGCTTGTGGAATCTTCCTGGACCAGGGATTGAACCCGTGTCCCCTCCTTTGGCAGGTGGATTCTTAACCACTGGACCTCCAGGGAAGCCCAATCTCTAGACCTGCACTTCTATTCAGATTTTCTCTTTCTTCTTGAGTCAGTTTTGGTAGCTTGGGTATTTCTAGGAATTTGCTTATTTCATCTAAGGTATCCTATTTATTGACATGCAGTTCATGGTATTCTTTTATGATCCTTTGCATTTCTGTGAAGTTGGTAGTTGAGGAGATGTGTATTTTGAGGGGTCATTCTCAGTGTCCTAGATCACCTAACCAATTTGATTTCAAGGGTCCCAGTGAGAACAGTCACACCTGATGAGTTTCCATGTTGGGTGTTCCTCTTGGCTCTTCAGCCCCATCCTCCTCAGCCTCAGGACAAAGGTGGCAGTGCCAGCCCCATGCCAAGGCATGGGAGCTGCCAAAGTCGGATGCCTAGAATTGGATCAGGCTTTACCGAGCACTCAGTGTGAAGCAGGCCTTACTCCTTTCACAGCAGCCCTGGCACCTGCCACCCATCACTATTCCCATTTTACCAATGAGAAGACAGCCTCAGAGACATAAGGTATTTGCCCAAGGTCACATAACCAATGTGGACCTATTTGAAATCAGGTCTGCTATCTGTGCATATTTCAGCAACTATGCTACACAGCCTCTTCCCTTCCCCAGGGATGGCTCCCTAGAACAGGGAACAGCTCCTAGAGAACTTAAGCTCGCGCTTATCCCTCCCTCCCTCTTTCTCCAAAGGTTTGATAGAGTGGAGCCCCCTCAGCGCCTCCACCACAGAATCTCCATCCACTGCTGTAGAAAGCAGCAAATACCTGCCACACAGCGTCCAGTACCAGGGAAGAAGCACAGTGCAGAACATGCATGAGCAGGCAAGCCAGCAGAGGGTGTGTGTGTGTACTGGCTGTCCTATTTGAAAAATATCTCTAGAAAGATCCAGAGAAACTGATGGTAGTCGTTTCCCTTGGAGATGGGAGTGGGGGTGGTTTAGAGGTCGGGGTGGGGGTTGCTGTTTAGAGCTGGACTTAGATCTCCCTGTAGGCAGTGTGGTGTTCGCTTTATACTCATGGCTGGGGACACACACACACTTCTAAGTGCTCAGCCTACAGACGGGCAGGGGCGGGCGCAGTGAGTCCTCCCCTCTCTCTGACTCATGATAGGAGGCAGGACCACCCGGGGGGGGGGGTTCAAGGCAGTGGCATCTCACAGACCAAGGACTCCCAGCTCTGTGATCCTGGCAGAATTATTTAACCTCTCCAAATCTCAGACTCCTTATTTACATGGTGGGAGTAAGGATAATACCTACCTCAGAGGGTTGTGGCAGAGAGAGCACTTGACGAGCAGAAGGCCTTCCTGACAGAGTGAGAAAGTTTTTAATTATTCCTGTCATTGAATTATTTATAGTCTCATTACCTCACCACCATTGATCACCAGCCCAGTCTTCCCAGACAAGGTTCAAGCCCACTCTAGTTTGTCTGAGGGTGGGGTGACAGTGTCCCCTGGTGGACATGTTCTGAACTGCGCCAGATAAGTTTGACTCATTAGAGAAAGCGCATGTGTCAAAATTCAGCTTTATTTCTTCCCTTTTACCCATCAGTATTTCAGCATGTACTACTTAAGAGCAATGATATATTCTTATATAACAGTGTAATAAATATTGTTATCCAATCCACACAGAGAATATTCACATTTTGCCAGCTATTAGTACGGTATTCTTTACAAGTAACTCTTTCCTAGTCTAGGAACTCTCCTGGATTATAAATGTTTGATTTGCCAGGGCTCTTTAGTATCTTTAGTATCCTTTAATCTGCTGAACCATTTCTCAGCCTGTCTTGACTTCCATGACCTCGACCATTTTCATAGTTCAGGCCAGTTATTTTGCAAAAATGTCCCTCAACATGGATGTGCAGCTGTTTCTTCTTGGGTAGATTCATGTTATGAATTTCACAGGTGCTAGGCTAGGTTTGTCCCCAAACTGATGTTCATTCTAACTCCCCACCATGTGAGCAGTGGAGCCGAGTCACCCACAGTCATACAGCGAGTCAGGATCCCCAGGTCAAGAGCTTGACAGGTGCTCGGGATTCCTGCAGCAGGGCGAGAACTCCCCCCACAGCCAGGGCCTCCCGGCCCTGCATGCTGGGTGCCTGTGGGCTGGGATGGCAGCAGGGCTGTTTTCACAGTGAGCATCCCCCAACAATCCTGCTCTCTGGACTTCAGTTTTTGCTTTGCCCATTTCTATGTCTTCAAGTTACCTTTATGACTTTTTCATTCCACAAATGATACATACTTTGGTTTTTAGTATTTGGGACAAAGCTTAAGTCCCCTTTGAAATCTTCCCCCTCCTCACCCCCTTCCCCCTCTTCCAGAAGTAGCCAGTTATCAGTTTGGTGTGAGAGAGAGTGCTAGCTACATTGCCAGGATAAATAGTGCACAAGTAGTACGAGCCAGCAGAGTATGAATGTACTTAGCTGTATGGCAGTCTCTTGCCACAGATGGTCACAGTCATTCTTCAAATTTCCCTGGATGGGGACCTGGGGCCTGAGCTATTCCTTCTCTCCTGCATCACCACGTTCCAGCATGTGGCCACAGCAGTGGCTACTTAGCCGATGCCCTCTGGGTGGACATCTAAGCTGTTTCTAGGGCTTTGCTATGATGAAATACACTGCCCCGTACACCGGATCCAGGGCTTTTCTGAGGAAAGTACCCACTTTCAGGATCTGACACTGCCCCTTGGGCATGATGCTCCCTGAGTCAGGACTCCTCACAAGGGAGATGAGGAGGGTTTGATGTGTTTGTTCAGTCTGTTAGAACTGCAGGACTCTTGGGACCTCTGAGAACACCTGGGCTGGGCTTCCCTGGGGTGTTTCAAGGACTCTTTGGGTTCCAAAATAGTGTAGGGACACAGGAGGTGAGCTGGTGAGTCCAGATACTCACCCCAATCCAATGAGAAGTCTCTGCCTCTACCTGGTTTTCAATTACGTTTCTTTAAAAAAAATGTTTTTTAATTCGAAACTCTGACACAGCTTGACTGATTACCTGGCCTGGGAATCCCATCTGTACCATGCATACCCACTGCTCCTGTTAGTGCATGCTTCACCCATGTTCTTTATATATAGAATTTGTTAGCTGTGCCGGGTCTTAGCTGGGGCTCACAAGACCTTTGATCTTTACTGCAGCCTGTGGGATCTAATGCCCTGACCAGTGATCGAACTCCATTGGAGTGCAGAGTCCTAGCTACTGGACCACCAGGGAACCTCCCACGCGGGTTCTTATTGTTGCTCCACGACTTTCACCAAGCTCCCAGTCAACAAACCCCAAAAGGTGTCTTAAAGTGCCACCCCTGTGCCATCGAGGTTGTTTTTGCTGTTCTTTGGGGGGGATTTTTGGCCACATCATGCAGCTTGTGGGATCTTAGTTCCCTAACCAGGAATCAAACCCGAGCCTTCAGCATTGACACATGGAGTCCTAACCACACTGCACCACCAGGGAATTCTCATGGAGTTGGTGTTGATTTTTAGTTTTTCTAGGAGTATGGTTGACTTACAGTGTTTTGTTTCAGGTGTGCAGCAAAGGGATTCAGTATACACCTACACACAGCCATTTTTTTCAGCCTGTTCCCATACAACTTATTAAAGCATGTTGAATAGAATTTCCTGTGATATAGAGTAGGTCTTTGTTGATGATCTAATTATTATAATATATATATATATATATTAGTGTGTACAGGTTTCTTTCACCTAATTTATCCTTTCTTCTCACCTTTCCCCTTTGGTAAGCATGTTTCTTATTCAAGTCTCTATTTTTTTTGCAAATTAGTTCATATGAAATGAGTTTTTGATTCCACCTTTAAGTGATATCACATGGTTAGCTTTATTTAGTATGATCATCTCTGGGTCCATCCATGTTGCTGAGAAGAGTCTTATTTTATTCTTCTTTGTGGCTAAGATTCCATTGTCTCTCTTCTTTCTTATCCATTCATTGTTCCATGGACATTTTGGCCACTCTGGTGTCTTGGTTATTGTAAATAGTGCTGTGGTGAACGCTGGGGTGCCTGTGTCTTTTCTCCGGATACATCTGCAGGTGTGGAACTACCTGATCGACTGGTAGCTCTATTTTCAGTTTCTTGAGGAGTCACTGTACTGTTCTCCATGTGGCTCCTTACATTTTGCATTCAAGGACACTGTAGGTGTCCCTCTTCCCCACATCCTGTTCAGCATGTATCCTTAGTAGATGTTTTCAAGATAATCACTCTGATTGGTGAGGGGTGATACTTTGTTGCCATTTTGAGTCCCTGGTCTCTAATCATTAGCCATGTTAACCATCTTTTCCTGTGCTTTTTATTTTTTAAATAATAGTGAAACTAATATTTACCTCTTGAAATTGGCCTCCAGAGAGTTGTCCTGATTTGAATTCTTTTTTGATTACCTCCCCCAGGATCTTTCTTGAGAGCTGGGGCTGCAGGCCTTGTGACTATTCAGTCTCGAGTCGCTGTTACAGGCAGTGTCCACACTGAGGCAGCACTTATGATCCCAGCACACCCCAAGGCAGCAGTCCACAGTTCTGTGGGGCTTCTCTGGATGACCCTTGGTGGCCTGACTCGGTGTTCCCATACCTTCCTGTTAGGCAGCGACTATTTAAAAGCCACATTTCTGGATCTCTCTCCCAGAGGTTCTGAGTGGACGGGACTGAGGAGGGTGGGAATGTGCATTGCGTGAAGTTCCCCAGGCGCCGCTGAGCGAGTGGCTTCTGCCTCTCTGCTCCCCACCTCTGCCCCTTCCCGGCAAACTCAAGCTCAAACAAGCAGGGAGGACTAGGAAGTCATTCATTTCACCCAAAGTTTTCATTTCTTGGGCAGTAGGAGGAATCAATTAGAATTCATTAATTAGAACCTGTAGGAACCACCTATCTGAGCCTCAGTGTGCTGGAAAGGCTGTTAAAATGCAGGTGCTCAGGCCACACACGAATCCTTGGGCACAGCCAGGGAATCTGCATTTGAATCAAGCTCTCCAGAGTGGCCACTGAGTCCAACACCTTCCACGCCTCTTAAGAGGTGAGAGAAACAGGATCCAAGCTAAGAGTGACTCGTCTTCAATCATTATCACATGCTGATGGCAGAACTCTCTCTAGACAGAGGCTCCTCGCAGTACAGAACCCCAGCACTTCTCAACTGTCCAGCCTGCCTTGAGTTCTGTCACCTGAGGCAGCCCACCTGGCTGTCCTGCGACAGGGCCCCTGCTGTCTAGAAAGGCTGTGGCTTATCGTCTGTGGGACTGGTCTTTGATTTGACCGAGTCCCTGTGTGCCCAGGGTGGCCACACTGGCCGTCGTGCGAACAACCTTCTCTCTACCGCTCCTGTGGGCCTTGAAAAAAGGTCGGACAGACAGATGTGACCAAGTGTACAAAGAGAACCCCACTTTATTAGCAGTTAGTTCAAGATTGTACATTAATGGAGGAAGGTTCCCACATTCAACACAACCCAAAACGGCTGGTTTGAGAGCCCTGATCAGCTGAGTGGGGAAGCACCCTCCTATCTCCTCCCCACCCACCAAGGAAGGAAACTGCCTGTTCCCCTAACCTGCCCCCCACCCTCTCAGTCAGCCCTCTTCTCTCTCCCCAAGAAATGACATGAATTTCATGCACAAATTACAAAAGGAGCCCTCTTGCTGATAATAAAAGCTAGCACAGTCATAGAAAACCCTCACCGCCCTCATTTTCAGGGCCACAGAGAGGAAGGAGGGGAGGAAGGGATGAACTTATTAAGATAAAACACAGCCAGAGTCTTCCCTGGGCCCTCGACATTGACTGCACACAAGGCCCACAGCTCTCCCTGGTGGGAGCTGGAAGTCTCTGGCGGTCTGAGCTGGCGAAGGGAAGCCGTGCGGACAGGCAGCCCCAGCCAGGTACGCAAGCCAGAAGCCCAGCACTGCCTCAAGGGCAGGGGGACCTCCATCCCCACCTCAACGAGAGCAGACTTCCTTCTTCGATGTCTGAAAACCCACACTGTAGCCCCATCTGCTTGTTCTAGATGGGGAAATTAAGTCCCTGGGGGGAAAACTGTCACTTAGCTACTCAGTGCACACAACCTCACATCTCGTGCCTCCAGCCCAGTGCTCTTCTCCTCAACCGTGGCCTGGGCAAGGTGCCCCCAACCCCCTTCTTTGGTGCATCCTTGTGGCTCTGCCCCCATACACACAGACAAGGGCCTTCAGGAAGTGAAAACCCAGAGACGCAAAACAGAAAGAGATGCTAGTTGGTGCCCTATGGTCCAGTCCCAGGATCAGAAGGAGCGCACAGGACCTTCTGAGTCCAAGGTGCCCGGCCTCCACCCGCACTGCCTCTTCCTTCTAGACTCTCCCAGCCCAGTGAAGCTGCCTCTCTGCCCTCTCCAGGAGCTCTGGCCCGTCCCCCTGGTGATTTGGTACTTGGTACAGGTGACAGCGGAGGGACTGGAGTTTATAAGTCAGCAACAAAAGGTAACACTCCCCACAGCCTAAATCGCCCTTGCCAGTCCAGGGGTGAGAGAAGCTAGACACTGTGAAGAAACAGATCCAGCTTGTGGGACGTCGAGCCTCAGAAATAACATCCTTTAAAAAACCAAAGTGAGCAGAATGGAAACTTCACTGGCTTGAAAGGGATTTTAGAAAACACAGTTCCCAGATGCAACCTGTGTACCTTAACTAGGTCCTAATTCTAAAACCAGGCATAAATTATTTGGGGGAACTTTAAATCGGGACTGATGTTGTTGGGAAATGACTGTTGTCTTGGGTGTGATGGCGGGCCAACTGAAGGAAAATGACCAGGCTGAAGTATTTGGGGTGGAGTCTTAATGAAAACTGCAACTTTTAAACTAGCTCAGAAAAAATGTACAGACAAAAAGATAAAAAATGTGGCAAAATGTTCACTGTAAGTCTAAACAGTGGGTACTGGGAGTTATAAAATATTTGGTACAACCTTTACTTACTCTTTCTAACATACCTGTGGGGACAGCTCCATGTTCAGACCAAGTCTGCAGGTCAGCCCAGCAGCTTCCTCCTGCTGGGCACAGACCGCTGCTCCCTTGCTGGGCCCCAGAGGCACTGGCTGCTCCTACTGAGGGGTGCAGGAGAAACCCATCCTTACCCCTCAGACTCTTTCTCCAAGTGCAAGATGCCTGCTGCGGGCAGCTCTAGAACCCCGAGCGACAGAGACCACTGTGGGTGATAGCGCAGCTGCTCCCAGCCTGGGGAGCACAGGTGTGGAGGAGACGGCAGAAGGGGGGCAGAGTTTCTGCTCTTGTTTTCAGGCCAGACAGTGACTTAGTGACATGGAGGATGCAGAGGAGGCTGCACCACTGACCCTTCCTTTTCTCCCCTCTTGGGGGGATCTGTGTACTTAGTAGCCGAGAGCACCTAGCGGACTTCTCTCCCCTCCCTGGTACCTCCAGGTCCGGGCAGGGGTCCTTGAGACAGATTCCTTAGTGGGAAGGGAAAAAGTAGCAGTGACAAGACAGACTTACAACATGTGACAGGTTAAGTCCCCAGGATTTCCTCTGCTCCCCCAGGGTCTCAAAGCTGCTTGTTTCTTCCTCAGGCTGGAGGCCAAAGGGAGCAGACCCACCCGCCCCTCGAGGACAGACCTCAGATGGTGGGAGCTATGAGGTCCTCATTACCGAACACGAAGGATGGGGAGGGAGGCCAGAGCTCTGCACTGTGGAAGCCGCTGCCCGCTCTGGGAGTCTGGTGCCTGGTGCCAGTAAGTCTTCATGAGCATGCACGCCGCCCAGTTCTCAGACACTCCGCTCCTCAGCCCCTGCTAGCCTGGCAGTGCCCAGGTTTTAAGGCCCCATGAAAAGCATATGGGAACACTTCTCTCAGGGGCAGTAGACCCGCATGCAGCTGGCCCCGCAGAACACTCCACTTCTCCATTCCATGGAGACCCAGGTTTGCAGGCTGGGGAAGGGCCTTCTGAGATGGGGCGAGCACAACGGGGATGCAGATCTGGGACTGAGAAGGCACCTGGCTGGAAAGGAGTGGTTTGTCCCCGTATCCTGGAATGACCAAGGGTGTGACCGAGGGAGGGACAGCAACCTGGCACAGAGTAGGGTCCCAAGGACTGGCTCAGAGGCAGTGTGGCATTGGAAGAAGAGCTCTAGGTACGGAAGCGGGAGCTTCAAGTTTGTTTCTCGGCCCTGCTCACAGGAGGTCACCTCCCCTTTCGGGAGCTGTGTCCACATCCATTGGAGGACCCCTCAGCCCCAACATCCTAGAGTCTTCTGAACAAGACCAGGCTCTCTACAGAGGATTTCCAAGGTGTCAGTTCAAAGCTGAACTGGCAGTGGGAGGGACTGGGGAAAAGGCACCCCAGCCTTAGTCACTTCACATTGTTCAAAGGGGGGTATAGGAGCAGGCCCCCACCAGAAACTAGCCCAGAGATCCCCTTGTCTGCAGAGGGGCCTGGAGACAGCTCTGGGGGATCCTGGGGGCCCCCAAGCTCCCAGGGAAGCTCCCAACCTAGCACCATGTGAGGGGAAGGGGGACAAGCCAGCCTTTAGCCCCAGGGTCTCCTACCTCAGCCTGGCTGTTTCCTTTTATCAGAAGTCCCCCCGGATCACCATGAAGCCAGACTTCGTGGAGACAGTAGGTCTTCCCTCTGCATCTTACCACCTCTGTTCTCCTGGAGTAGCTGCGAGGCAGCCATGGCACTTGACCTCTCCAAGGGCACATCCCTTCTGTGTCCTTGAGGTCCCCACACAGGAAGATACATGTCGGCCCCCCCATCCCATGCTCTAGCACTGAGACAGGACACCCTTTGGGACTGGGGCTTGCCACCATTCTGTACGACTGAATTAAAAACAAACCCAACCAAAAAATATAATATATATATATATATATATACACAGTTATATATATATATGTAACACAGTGCAACCCCAGCACCCAGGGTATAAACTCTGGCACCAAGAAAAAAAAAATATTAAAATACTTTAGCTTCTTAGTACTTGGGAGGTTAAGGGGGCTCTAGGTACCCTTGGCCCCAGGTAGCTGGCATCAGGCAGAGGTGGTGGTTTCACCAACTCTGCCCAGCATCTGCCTGGGGTCAAGGCGGGGGCCTGGGGACAACAAATGTACACTGGAGCATGTATACGGCCGGCCCCACGACCGCCTCAGTCTCTTACCACAGTTAACACCACGCATGTCATATCCCAGGGGGAGAGAGGGGGCAGGGTTGAGGACTGGGTCTCTGGGTCCAAATGGCATGGCAGTGCCCCCAGGGCCCTGAAGGTGGCCTTGAGAACTGGGTGGGTACTGTATGAACCAGCGGTTCTTTCCCCAAAGGGGGAAGGTGAGATGCAAAGGTAGGAGCCGGAACGGGTATGGAAGTCCAGCATTCTCTCAAGGTGGCCACCCTCACACCCCGCCTGTGGCTGCCTCTGGGTTTCCAGCTGACCCCTCTGAAGAGCCTGGCTTGAAACATCAGTGAAAGGTCCAATTTCTCTGCCTGGTTCGCCAAAGGCCCCAGTGGGACCCTTGTCCTTGTTGTCAGGAGGACAGAAATGATGTGGCAGCTAATACTGAGTGGACACCCTACAGGGGCAGGGAGTGATGGATGGAGAGGGTGCAGGGGGTACAACACACTGCGGGACAGAGAACAGAGTCTTGCGTACTCCCTCCTACCAGCATGAGGTCTTCCACCAACAGGAAGTGGCCTCCCCATGAAAGACTGAGCAGAATGGACCTCGGGTGGCGAGGGAGGTCCCAGAGGCCATCGACCGCTCGCTGGATGCTCTGAGGCACGTGGGCACCTGCCTGGGCTCCTCCTGGCTGGCCCGGGCTGCGGCGGAGTATTGCTTGTGAGTGCTTGGCCGGCCGGGCCCCGCTCCCCACTCTGCAGGTCAGTCTGGCTCAGCGTGTGGCGGGATGTCCCTGCCGTCACATTCAGTCCGGTGGTGGGGGCCGCGGCTACCTGGTGTTCTGCAGCTCCTCCCGGAGCCAGGTGGGCAGTGTCTGGCCCATCTTGTACAGCAGCTTGGAAAGCTCGACGTTGTGGTCCCGGTAATAGTCCTTCAGGAAGGCGCGGGACTGCAACGGGAAAGGAAGCTCAAACGTTGGTCATGTGCTGGTTCAAGTAACGCCCGCCCCCTCCTCTGGAAAACCAGCACCCCACTGCCATCATCCCCCACTCCCATTATTTATTCACAACCTTCTTCAAAATGGTAACCTTCGAAAGAAACCATATAGTAGAAGCACCAAACTATAGTGCACAAGGTCAAAACTCTTGTGATTGGGAGAAAAGAGAGAAAATTAAGAGTATTTTGTTGAGGATTTTTGCGTCCATGTTCATCAGTGATATTGGCTGATAATTTTCTTTTTCCTGTGGTGGTATCCTCATCTGGTTTTGGGATCAGGGTGGGTGATGGTGGCCTCATAGAATAAGTTTGGGAGTGTTCTTTCCTCTGCAATTTTTTGGAAGAGTTTCAGAAGGTTAAAGTGTTAACTCTTCTCTAAATGTTTGATAGAATTTATCTGTAAAGCCCTCTGGCCCTGGACTTTGGTTTGTTGGGAGTTTTTTAATCACACTTTCAATTGCAATTTAAGTACCTGTGATTGGTGTGTTCATATTTTCTATTTCTTCCTGGTTCCATCTTGGCAGGTTGTACCTTGCTAAGAATTTGTTCATTTAGTCTAAGTTGGTCATTTTGCGGGCATATAGGCAGGTGCTGAGAGTAGTTTCCAGTGGTCCTTTGAATTTCTGTGGTATCAGCTGTAGCTTTTCCTTTTTCCTTTCTAATTTTATTGATTGACACCCTTTCCCTTTTTATCTTGATGAGTCTGGCTAATGGTTTATCAACTTTGTTTATCTTTTCAAAGACCCAGCTTTTAGTTCCATTGATCTTTTCTACTGTTTTCTTCATTGCTATTGCATTTATTTCTGCTCTGATCTTTATCCTCAACAAAATACTAGCAATCCTAATCCAGCAATACAGTAAAAGGATCATAAACCATGATCAAGTGGGATTTATTTCAGGGATACAAGGATTTTTCAGTATCTTCAAGTCAATTAGTGTGATACACCCCATCAACAAATTGAATAAAAACCATATGATCATCTCAGTTGATGCAGAAAAAGCTTTTGACAAAACTCAACACCAATTTATGATTAAAAACTGTCCAGAAAATGGGCATAAAGAAAACCTACCTCAACATAACAAAGGCCATATATGACAAACCTACAGCTAACATCATTCTCAATGGTGAAAAGCTGAAAGCATTTCCTCTAAAATCAGGAACAAGATAAGGATGTCCACTCTCGCCACTTTTATTCAACAGAGCTTTGGGAGTCCTAGCCATGGCAATCAGAGAAAAAAAAAGAAATAAAAGGAATCTAAATTGGAAAAGAAGTTAAACCATCACTGTTTGCAGATGACATAGTATACAAAGAAAATCCTGAAGATGTTACCAGAAAACTACTAGAGCTCAATGAATTTGGTAAAGTTTCAGGGTACAAAATTAATACACAGGAATCTATTGCATTTCTATACACTAACAACAAGACGTCAGAAAGAGATGAAAGAAACAATCCTATTTACCAATGCACTGAAAAGAATAAAATACCTAGATGTAAGGCCAGATACTATAAAACCCTCAAGAGGAAAACATGGGCAGAGTATTCTTTGACATAAGTCACAAGATCTTGTTTGATCTACTTCCTACAGTAAGGAAAATAAAAACAAAAATTAACAAACAGGACCCTAAACAAAACAAAAAGACAACCCTCTGAATGGGATAAAGTGAAGTCCCTTACTCATGTTCGACTCTTTGCAACCCCATGGACTGTAGCCTATCAGTTTCCTCCGTCCATGGGATTCTCCAGGCAAGAATACTGGAGTGGGTTGCGATTTCCTTCTCCAGGAGATCTTCCGACCCAGGGGTTGAACCCAGGTCTCCTGCAATGTAGGCAGACACTTTACCATCTGAGCCACCAGGGAAGTCATACAGAATGGGAGAAAATCTTTACAAATGAGGCAACCGACAAGGGATTAATCTCCAAAATATACAGACAGCTCATGTAGCTCAATATCAAACGGCAAACAATCCAATTAAAACATGGGTGGAAGACATAAGCAAAGACGGCTTAAAGAACACATGAAAAGATATTCCATATCACTCATTATTAGAGAAAAGCAAATCGAAACTACAGTGGGGTATCACCTCTTACCAGTCAGAACCGGCCACCATCAAAAAATCTACAATTAATACTGGAGAGGATGTGGAGGAAAGGAAACCCTCCTACACTGTGGATGGGAGGGTAAATTGATGCAACCACTGTGGAAAACAGTATGGAAGTGCCTTAGAAATCTAAAAATAGACCTACCATGTGATCCAGGAATCCCAGTCCTAGGCATATACTGGAAGAAACCATAATGAGTAGAAGAAACAAAAAAGCACCCCAGGGTTCATTGCAGCTCTTATGAACTTATTTACAAAACAAATAGACTCAAAGACTTTGAAAACAAGCTTATGATTGCCAAAGGGGGAGGGGAATAAACTGAGTTTGGGATTGATAATATACACACTGCTACATTTAAAATAGATAGACAACAAGACCTACTGCACAGCACAAGGAACTCTGCTTAATATTCTGTAATAACCTAAATGGGAAAAGAACTTGAAAAAGAATAGGTATACGTATAAATAAGTCACTTTACTGTATACCTAAAACTAACACAATATTGTTTTTTAACTAGACTCCAATATAAAATAAAAATTTAGAAAAAAAGGAAACATATTAGAACACCCCCTAACACCACATATGAAAATAAAATGATATAAAGACCTAAACGTAAGACATGATACCACAAAACTCCTACAAGAATAACATAGGCAAAACATTCTGGCATAAATCATAGCAATCTTTTCGTAGGTCAGTCTTCCAAGGCAAAAGAAATAAAAGCAAAAATAAACAAATGGAATGTAACTAAACTTAAAAGCTTCTGCACAGCAAAGAAAACCACTGACAAAATAGAGAGAAAATATGTGTAAACAATGCAACCAAGGAGTTAATTTCCAAAATATACAAACAGTTCACGTAATTCACTATCAAAAAAAACAACTCAGTTGAAAGAGCAGACCCAAACAGACAGCTCTCTGAAGAGAACATAGAGATGATCAAACACGCACATGAAGAGACATTCAACATGGCCAAGTACTAGAGAAATGGGAGTCAAAACTACAATGAGGTCACTTCACAAAGATGAGAACGGCCAACGTCAAAGACCTACAAAAAATAAAGGCTGGAGAGAATATGGAGAAGAGGGAGCCCTCCTATACTATTGGTGGGGATGTAAAAACTGGCACAATCACTATGGAGAACAATAGAGGGGTTCCTTTTTAAAAACTAGCCATTGCAGCATGATTTGTAGTAGCTAGGATATGAAAGCAACCTAGACGTTCACTGACAGTTGAATGGATAAAGAAGCTGTGGTACATATATATAATGGGATATTAGCCACAAAAAGGATTGCATCTGAGTCAGTTCTAGTGAGGCGGATGAACCTAGAGACTGTTACACAGAGTGCAGTCAGAGAAAAACAAATACCGTGTATTAACACATATATATGGAATCCAGAAGGATGGGACTGATGAGCCTATTGCAGGGCACGAACAGAGACACAATCGTAGAGCTCAAACGAGGGGTCACAGTGGGGAAAGAAGAGGGTGGGACAAACAGAGGGTAGCATTAAAACATAGATATTACCGTATGTAAACCAGATAGCTAGTGGGAAGTTGCTGAATAACACAGGACCCCGGTGTGGTGCTCTGTGACAACTGAGAGGGGTGGGTGTGGTGAGAAGGGGGAGGGAGGTTCAAGACAGAGCGGACGTATGTATACCTGTGGCTGATTCATATTGATATATGGCAGACACCAACACGATTCTATAAAGCAATTTTCCTCCAATTAAAAACTAAAACTAGATCTACAATACGGTCCAGCAATCCAACTCCTAGGCGGATATCCAGAAAGAAAAACTACTCAAATACATGCATTGGAAAGATATGTGCACCCAATGTTCACAGCAGGACTGTTTACAACAGCCAAGATGTGGAAGCAGCCTATGTGACTATCAACAGATGAATGGATAAAGAAGATGTGGTACATATATATATACACTAGAAAATTAAAAAGAATGAACTACTGCCCTTTGCAGCAAGAATATCATACTAAGTGAAGTCAGACAGAAAAGACAAATACTGTGTGATAAGACTTAATATGTGGCCGTCTAAAAAGTGCTTCTGTTTACAAAACAGACTCAAAAAATAAACTTATTTGTTACTAAAGGGAAAGGGAGTGGGGAGGGGCAAATTAGGAGTATGGGATTAACAGATACACAATGCTATACATAAATAAGTAACAAGGATTTACTACATAACATAGGGAACAATATTCAATATCTTGTAATAACCTATAAAGGAAAATAATCTGAAAATTTTATATATATATATATATATGTATATAGACACTGAACCACTTTACTGTGTACCTGAATCATACAATATTGTAAATCAACTATACTTGGATTTTTAAAAAATGAGCAAGGGGTAATGAAAAAACCGGGAAACAACCACAGTCACAGTGACATATGTTTTACCATACATTTATCCTATAAAGGATGTCCTCTCCTACAAGAATGCCTCATCCTTCCACGCCATAGGTCCAAATGCTACCCCACCCTTCCAGGCCCAACTCCAGAGACAGCCCCCCACCTCGTCTGAGAAGCCTTTACCCGTCTAGCTTCACATGGCACGTCCTTGTTCTGAAGTCCCATCACACATGCGCATACCTAACTACACCAAGCACTTCCTGCTTTTTATTCTACTTATTGGCATGTCTGACTCATTTCCCTCCTAGACTAGGAGCTCCCTGAAGGCAAAGAACATGTCTGATTCATTCTCAAAGCCCCATAGCATTCAACCCTTGCGAAAGGAAATACTCTTTGACTAAAGCAACTCTAAGTTGCTAAATCCTAGCCCACATTTCCTCCTAAGAACACTATCCAGGAAATGTCAAGGCAATGCATTGAGCGCTGGGTGTCAGGTAAAGAGATGCTTCTCTCCAGTACGGGACCCCCATCATTTACTCCCCTGCCATTGCGGCATGTCTGCTACTTACATCCAAGTCCATCTCCGGGTACTTCCGACCCTTGCTTTTGCCTAGACACTTGGTTTTTCCTCCTTCAAGCAGCTGGCACCAGAATCCTTTCTTTGGATCAAACCTGTGGAGGTGGGGAAAGCCTTCATCATTCCTCAGCCTGGAAATCCTCCTGGCACTCCCCAACTCAAGGGTGAGACCCCAGTAGAAGAACATTTAGTGGGGGTTCTTCAGCTTTTTAATAAATTCAATCTTTATCAAAAAATGCTCTATCTACAGTTGTGTTTAAGCAGCTGTATCACTGGAAAGTTGCTGTTTAGTAAACTCCAGAACTGACAAAGCAAGACTGCCTTCAGAATCTGAAGTCATGTTGGGCCTTCAGAGTCTTTTGGGGAGAGAAGGTGCCGTTACCGGGAGGGGAAGCATAATGATGTCAGAATTCAGTCCCAGAGCAGCAACCATCTGCAGATTCTTGGGCATGAGGACAGTAGGAGAACAGAATTTCCTTCTGGCAGGAGAGTGAGACGGGGGTTTCTGAATGGGTCACAGGGTAGGCATGGTGATGCTGCGGGCAGCTGTCATTTACTGAGATTAGTACATGCTGGGCACTGAGCCAAGAGCTCCACAAGCATGCTTTCATTCCAGATAGTGACTCTCGGGAGGTAGGAATTATTACCTGTACTTCCAACCTATAGAGGAGGAAAGTGAGGCTTGAAGGAACTAAGACACAAGTTCAAGGTCCCACAGTTAAAGAAGTAATGGGTCTGGAATCCTCACCCAGGCCTCTCTGCTGTCATAGCTATGCCCTTTAGCTGCTGCTCCTCTCCACCCTCAGTGCAAAGGACTGACATCCCTTTTCTACCTTGAACCTCCAAAGTCAGGAGAAGGGGATATTCTTGCTAAAGGACTTTCCGAAGAAGGTAGCTTGGGAAGGAGACTTAACTCCTCCCTCCTGAGACTCCGCATCCAGCTGTGTGTGTCACTTGTCTGTCATTCACCCTCGAAGACAGCCTCATTCATCTTAGGAGGGCATTCTCAGTGTCCTTGCATTGGGTTTTAAGTGATGAGAAATAATAACCATTGACAATATTTATATTTAAGTCATAAGCTAATGCTAAGAAACCCTTGTGGGAATTAGAGCTACTCATTGCTGGTCTAACTTAAACACTCTGAAAATGTTCAGTCCAGACTGAACAGAACACCCCAGGGGAAGGACGGACCAGAAGAGAACAGAGTCATCACCTCCCTTTTTCCTGAGTCAATACCTTTGTTTATATGACTCAAGTTATATTAACTTTTCTGCTAAACTGCCATCAGGGCCATGCATACTTTCTCATACTTGCTAACTCTAATCAGTGTCTCTCCTAATCATTCCAGCCTCTGGCTTTTGGGACCACATGCCTGTTTAGGAAATCCCCCTGTTGAAAGGCCAAGATAACACTCACGCCAACGTTTTGTGGTAGTCAATAGTGTTTGTCACCCCAAGGAACTTTTGCACTGTGTCCATCACTTTGGCAGGTTCTGTTCGCAGCAGTTTGCCATCCAAGACCAGAATCTGAAAAAAGAAAAAAAGAAAAAGGAGAGTGTGATCTGAACCTATTTTCACTCCAGTGGCCAAGAGGCCCCCAGTCTTCTGGGTCAGTAGCCATGGTTATAGGTTGGGGACCCTACGCTCTGTAGAGTGCTCCCTCCTCCTCCTCGGACAGGAGGCGTCCCTGTGCCTCAGTCCTGGGCAGTCTTGCTCCCTGCCTTCTGCCAGCTTCTCTGGCTGATGCCATCCTCTCCCAGCATTTAATCCATCACCAAGACCCTGCTTGCCCCACCTGTCCCTACGACACCCCTCTCTGCCTCTCTCCAAGTTTTCGGACCACATGTCACTCTCCTGCCTAAGCTCTTCAAGGGTTTCCTTAAAATGCCTCAGCAACCTGGCCATGTTTACCTCTCCAACAGGGCTCTCCCTCCCTCCCAGGGCCTATTCCAGGGCTTTCTGGGTCCCCTTAGGGTTACAGAGCCTGTTGTGATGGGACAAGGGCTTGAGATAAAACAAGACTGAAACCTTTGAAGATCCCAAAGACCTAAGTGTCCAATGACCACATTTCTGGCCCTGTCACTGGTGAAAGAGATCTTGAGGCCCTCAGCTAACTGCCCCAAGTCAGTGCTATGGCTGCCCTTCTGAGGGTCAGGGACAGGCCTACCTGGTTGGCATGAAAGGCGCTGAGCCAGCGCTCGATGTGGGTGGCGTACCAGCCGGGGACCAGGCAGCGGTTCTGAAGGGTGCGCAGTTTCAAGGACGCATCGGGCCCAGCCGTGATCACCTCATGGAAGGTGTACTTCAGGGCTACTGGGTCATCATGGGCTCGCTGGTGCTGCAGACAAGCAGGGAGAGAGGGTCAGTGTGCCACGTGGAGACACCAAAGGGAGAGGCTTCAGTGGGGCAGTAACTAGGAGGCGGCCAGAAGACGCTGAGCTGCAACCAGGAACCCTGGGCTCAAGATCTGGCTCTACCTGTCATAACCCTTTGACCTCCGGGAAGTCACAGCCACGTGGAGCCCTAGTTTCGCCATCTTTGCAAGATGGAAGTCAGACTAGGTCAGAGCTTCCAAATGCTGGTCACTTCACACCATCTCTGTGGTCTCTGCCATGTCCACATACCACCTGTACATGCCAAATCAGCAGAATTTTCTTTATGTGGACTCATATTATTCACATAAATGTATTTCAAAATAAAACTCAATACTGCCTTCACAGAAAACTAGAATCAGTTGTCATATATTAAGGTAATAAAGGTAATCATTCATAAATACAATAAAAATAAAGCTATGTGTTCACACACCAGGCAGATACAAATGTCTGCTCTAAGCCCTGATGCAGTCAGGCGGGTGGAGCCGCTGTGATAGGACTGGTGCCCATTTAAGAAGAGACACCACAGAGGTCGTTTGCCATGAGGACACAGTGAGATGGTGGCTGTCTAAAAGCCAGGAAGAGAGCTCTCACTAGGAACCAGATCAACTGGTACCTCAATCTTGGACTTAGATTTCTAGGCTCCAGGACTGTGAGGAAAAAAATGTTGTTTAAGCCACCCAGTCTAGAATATTTGCTGTGGCAGCCCAAGCAGACTAAGACAGAAGGACTGGGGAAGAACTGGAAAGGGGAAAACACCAGGTTTGAAGCACCTGAAATAATGCCCTGGGCAGTCGGCATCTGCAGAGTGCCAAAGCCCAGAGATTATGAGTCTGTTCATCAGGGGTGACCCTCACGAACCCCCACACCCTCACTGAGCATCACACACAGCCTGGGCCAGGGGTGGGGGAGACAGCCCCCTCCTCCTGATCTCCCCTCTGAGGCAGGCCACCATCCTTCCCCTCCTTCCAGAACTTCCTTGGACCCTCCTGCGAGGAATCAGCCCCCCTTCCCCTTATCCCACCTCAGCCACAGACAGAAGAAAGAACATGGGCTTAGACCTGGAGGAGCTGGGTTCAAAACACATATGAATTTAAGCTAGTCACCCAGCTTGATGAACCTTGGTCTTCTCATCTGTGAGAGGAGACACAAAGCTCTCCACCCTCTAGAGAGGGAGGTGCATTAGGAAAGAACCCGGACGCCTCCACCCAGGGCTGCTTTCCCTCTGCCTTCCTCTCCTTCCTCTTTCCTCCCCCCATAAATACAGTCAATCTCTGCTCACTGCCAGGGCACAGTGTGGGGGGCAGCAGGGCATGCAAGAGAAATGGCTTCCGTTCCCCCATAGACAAAGCCCAGAGGAAAGGAGAATATCGGGGTATAGACAGAAAGTCCTAGAGAAGTGAGAGGAAGAGTGGGGTTGCACACCAGATGAGGAGGGTAACCAGGCTTGGGAGGGAGAGGAGAGGGAGAGGTCCGTGGGGGGATCTGCACCCGGCCTCCTACCAGCCTGTGGTCACAAACAGGCCCCAGAGAGGAAGCTCAGAGAGTAGCCATGCCTAAGCAGGACCAGCTCTAGAGCAGGAGCCCCCCACCCTGGCATAAACATAATTCCAGCAAGACTGGAAGGTAGGGGAGAAAACCCCCCAAAAGACTCGAGCCTAAGCTTTCCTATAAGCCCAGTGGAAAGGTGCTCAGAAAAAATTCAGTCAGGTCATTGAGATTAAAGAAAATTCTAGTTCTTACACAGTCAAGTAGCAACTAGAAGTTGCGTTCTCCTGCACAAATCAGTCTAGGTAACTTCCTTACCTGATCAGTCATTTGAATTCTCCACTAGGAATGGCAGGTCCTGTGTTCTGTCCTTCTCTGAATTCCCACCCCCACCCAGAGCCCAGTGAGGAGGCCACAGTTAGCATGAGCCCAGATCACTATTCACCAAATCCTGGCTTCAGCAAGATAAATCCAGCCTCCACCTCTACTTGGAGAATCAGAGTCAGAGACAGGTCCCCAGATAAAGCTGGGAGGGCGGGCAGGTAACCTGGCTGGGACTCAGCATGGATTTCTGCCCGGCTCCTCCTCTGGGCTGGAAGTACAGTGGAGGGGACCCTGTTCTTACCCACCAGCGCATTGCAAGAGCCTAGCTGAGGGCGAGCACAGAGACGACGCAGGATAAATGTTGGCTGATATTAGTGGCTGAGTGGTAGACACAGCCTGTGCCACTACCCAGGGCCCCACCGCAGCTCACCTGGTACCAAGAGTAGGCTCGGTCGGCTGGGTTGATGAGGATGGTCAGGACCTTGGCCTTGGGTAACAGGGCAGCTGCCCGCCGGGGAGCCACTTCCGAATCAAAGTAGTTGGCGCTTTTCTCAAAGTAGAAGTCGGAGGTGGTGTTGGAGGGGATAGGGAAGAACTCCATGTACCTGCAGGAAGCCCACAGAGGAGGGCTCACAGGCAAGATTCAGGAGGAGGGGCCTGAGGAACACAGCCGGGAGGGCCGGGCTCACTGGGGGTGGAACGTGAGAAAGCAAGCAGGCACACTGCTCTCAGTCTAGCAAGGACTCACTTCTGCCAGGGGTCCGAGACGGAGTGTACACTTGGCAGACTCCCTCTTATGAATCTGTTCCTTTTTCGGGGAGACCTTGGGATCAAGAGGATCTGAAGATTTGTGGGTGTGATGTGTGTTGTGAGGGCGGGGGTTGCGCACATGGGAAGGGGTTGTGTCTTTTCTTCTTTAGTGGGATGGTCCCAGAGAGAAACTGACAGGGCCCTAACCCTTACTGCCACTAGGGGGCGAGAGGGGACGCTTCTGGCCCGGGAACCCCAGCACTGAGGGGAAGGACGCCCTCTGCTGCCTCCAGGCGGCAGCGTTTCCTTCCCGACCTGATGGTACTTTCTAAGCTGTTACTGTAGACCAGCAGACAAGGTGGGGAGGCGATCGACTGCCCACCCCGCCCGCCTCATATGGGTGAACCTGAGAGCTTCCCAGACGAACCCCCACATCCCACCCAGAGTGACTCTCCACACCAGTCCTCTGAGATCACCTCTAGGCTGAGGGCCCCTCAGAAAACAGAATAAACACTCCAGACCCTCCCAGGGGCACCTACTCACTCAAGACGGAGCCTGAGCTTCAGAAGCTTCTGGGAACCAAAGCCCACAGAGCCCATCTTCACTAAGGGCATGGGGTCCCTACTCTATCCTGTGAGGCGAGGTTTCTCCTGGGTGGTCCCAGGGACCCATCTACCAGAATTCAGTTACCTGGGGGCCTGGGGGATTTCTGTACCCCTACAAACAAAACATTTGGAGTGGAGCTGAGAAATTGCTAGTTCTCTCACATTTCCAAAACTTCTTTACAAAATAGCACCTTTATGTTCACAATTCATTGTCTGTTATACCTAAATGGAGAAAGTTCTGAGAAAGAAGCATTTCTGCTAAGTCTGTAGCAAAGCCATGTGGCAGCAAACCCTGACTTACAATCTTACTTGGCATAAATGTTCACCTACTTTGCTGCTGCTGTTGCTGCTACAAATACATTAATAAATTTGCTAATAGGTGCTGCCCCAGACCTTGGTGACGGTGCTGTTACATATGTCTCTCTAAATCCAGAAAGAGGTGACTTCCAATCATGCATCTGGTTACAGTAGATTTTAGATAAGAGATTGTGGCAGTAGCGGAGAGAGAAAAAGACAGCTAGATTGACTGACAGATGACTGAAAGACAGAAACAGGCTGATGGAAATACACAGAGAAATACCAAAAAACAAACAGAATAATGCCCTTGAGATCTCTACTCAGGTAAACCACAGACATAAAAATAATAGACATGAGTAATATATGTATAAGGTTAGAAAACACAAATAAGAGAGAGGCAAACATAAGAAACATGGTGTGAAACCATCCCCACTAGCACCCACACCGTGAGGTAGCCTCTGGTGACAGCTCCTGGTAGGAATCTGCAATTCCAGCCACGTTCCCAGGAGATTCCCTGAAGACTTAATGAGCCACCTCTGAAGGGCTCACAAGAACGCCTTCTGCTGCACGGTCAGTCACACACAGTGGAGAGGGCCAGCTTTCCGGTCGGAACACCTGGATTTTAACCCCTGCTCTGTCCTCAGCTCTCAAGGCCTCAGGCGTGTCCCTCTTCTCTTGGACTCATGAAGGCAAGGAAGTAGATGGATTCTGACTTCTAGTATTCCCTGAGTCCAGGCAATAATATAAAGGGGCAAAGGGCTTCCTCATCAACTGTCCCATCTGTGTCCAGGCTCCAACATCATGACTCAAGAGTCACTGCACTTTGTCCCTGTTTACAGGAACTGGCTGCGTGTGAGCAAGCGCCAGCTGCTTCCTGCTGTGGCCTCAGCAGACCTCCTCCTTGGCAGCCTCCATGGCGGCCGTCCTGTCCCACTGCTGACAGAAAGACCCACTCACCAGTCTATGCCTTTGTGATAGTTGTGGCCATTAAAAAACTGGATCTCCTCAAAGGTCTCGGAGCTGGGGTAGTTGCTGCTGAGGTCGGGGTGCATGCCCAGGAACAGATAGAGGGCTGTGGTGCCTGCAGGGAAGGAAGGTGGGTGAGACCTGGGCCCAGGCCCCATTGAAAAGACAGAGTCTGGAATCCTGAGTTCTGGTCCTGAATCTCTGTTACTCACTGGGAGACACTGGAAAAGTCCCTTCTCTTCTCTGGGTTTAGTTTCTTCATCTCTACCATGAGAGAAACATACTAAACTCAGGACAGACAAATACAGAGCTTGTAGGTGGGCGCCCCAACTTTTGAATCCACTGCAGACATCACTAGCCCATCACAGCATTCTTCATCATGAAGACTTGGCCTCAGAATCCTTCTCAGCACTGTACTCTGGCATTCACATCCACTTGATTACTGTCCCCTAAACACCCCGGAAGAAGACAGTTACTGCTGGCCCCTTCAGGCCCTGGGCCTCAGTCCTCTCTGGCACTTGGGAGGAACTCAAGAAACAAGGGAGTTCCAGACTCGCCAGTCTGCTGGTATGAAATTCTTGAAGGGCTAAGAAATCTGGCCCAGATGCCTCCTCTTTGGGTGCCCTTCATTCACTCACACTCCCTCCCCATTCAACAGTACAGGGCTGACCCCCTCCCTTTAGAGAGTCCATTCCTTTCCTACACGGATCTACAGTTAACATGCTCTAATGAGAGGTTTCAGAAGGGAAGAGACTACAGAGGAAGGTGGTTCAGAGTATATATTTTGGGGTCACTGAGACCAGAGTTCCAGACCTGGATATGCCACCTCCTAACTAAATGTGTTAGAGAAAGTGACAAGTTCTGTGAGCCTTGAGTGTTTTGTCTGTAACATAGGAATAGCCATCCATACCATACAGTGTGCACGTCACCGCTGCAGACATGACTGACTGATCACAGTCCTCCTTGCCCTGGCCCAGTGTTGCCAGGCACTGCTCAGTCTTGCAGAGCATCTGATCTGGGCTTCTCTGCTTGGACTCAGAAACTCCCAAGAGGACACCAAGAGAGCTCCCTGAGGCTGTGGTTCACAAAAGGAACATTAAGCCCAACCTCTATCCTTCCCACCTCCACACTGATGGGCAACTCATGGTCACCCCAGCTTCGGTCCCCCTTCCTGGGAAAGAGGGTGTAGATTACTGGGGAGTGGACCAGGGCACGACAATCTCCAGAATTCCGTGGCCGAGACAGCAGGCAGTAGGGGAAGCTGGTCAAGAGTGGAGAAACCTGCCTGTTTTCTGGGGGCCAACGATGAGGAGCTTTGGGAAGCGGTCACACGTCTTCTCCTTGGACCAGATGTCCTTATGGCGTTTGTCTTCACAGGGATCCTAGAATGACAGTGGAAGAGACGTCAGGGTGGGGTGGAAGAATGGACTCAGTGAATGGGTTCCAGACTCCCGCTGCACAGGGCTGTGTGGCTCTTACAGCCCTGAACGACACGCGTAACTACACGTGTCCTTGTCACGTCCCCACCTCAGGACACTGAGCCATTGGTAGGCAGCAACCATTCCCGGTCAGTTTCCTGCTCCGAGACAAAGCCTTAAAACATGCTCACCCCAGCACTTCGAGCATAACAGGAACTCACAGGCTCCTACTGTTGAATTTAAAAGTTCAGCAAGAGGTCAGAAAACTTTCTCTATGAAGTATAATAAATCTTTTGAAATGTTTGTTAAATATTTTAGACTCGGGTACTATCCAGTTGGTCACAACCACTCAACTCTGCTATTGAAGCTTGAAAGTAGTCACAGACAGTATGTACAAGAATGAGCATGGCCGTGTTCTGATAAAACTTTATTTACAAAAATAGACCACAGGCCATACTGACTTAAAAGCTAGGCTGTAGATTCCATGCGTGAACTGTGAGACCATCAATTCAAGCTTCTGCTCCTAGTTTTTGACAGTCTCGACAGGGGCAGACGGCCAAAGTGGAAATGATGCTCAGCTGCAAAGTGTCTGGTGGTGAAATTAAAGTCTGATGCAGTAAAGAACAATATTGCACAGGAACCTGGGACGTTAGGTCCATGAATCAAGGTAAATTGCACACAGTCAAGCAGGAGACGGCAAGAGTGAATATCAACATCTTAGGAATCAGTGAACTAAAATGATGGGAATGGGCGAATTTAATTCAGATGACTACTATATCTACTGCTGTGAGCAACAATCCCTTAGAAGAAATGGAGTAGCCCTCATAGTCACAGAGAGTCCAAAATACAATTCTTGGGTGCAATCTCAAAAACAACAGAAAAATCTCAGTTCGTTTCCAAGGCAAATCATTCAGCATCACAGTAATCCAAGGCTATGCCCCAACCACTAACGCTGAAGATGAACTTGAACACTTCTATGAAGACCTACAAGATCTTTTAGAACTAACGCCAAACAAAGATGTCCCTTTCATCACTGGGAAGTGGAATGCAAAAGTAGGAAGTCAAGAGACACCTTGAGTAACAGGCAAGTTTGGCCTTGGAGTACAAAATGAAGCAGGGCAAAGGCTAACAGAGTTTTGCCAAGAGAACACACTGGTCATAGCCAACACCCTCTTCCAACAACACAAGAGAAGACTCTACACATGGACACCACCAGAAAGTCAATATCAAAATCAGATTGATTATATTCTTTGCAGCCAAAGATGGAGAAGCTCTATACAGGCAGCAAAAGACCAGGAGCTGACTGTGGCTCAGACCATGAACTCCTTATTGCCAAATTCAGACTTAAATTGAAGAAAGTAGGGAAAACCACTAGGCCATTCAGGTATGACCTAAATCAAATCCTTTATGATTATACAGTGGAAGTGACAAATAGAGATTCAAGGGATTAGATCTGACACAGTGCATGAAGAACCATGGGTGGAGGTTCGTAACACTGTATAGGAGACAGTGATCAAAACCACTCCCCAAAAAAAAGAAATGCAAAAAGGCAAAATGGTTGTTCGAGAACGCCTTATAAATAGCTGAGAAAAGAAGAGAAGGGAAAGGCAAAGGAGAAAAGGAAAGGTACACCCACCTGAATACAGTTTCAAAGAATAGCAAGGAGAGATAAGAAAGCCTTACGTGAACAATGCAAAGAAACAGAGGAAAGCAATAGAATGGGAAAGACTAGAGATCTCTTCAAGAAAATGAGAGATTCTAAGGGAACCATTTCATGCAAAGATGGGCACAATAAGAGACAGAAATGGTATGGATCTAACAGAAGCAGAAGAGATTAAGGAGAGGTGGCAAGAATACACAGAACTGTACAAATAAGGTCTTACTGACCCAATAACCATGATGGTGTGATCACTCACATAGAACCAGACATCCTGGAGTGTGAAGTCAAGTGGGCCTCAGGAAGCATTACTATGAACAAAGCTAGTGGAGGTGATGGAATTCCAGTTGAGCTATTTCAAATCCTAAAAGATGATGTTGTTAAAATGCTGCACTCAAGATGCCAGCCAATTTGGAATACTCAGCAGGGGCCACAGGACTGGAAAAGGTCAGTTTCCATTCCAATCTCAAAGAAGCGCAATGCCAAAAAATGTCCAAACTCCCACACAATTGCATTCATTTCACATGCTAGCAATCCAATGCTCAAAATCCCTCAAGCAAGTATATGAATCAAGAACTTCCAGATGTACAAGCTGGATTTAGAAAAGGAGAGGAACCAGAGATCATATTACCAACATTTATTGGATCACAGAAAAAGAAAAGGAAAACCAGAAAAACATCTACTTCTGCTTTATTGACTATACTAAAGCCTTTGACTGTGTGGAACACAACAAACTGGAAAATTCTTAAAGAGATGGAAATACCAGACCACTTAATCTGCCTCCTGAGAAACCTGTATGCAGTTAGAACTGCAGTCAGAACAGTTAGAACTGGACATGAACAATGGACTGGTTCAAAAGTGGGAAAGGAGTACGTCAAGGCTGTATACTGTCACCCTGATTATTTAACTTACACGCAGAGTATATCATGCAAAATGCTGGGCTGGATGAAGCTGGAATCAAGATTGCTGGGATATGCAGATGACACCACCCTAATGGCAGAAAGCAAAGAGGCACTAAAGAGCCTCTTGATGAAGGTAAAAGATTTTGGAGAGTGAACAAGCTGACTTAAAATTCAACATTCAAAAAATTAAGATCAAGGCATCCAGTTCCGTCACTTCATAGCAAATAGACAGGGAAAAAAAGGAAACAGTAACAGATTTTATTTTCTTGGGCTCTAAAATCACTGTGGATGGTGACTGCAGCCATGAAATTAAAAGACACTTGCTCCTTGGAAGAAAAGTCACAACAAACCTAACTATTACAAGGCAGAGACGTTATTTTGCCAACAAAGGTCCCTATGGTCAAAGCTATGGTTTTTCTAGTAGTCATGAATGAATGTCACAGCTGGATCATAAAGAAGGCTGAGGGCCAAAGAATTGATGCTTTTGAACTGTGGTGCTGGAATAGACTCTTGAGAGTCCCTTGGACTGCAAGATCAAACCAGTCAATCCTAAAGGAAATCACCCTGAATATTCATTGGAATGACTGATGCTGAAGCCCAAATACTTTGGCCACCTGATGCAAAGAGCAGATTCACTGGAAAAGACCCTGACACTGGGAAAGATTGAGGGCAGGATGAGAAGAGGGCAACAGAGGATGAGATGGTTGGAAGGCATCATCCATTGACTCAATGGACATGAGTTTGAGCAAACTCCGGCAGACAGTGAAGGACAGGGAAGCCTGGCGTGCTGCAGTCCATGGGGTCGCAAAGAGTTGGACACGACTGAGCAACTGAACACCAACTGAGGCAGACTTCCCACAGAACTGCCCCTTAAGCCTTCTGATTGGTCCCCTTTCCTGGGCTCAGAGCCTGCTGGAGTGAGAAGGGACCTAACGGACTGAGTCCAGGCAGGCCAGCAGCTGCTTTCCACACTCATTTATACCATGTTCACCTAAAGTTCTATGATGCTGTTTGTCACAGGCTGTGTGAGTGTGCGTTCACATAGGTTCTGCATGCAGGAGGGCTCGTGCACAAGAACAAGTGACAGCGCCCACGCTGGTGAGCAAGTGCACACCAGAGTTTACACTCGAGAGAGTATGAGGGCCTGAGGACCGAGTCCCTGAGCCCACGCCTGGAGTGCAGGCCTGTGGGTGGTGGGCCTTCGCTCCCTGCAACGAGGTACCCAGGCCACCCGCCCTACTCACCTGCCAGAGCGGGTCCTTCTCCTCAGAGAAGATCTGGAAGTACTTCTGGGCCAGCTGCACCGGGGGCAGCGTCTGCAGCCGGAGGTTAGTCCAGGAGTGCAGGAAGCGCACCAGGTGCTTGAAGGTGTACAGGCCCAGGCGGTCATTCCCATAGTTGGACAGGTGCGTCATGAAGATGCTGATCTGCTCCAAGGAGGGAAGAGTGGAGGCAGGGGCTGTCAGCCTCTGAGCCTCCTTCACTACCTTCTCCCCCACTTCTGACCCACTGGCCTTGCTTAAGCTTATGGTGCCGCTCGATGACTAGGCCACAGTTCACCAGGGCCATCATGACCTTGGACTAGGTACACCAGGTGAATCCAATCTGACTGGCACCAAGCCCAGCAGCCCTGAAAGGGAAGCTGACCTCCTGTGCAGACACGTGGGTGCTCTTTTGCACTTTTTGGCAGGAAGGTGAGGGGGTACATGAAACATAAGGAATACACGGTTACCCCCCAAAGCTGATACCACCACCACTTGATATCTATCTAACATTACCAAAGCATGGATGACTATTTCCATTTTACAGATAAGGAAAGAGTGGCCCAGGAAAAGAGGTGAAAAGTTTAAAATGCAATTTACATCTACAGCAAGTGCCTTTTAAACTATATATATCAGTACATATATATAAACGTATACAGATAAATAGTGATATGTAGTTTAACATATTCAGTTTATTATGTTAATATGCAATGTTTATATATTTATACACACACAAGGATTAGAAAAAGAACATGGACAAAAATGCCGACACTATTGTTCAGAAGTGCAAGATGATAAAAGGAAACGAAGACTGCTCAGATTCCTACCAAGGTCACACAGCAAGTCGGGACAGGGCCACGGCTGCAGTGCGGGTTTCCCAAGTCCAGCTGCACACCTGCTCCCACCCTCCCCTAGGGATGGCGATCCAGCAGCCCCTCCTCACTGCCAGCCAAGGGCTGGGGAGCACTCACAGGGTTGAGCAGCACGGTGAGGAAGAGCTCGCCCCCATTGATGATCTTGTCCAGCTCACTGGAGCCACCTGGGTACTCGTTGTAGAAGATGGTGTGTGTGAAGAGGCCGCAGGTCTGTCGCGGGAGGACCTGGGGATGGGGCGGGAGAGGAGCTATGGCTTCTCTGGGTCCTGGTGCTGGCAGGCAGGGTGTCTTCTCAGAGAGGCAGCCTCCTGTGTGACCACACAGCCCCCACTCTTGGGGGTCTTCCCCACCAAAGAGCACCTGCAGCCTGCGACAGTCCCCCAAGTGAACCCACCTGGCCTTGCCAGTTTACATACGTAAATACTTTTCATGTTTCTCTGCACAAAATGAGCAGACTCCAAGGTATCAGGGACTGGCAAGGGGGAATCTTTCTGGCAACCTGGCCTGTGTACCCAGCAAGGGCCCCTTCCCTCTGGAGCAGCACCGCCAGGCATGCTCTGTGACTCCTCTCCTGGCTTTGGCACTTGCCTCACGGCACTCTCAGTTGTGCACCGGTTTAACTGTTTCTTACGTGATCCGGGAGAGTAGAGAACTCACCCTCTCTGTCACCACCTCATCCCCAGTCAGTAGGAATGCCTGAAAGGAGGAGGTCAGTGGACGGATGGATGGAGGTGTGACTCTGGCCTTCCCACAGCTGCCCATCTGGACTGATGAGAACTGTCCAGCCACTCCAGGGGCTTAGGTAAGAAACTGGGAGTAGTCTTCTCTCTCACATGCTATATGCAACTCATCAGCAATTCCTGTATGCTCTAACTACTAAATAAGTCCAGAATCTGATCACATTCCAGCACTGCACCCTGGGCCAAGCCACTGTACCTCAACTGGAAGACTGCAGCAGCCTCCACCTGCTCCCCTTTATCCCCTAGCAGCCAGAATGATGGAAATCCTTTTAATAAATAAGTCTGGTCATCAGAGCACGCCATGCAAAACCCTCCCAACACAGACTAAAAGCTAAAGTCCATCCAGGGATGTAATGTTGCCTGGCCCATCAATTACACTTCTGACCCCACGTCCTGCCGCCTGCCAACTTGTCCCTTCCAGCCACAGTCGCCTGTTGGCTGGTCCTCAAGACCAGCCGGCACAAGCCTGCCTCAGGGCCTTTGCAAGCGTTCTCCTGCCATGCGTGCTCTTCCTCATGGAGCAGCACAGCCCTATCCGCAGAAAGGCTCACCCTAACCATCTTGCTTAAGAATTTCTTCTCTTCCCACGTGCATGCCAAGTCGCTTCAGTCATGTCCGACTCTGAAGTTCCTATGGACCACAGCCCGCCAGGCTCCTCTGTCCGTGGGATTATCCAGACAAGAATACTAGACTGGCTTGCCAGGCCTCCCTCCAGGGATCTTCCTGACCCAGGGATCAAAGCTGTGCCTCTGACGTCTCCCTGCACTGGCAGGTAGGTTCTTTACCACTAGCGCCACCTGAGAAGCCCTCTCCTCTTCTGAGCACACCCTATCTCCTGCTTGATTTTTCTTCACAGCACTTATATCATCTGATCTTTATATACTTCACACAGTTATGAATGCACTATCTCCTATCACTAGAATGTCAGGTCTACAAAGGTAGGGACTTCCGCTGACTTTGTGCATTTCAGTATTTCCACTGTGTAAAAAAGGGACAGACACATTTTACATAAGCCAACAAATGGATGAGACAGAGGCCTGTCCCAGGGCCTCACCAGAGGCCTCTTAAAAAGTGTTCATCCACCTGATCCTGTCACAGAAGCACAGAAGTCGCTCACTAAAGAGGCAGACTGGCCCCCTCCCTCCCTCCCTGGGACAGGGAGCCTCAGGTGACAGAGGAGACAGCAGAAACCCCTAACCAGGTCCCCACAGTCCTGCTTCTCAGGACAGCACGTGCACGCCTGCCTCCCAGGCTTCAGGCCACACTCACCATGATGCCGTTGTGGATGAAACCACGACGGTAGCGGGCTGGCTTCAGGTGGGGGTACTCCTCCGTGCTGGTCACGCGGATGTTCCACACCTGCTTCCAAGCCTCGTAGAGCTGCACGTGCACAGGGTACACGCCCGAGTGGTGGGGCGCCACCGCGTACCCCATGTCTGTGGGAATGCCGTGCTCCTGGGGAGAGGAGGGCCAGGGCAGGGTGAGCACAGCGTTACTGCTCCTCTGGGCCTTATCTCCCTTTTGTAGGGCAGGGGAAAGAAATCAGAGACTACTACGGAGGGCAACCAGTCTGCGACCTCAAGCTGCAGATGGGGAAGCTGAGGCTTGGGGCTCAGAGTCTCAGAAGAAAGCACCAGCCAAGCCGGGACTTCAGCTCTCAGCCCAGCATTCACTTCCTCCTGCACCAGGAGTGAGGAGCAAGGATGGGCACCATTCTGCCTTCGTGGTCTCTATGACTGGCTGGTGGCTCAGGAGGCACAGCACCAGGCCTCATTCTCTCTTTGCTGGGCACCTCCTCCAGCTGTCCAGGGCTCCTAGTCGTGCCTCAAGACAAGCGCTTGGGCTCTGGAAGCCAACAGTCCCGGGTTTAAGTCCTGGTTAGACTTCTTATAAGCTGGGTGGCTTCCCTGAACTTCTGTTTCTTGTCTAAAATGATGCTATCGAGATACCGGGCTCTTGGGTATCAATGAGGCTTCAATGAGACAGTGGCTATAAAAATGTTAATTAAAAGCTGTCACATGGAACTACAAAAGCAGTGGGAGGCCAGCAGTTCTGACCCCCCAGTTCAGCCCGAGCCCACCCGGCTCTGCCCTGTAGGGAATCTTACTCACGACAGCGAACTTCTTGTTCAGGGCCATCTGCTCAGCCAGCACGGACTGGTTGTGGAAAAGGTGGGGCTGCATGTGGCTCCACATGTGGGGGAACCACCAGAACTCCTTCACGTATGACAGCAGCAGGTCATCCCCCGCGTCCTCAGCATCAGTACCTACAGCCCAAGCACAGGCAGCTCAGCCCAGCCCGACTGCCTCAAGGCCCAGGGATGGGCGTGGAAGGCCACTGCCCACCCAAAAGTTGCTCAGAGCAGTTCTATGAGCTACAGGGCAGCACAGACAGAGCCCCAGTCCAGGCCCTGGAACCATGTGGCCTTGACTCAGTGGATGACTTCGACCAAGTTCTCCCCATATTTGGGCCCTGAAGGCCTATCTGTGCAACATGCAGTTCAGACATAATGATCAGAAGGGTTTCCTCTAGCTCTGACTTGCTTGCTGTGATTTTATTCCTGTTTTTCTATTGGGTTATTTGTCTTTCACTTATTAACTTATAGATGTTCTTTGTATACACACACGATGTTTAAGCTGTCTTGTGTATATCACCACAACTACCTCTGATATGCTAAGGGTCGTGTACCTGTGCTCAGTTATGTCTGACTCTTTGCAACTGAATGGACTTCAGCCTGCCAGGCTCCTCTCTCCATGTAATTTTACAGGCAAGAATACTAGAGCAGGTTGCCATTTCCTATTCCAGACAATGGAACCTGCATCTCTTGTGTCTCCTGGATTGGCAGGCAGATTCTATACCACTAGTGCCAGATGGGAAGCCCCATTAAGGGTTAAGAATATAAAAATACTGACAAACAACCCAGTGTTGCTCTCACTTGGCTTTGGAGCTAAGCTGCAGACTTTCCTCCCAGAGCTGCAGACTAGGAGGGTTTGCCTAGAATTTAAGAGAGGCTGTCCTCACTGTGGCCCAAGCAGAAGGCAGCTCAAGTGAATATTCACTACAGATGACCACTCAGGGGCTGTTCCCTCCCGCCCAGTCCTGAAGGGTAGCATGTGAGGAACAAGGGAAAGTCACCAAGAGGAGGGCAAGTATGAACCAGACAGCCCTCAGCCTTCAACCTCAACCCTTAAGACACAAAAGTAAACTCATCCCAGGCAAAGAACAGGATAAAAACCCACAAGAACAACTAAATGAAGTGGAGATAGGCAACCAACCTGAATTAGAATTTAAAGATGCTAACGTGTGATTTCCTCAACCTTGTCTGACTCTTTGTGACCCTATGGACTGTAGCCTGTCAGGCTCCTCTGTCCATGGAATTCTCTAGGCAAGAATACTGGAGTGGGTTGTCATTTCCTTCTCCAGGGGATCTTCCCAAGCCAGGGATCAAACCCAAGTCTCTGTCATTGCAGGCAGATACTTTATTTGTCTGAGCCACCAGGGAATAAGAATCTAGAGTAACGATAGAAAGCATGACTCAAAATCTCAGAAAAAGAATGGAGGCATAGGTCATTAAAATACAAAAGATGTTTAACAAAGAGCTAGAAGATTTAAAGAACAGAGATGAAAACAGTACAATAATTGGAATGAAAAATACACTAGAAGAAATCAATAGCAGAATAACTGAGGCAGAAGAAGTGAGAAGTAAGACAGAATGATAGAAATCACAGCCATGGAAAAGAATAAAGAAAAAAATAAAGAAATGAGGGCAGTCTCAGAAATCTCTAATATTAAATATACCAACATTCCATTTTTAGGGTCCCAAAGGAGGAGAGAGAAAGGGACTGAGAATATATGAAGAGACTACAGCTGAGAAGTCTCCTAACATGAGAAAATAATCACCCAAATCCAGAAAGCACAGAAGAATCCCATACAACATAAACCCAAGGAGGACCATAAACCCCTCCAACATATATTAATAAAACAGACAAAAATTAAAGACAAACAAAAAAATATTAAAAACAAAAAGCAACAAATAACATACAAAGGAACTCCCATAGAGTTATCAGCTGATTTTTCAGCAGAAACTCTGGAGGCCAGGAGAGATGGCACAATATATTTAAAGTGATAAAAGAGAGACATCTACAGCCAAGAATACTCTATCCAGCAAGGCTTTTGTTCAAATTCAATGGAGAAATCAAAAGCTTTACAGACAAGCATAAGCTAAGAGAATTCAGTACCACCAAACCAGCCTTACAACAAACCTTAAAGGAACTTCTTTAGGCAGAAAATAAAGGGCCACAACAACAATCAGGAAAATTATAAAAATGGGAAAGCTCACTGTAAAGGCAAACAAAGTAAAAGCAGGAAATCATTCATACACAAATCTAATATCAAATCAGCAACTGAGAAGAGAGGAGAGTATAAATGAAGAATATTGGAAATTAAGAGACCAGCAACTTAATTTGACTATTGTATCAAAATCTCAGGGAAACCACACACACAAAAAAATCTACAAAAGATACAGACACAAAAAAGGAAAAGTATTTCAAATACAACACTAAAGATAGACATCAAATCACAAGAGAAAAGAACAAAAGAGGAAAGGGAAAAAAAAATTTTTAGAAATAAAACTAATTAACATCTAACAAAAAGGCATTAAGAGTATACATATTGATAATAACCATAAATGTCAAAGGATTAAATGCTCAAACCAAAAGACATAAATTGGCTGAATGGATACAAAAATAAGACCCACATATATGTATGCTATTTACAACAGACTCTTTCAGGAAGGGTCTTAGGAAGCATTACTACTACAAACAAAGCTAGTGGAGGTGATGGAATTCCAGACGAACTACTTAAAATCCTAAAAGATGATGCTGTTAAAGGGCTCCATTCAATATGCCAACAAATTTGGGAAATTCAGCAGAGGTCACAGGACTGGAAAAGGTCAGTTTTCATTCCGATCTCAAAAAAGGGCAATGTCAAAGTATGTTCAAACTACCATACAATTATACTCATTTCACATGCTAAAAGGTAATGCTCAAAATCCTTCAAGCTAGGCTTTAGCAATATGTGAATCAAGAAATCCCAGATGTACAAACTGGATTTAGAAAAGGCAGAGAAATCAGAGATCAAATTTTCAATATCCATTAGATTATAGAAAAATAAAGCGAATTCCAGAAAAATATCTACTTCTGCTTCACTGACTACAGTAAACCCTTTGACTGTGTGGATCACAACAAACTGTGGAAAATTCTAAAAGAGACAGAAATGCCAGACCACCTTACCTGCCTCCTCAGAAACCTGTATGCAGGTCACGAAGCAACAGTGAGGACTGGACATGGAACAACAGACTATTTCAAAACTGAGAAAAGAGTACGTCAAGGCTGTGTATTGTCACTGTTTATTTAACTTATATGCGGAGTACATCATGTGAAATGTGGGTCTGGATGAAGCACAAGTTGGAATCAACATTGCCAGGAGAAATATCAATAACCTCAGATATGCAGATGACACCACCCTAAAGGCAGAAAGCAAGAAGGAACAAAATAAAGAGCCTCTTGATGAAGGTGAAAGAGGAATGTGAAAAACTGGCTTAAAACTCAACACCAAAAGAAACGAAGAACATGGCATCCAGTCCCATCACTTCATGGCAAATAGATGGGGGAAAAGTGGAAACAATGGCAGCTTTTATTTTTGTGGGCTCCAAAATCACTATGGACATTGACTGAAGCCATGAACTAAAAGATACCTGCTACTTGGAAGAAAAGCTACGATACCTAGACACTGTATTAAAAAGCACAGACATCACTTTGCTGACAAAGGTACATCTGGTCAAAGCTATGGTTTTTCCAGTAGTCATGTACGGATGTGAGATTTAGACCATAAAGAAGGCTGAGGGCCAAAGAATTGATGCTTTCAAACTATGGTGCTGGAGAAGATTCTTTAAAGTCCCTCGGACAGCAAAGAGATCAAACGAGTCAACCCTAATGGAAATCAACCTTCATTATTCCCTGGAAGGACTGATGCTGAAGTTCCAGTACTTTGGCCCCCTGATATGAACAGCTGACTCAATGGAAAGGACCCCAATGCTGGGAAAGACTGAGGGTAGAAGAGAAGGGGTAAACAGAAGATGAGATGGTTGGATGCCATCACTGACTCAATGGACATGAGTTTGAGCAATCTCCCCCTCTCCAGGAGCCAGTGAAGTACAGGGAAGCCTGGTATGCTGCAGTCCAATGGGTCGCAAAGGGTTGGACATGACTGAGCAACTGAACAAGGTCAGAATGGCCATCATCAAAACATCTACAAAAAATAAAGGCTAGAAAGAGTGCAGAGAAAAGGGAATGCTCCTACACTATTGGTGGGAATTTAAATGGGTACAATCATGATGAAGACGAATATAAAGGTTCCTTAAAAAACTATATACAGAATTATTAATACCACATGATCCAGCAATAGCATTCCAGGGCATATATCCAGAGAAAACCATTATTCAAAAAGATACATGCACCCCAGGGTTCACTGCAGCACTGTTTACAATAGCCAAGACATGGAAGCAACTTATCTATCAACAGACCAATGAGTAAAGAAGTGGTACATATATACAATGGAGTATTACCCAGCAGTAAAAATGAGTGAAATAATATCATTTGCAGCAACATGAGTAAACCGAGAAATTCTTATAGTCAGTGAAGTAAGTCAAACAAATGACAAGTACCATATGATGTCGCTTATAGGCAAAATCTAAGAAGTTGGTACAAATGAACTTATTTACAAACAGAATTAGAGTCACAGATACAGAAAACAAACCTATCGTGGAAAACACTCAGAGATGGGAATACCAGACCAACTTACCTGCCTCCTGAGAAGCCTGTATGCAGGTGAAGAGGCAACAGTTAGAACCGAACATGGAACAACAGACTGGCTCAAAATTGGCAAAGGAGTACAAGGCTGAATATCACCACTCTGGTTATTTAACTTATATGCACAGTACGTCATGTGAAATGCCAAGGTGGATGAAGCACAAGTTGGAATCAAGATTGCCAGGAGCTATACCAATAACCTCAGATATACAGATGACATGATCCTAATGGCAGAAAGCGAAGAGGAACTAAGGAACCTCTTGATGAAGATCAAAGTGGAGGATGAAAAAGCTGGCTTAAAACTCAACACTCAAACGAAACAAAACTCCACACTCAACTTCTGGTTCAAGATGGCAGAACAGAAGGACATGAGCTCATATCCTCCTGGGACAGCACCAAAATCACAACTAGCTGTTCAACAACCATCGAAAGGAGGACGCTGGAACCCACCAAAAAAAGACACCCCGTGTCCAGAGACAAAGAAGAAGCTATAAGGAGACAGTAGCAGATGCACAATCACAATAAAATCAAATCCTACACCCGCTGGGTGCGTGACCCACAGACTGGAGGACAGTAACACCAAGGAAATTCTCACACTACTGTAAAGGTTCTGAACCTCAGGTCAGGCTTCCTAGCCTGGGGATCTGACTAAGGGACTGGGAATCCCCAGGGAATTTGGCCTTGAGGGCCAGCAGGACTTGATTATTGGAATTCCAGAGGACTAGGGCCAACAGAGACTCCAGTCTTGGAGGGCACAAACAAAATTCTCCATACACCAAGATCCAGGGGAGAGGAGCAGTGACCCTACAGGAGACTGAACCAGAACTACCTGCTAGTGTTGGAGGGCCTACTCTGGTGGCTGGGTCAGCAGAGGCTCGTCACAGCGGCACTGCAAGGTCCCCCTTGGTGTAAACCCTCCTGGAGATCACCATTAACCCTACCATAGAGTCCACAGACCCCAGGGCTGGGCCGCCTCAGGCCAAACAATTATCAAGGAGGGAGTGCAACCCCACCCATCAGTGGATAATTGGATTAAAGCTTTACTGAGCAATACCCACAGAGCAAGACCCAGTTTTTCTCATCCCAAGTCCCTCCCATCAAGAAGCTTCAATTCAGTTCAGTCGCTCAGTTGTGTCTGGCTCTTTGCAACCCCCTGGACTGCAGCATGCCAGGCTTCCCTGTCCATCACCAACTCCTAGAGCTTACTCAAACTCACGTCCATTGAGTCGGTGATGCCATCCAACCACCTCATCCTCTGTCATCTCCTTCTCCTCCTACCTTCAATCTTTCCCAGCATCAGGGTCCTTTCCAATGAGTTAGCTCTTTGCATCAGGTGGCCAAAGTATTGGAGTTTCAGCTTCAGCATCAGTCCTTCCAATGAATATTCAGGACTGATTTCCTTTAGGATTAACTGGTTTGATCTCCTTGCTGTCCAAGGGAGTCTCAAGAGTCTCCTCCAATACCACAGTTCAAAAGCATTAATTCTTTGGCGCTCAGCTTTCTTTATGGTCCAACTCTCACATCCATTCATGACTACTGGAAAAACCATAGCTTTGAACAGAAAGCTATGGAAAAGTAGCTTTGTTGGAAAAGATACTTTGCTGGAAAAGTAATGTCTCTGCTTTTGAATATGCTTTCTATGTTGGTCATAGCTTTTCTTCCAAGGAGCAAGTGTCTTTTAATTTCATGGCTGAAATCACCATCTGCAGTGATTTTGGAGCCCCCAAAATAAAGTCTCTCACTGTTTCTATTGTTTCCCCATCTATTTGCCAAGAAGTGATGGCACCAGATGCCATGATCTTAGTTTTCTGAATGTTGAGTTTTAATCCAGCTTTTTCACTCTCTTTCATTTTTATCAAGAGGCTCTTTAGTTCTTCACTTTCTGCCATAAGGGTGGTGTCACCTGTATATCTGAGGTTACTGATATTTCAACAAGTTTACACAAGCTTACTCTTAGCCTCAGTTATCAGAGGGCAGATAGAAGCAGCAAGAAGAAGCACAGTCTCACAGCAGCTAAAACAAAAACCAAACTACAGAAAGTTAATCACAATGAAACAGCAGAAGGTTATGTCTTAGATGAAGAGACAAGAAAAAAACTAAATTAAGTGGAGAGAGGCAACCTTCCAGAAAAAGAATTCAGAAAAATAATAGTGAAGCTGATCCAGGATCTTGGGAAAAGAATGGAGGCAAAGATTGAGAAGATGCAAGAAATGTTTACCAAAGACCTAGAAGAGCTCAAGAACAGAGATGAATCATACACTGGAAGGAATCAACAGCAGAATAACTGAAGCAGAAGAACAGATAAATGACCTGGAGGACAGAATGGTGGAAATCACTACCATAGAACAGATTATAGAAAAAAATAATGAAAAGAAATGAAGAGAACCTAAGAGACCTCTGGGACAACATTAAATGCACCAACATTCGCATTATAGGGGGTCCCAGAAGGAGACGTGAGAGAAGACCTGAGGAAATATTTGTAGAGATAGTAACTGAAAACTTCCTGGACATGGGAAAGGAAATATTCAATCAAGTCCAGATAGCACAGAGAATCCCAGGAAGGATAAACCCAAGGAGGAATACACTGAGACACACAGTAATCAAACTGAAAAAAATTAAAGACAAAGATACAATATTAAAAGCAATAAGGGAAAATGACAAACAACATTTAAGGGAACTCCATCACGCTATCAGCTGATTTCTCAACAGAAACCTACAAGCCAGAAGGGAATGAGATGATATATTTAAAGTGACGAAAGGGAAGAAACTATAATGAAAAATACTCTACCCAGCAAGACTCTCCTTCAGATTTGATGGAGAAATCAAAGCTTTCCAGACAAGCAAAAGGTAAGAGAATTCAGCACTACCAAATCAGCTTTACAACAAATGCTAAAGGAACTTCTCCAGGGAGGAAACATAAGCGAAGAAAAAGGCCTACAGAAAACAAAGCCAAACAATTAAGAAAAGGGTAACAGAGTCATGCATATTGATAACTACCTTAAATGTAAATGGATTAAATGCACCAACCAAAAGACAGACTGGCTGGGTGGATGAAAACATGAACATGCATGCCTTTCCACTTACCACAACACTCTGCTTGACCCCTCCCCCACAAACTGTATGCAATTTTTTATATTGTTAAGTTAATCATGTTCCCATTATGGCTTGCAATTCTAATTATCTTGTAAATAAAATGTAAACAGAGAACAACCCAAGTTTAAAGATTAGCACGCCTAATAGTGTTCAAATAATATTGTCCAGAACAATATATAGATCAAATTCAATCCCTATTAAATCTGTTTATTTTCTAGTTTTTATATAATTTAAATAATTTTAAAAAAATTTATTTTGTATTGGAGTATACCTTATTAACAATGTTGTGATCATTTCAGGTGGACAGCAAAGGGACTCAGCCATATATATACACATCCATTCTCCCCCAAACTCCCCTCCTATCCAAGCTGCCACATACCCTAGCAAAGTTCCATGTGCTATACAGAAGGTCCTTGTTGGTTATCCATTTTCATTATAGCTGTGTGTACATGTCCATCCCAAACTCCTTAACTATCCCTTCCCCCTACTGGTTCCCCTGGCAAAAATAATACCTTCACTAAGTAAGTGAGTCTGGTCCTGTTTTGTAAGTTCATTTATATCATTTCCTTTTAGATTCCACATATACAGTATGTCATACGACATTTCTCCTTCTCTGACTTATTTCACTCAGTATGACAACCTCTAGGTCGATCAATATTGCTGCAAATGGCATTATTTCATTTTTTAGTGGCTAACACTCCATTGCATAATGTAACATATATTCTTTATCCATTCCTCTGTCAAAGGACATTTAGGTGACCCCCAAGCCTTAACTATTGGAAACAGTGCTGCAGTGAATACTGGGGTGAATGTATCCTTTTGGAGCATGTTCTTTTCCAGATATTTGCCTAGGAGTGGGATTGAAGGGTCATATGATAGCTCTATTTTTAGTTTTTCAAGGAACCTCCATACTGTTCTCCATAGTTCAGAGTTACTTTATATTTTTATTTTAGAAATGGGGAAAAAATCCTAATTCCAAGGAATGCTGAAGAGCCAAAATAATCTTGCAAAACAGTGGTAATGCATTATTAGCACAGACTTACAGACATGAGAACCACATGCATTATTAGCAACAGACATGAGAACCACAAACAAACCCTCACTTCTGTTTTCACTTGATTTCTGAGAGAAGTGCTAAGTCTGATCACTGGGCCAAGGACAGATCCAACAAATGGCACTGCAAAACCCAGACCTCATGTGCATAACCTTGAGAGTGGACGTGATCTCATACCATACACAGAAGGTAATGCAAGATCAATCATAGCCTACATCTTGGAGCTAACCTACAGTTATGTAGAAAAAACATATGCAAACATCTCCATGATCCTGGCTTTGTTCAGAGTTCATTAAATATGATACCAAAAGCACAGAAAACAATGACAAATAGATACACTGGCTTTCAAAAAAATAAAAAATGTCACAGGACATTCTCAAAAGAGTAAACAGACAACCAGAAGAATGGCAGAAAATGTTTGAAAACCCACAGACTGATTATGGGATTAATGTCTAGAATATGTAAAAGATGTTGACAACACAATTTAAAACCGAGCAAAAACCTAAAAAAACATTTCTCTAGAAAAGACATACAAATGGCCCAGAGCACATAAAAGATGCAGAATATAACTGACTGATGCAAATCAAACCTATAATGAGATACAACCTCACACGATTCAGGATGGCCATCATCAAAAAAATCTATAAACTAATAAATGCTGGAGAGGATGTGGAGAAAAACAGAACTTTCCTACACCACAGGTGGGAATGTAAATGGGTACAACCATGATGAAGAAGAATATATAGGTTCCTTTTAAAACTATGTATAGAACTACATATGATATGATCCCTCAATCCCACTCCAGGGCATATATCTAAAAAAAAAACAATATTCTAAAAGATAGATGCACCTCGGGGTTCATGTAGCACTGTTTACAATAGCCCAAACATGGAAGCCACCTAAATGCTCACTGACAGAGGAATGGATAAAGAAGATGTGGTACATGTACAATTAAATATTACTCAGCCATTAAAAAGAATGAAATAATGCCATTTGCAGCAACATGGATGGAACTAGAGGCTGTCATACAGTAAGTAACACACAGAGAAGGAGAAATATCACATAACATCTGTTGTATGTGGAATCTAAAAAGAAATGATACAAATGAACTTATTTACAAGACAGAAACAGAATCACAGACTTGAGAATGAACTTGTAACTCCTGGGAGTAAGGATAAAGGGTATAATTAGTTTGGGATAGACAAGTACACACTTCTATATTTTAAATGGATAACCAACAAAGACCTACAATGTAGCACATGGAACTCTGCTCAATGTTACATGGAAGCCTGGACAGGAGGTGAGTTTGGGCAGAATGCATACACTTGTATGTATGGCTGAGTCCCTTTGCTAGCCACCTGAAACTATCACATTGCTATTCAGCTACACTCCAATCCAAAATGAAAAGGTAAAAAAAAAAAAAAAGAACGACCATCATCAAAAAATCTACAAACAATAAATCAATAAATGCTGGAGAGAATGAGGAGAAAAGAGAATTCCTGTACACTACTGGTGGGAATGTAAATGGGTACAAACCATGATGGAGAAGAATATTCAGGTTCCTTAAAAATCTGTATACAGAACTACCATATGAGCCAGCAATCCCACTCCAAGGCATATACCCAGAAAAAACCATTATTCAAAAAGATACATGGACACCAGGGTTCACTGCAACACTGTTTACAATAGCTAAGACATGGAAGCAACTTAAGTATCAATTGACAAACTGGTAACAATGGAGTATTAGTCATAAAAATGAACAAAATGCTACCATTCACAGCAACATGGATGGACCAGGAGATTCTCATAGTCAGTGATGTAAGTCAGACAAAAAATGATAAATATCATAGAGTCACAGATATAGAAAATAAACCTATAGTTCCCAGAGGGGAAAGTGAGGGGTGGCCAGGAGGCATAAATTAGGAGACTGGGATCAACACATACACACTACTATATCTATATAGCTATACTTTATCTATATAACAGATAAACAATAAGGCCTTACTATATAGCACAGGGAACTCTATTCAGTATCTGTATTAATCCCTATGTGAAAAGAATCTAAAACAGAGTGCATACAGGTATATATCGAACTGATTCACTTTGCTGAATGCCAAAAACTGATACATTGTACACCAACTAAACTCCAATAAAAATTTAAACATAATAGAACATATTTCAGAATTCAATCAAGGAAGTGAAAAGCTTCTACCTTGACAACTCTAAAACACTGCTTAAGGAGGACCTAAATAACTGGAAAGCAACCCATACTTAAATACCAGAATGCCTACTCTTGCTCAAATAACAATACTAGTCAGCCCAATATACAGATTCATTTCATTCCTATTCAATCAGAAATTTTTCCCCCCTGAACTGGGGGGAAAATTCCTAATATTTATATTGGATCCCAAGGGATGCTCAAGAGCCAAATTTACCTTGCAAAAGTGTGTTACTACATTCGAATGGACATACAAACCATAGAGTAAACTTGGAACACAGAAAGAAACCCTCAGCCTAAGCTAAGAACTACAGAGGAAAACAGACACACATCTCCATGACAATGGCCTGGGTTATGAGTCCTAAAATGTGACACCAAAGGCATAGCAAACAATGAAAATTAGATACACTGGTCCTCATAAAAGTTAAACACTTCCAAAAAAAAAAAGTTAAACACTTCCATGTGTCACAGGACTTTCTCATGAGAGTGAAAGGACAACTAGAGATTGCCAGAAATATTTACAAACCAGAGGCCTGCTACAGGTTTAAGATGCCAACAACGCAATTGAAAAGTGGTCCAAAAATCTGAACAAACGTTTCTCTTAAGAAGACATACAAGTGGCCAACAGCAAATGAAAAGATGCTCAACACCACCAATTATTAGAGAAATGAAAATTAGAACCACAATGAGATATCTTGCCACACAGGTGAGAATGACCATCATCATAAAATCAACAGTCTGAGGTGACCTCTAAAAATGGAGCACAATACACTTGGCCCAGAAAACCCCACAAATCATGCAGATCAAGAGGGTCAAATCTTTGCGTTCACTTTAAAAACACTCAAGAAACCGTCCAGATCATTAGGTGTATGCATATCTGAAAAGCCACCAAGTATCTGAAGGATGTCACCATAAAGAAGCCACGTGTGCCATCCCATCATTCCACCGTGGGGTTGGTGGGTGTGCACAGGCCACACAGCAGGGCTGGACGCAGGGTCAGTGGCCCGGAAAAAGTGAATTTTTACTGCACATGCTCAGAAATGCAGAGTGCTGAACTTAAGGGCTTAGATGTAGGTTCTCTGGTAATCGAGCACATTCGGGTGAACGAAGCCCCCGGGAGGCAGAACAAGACTTACAGACTCATGGTCAGATCGACCCACACGTGAGCGCTCCCTGACGCACTGAGAAGGTGCTAACTGGAGAAGAACGCTATTCCTAAACCAGATGAGGAGGTTGTGCAGAAGAAATAGATATCGCAGAAGAAAGTGAAGAAATAAAAATTGATAGTCCAGGAATAAACACAGCAAGAAATAAATGCATACAAAAGTAAAAAAAAAAAAAATCTATGAATAAATGTTGGAGAGGGTAGTAAGAAAAGGGAACTCTCCTACACTAGTGGTGGGAATGTAGTTGGGTATAACCAAATGATGGAGAAGAAAACACAGGTTCCTTAAAAAACAATATACAAAACTATTTATACCCTAAGATCCAGCAATCCCATTCCAGGGCATATATACAGAGAAAACTATTATTCAGATAGATATATGCACCCCAGGGTTCATGGCAGCACTGTTTACAATAGCAAAGACAGGGAGGCCACATAGATACCTATCAGCAGACAAATGGGTAAAGAAGTGGTACATATATACGATGGAGTGTTACTAGCCATAAAAAGGAACAAAATACTGTTATTTGCAGAAACATGGATGGAGATAGAGGTTCTCACAGCCAGTGATATAAGTCAGACAGAAAAGGACAGATGTCACACGATATCACTTATATCCAAAATCTAACATGTTGCCATAAATGCAATTATCGATAACACAGATATAGAAAACAAACCTATGGTTACCAGAAGGGAAAGTGAGGGGTGGACAGAAGGAATAAATTAGGAGACTGAGATCAACATACACACATCACTCTATATAAAATAGGTAACTAATAACGACTATACAGCACAGGGAACTCTTTTCAGTACCCAGCATTAACCCCTATGTGAAAAGAATCTAAAAGACACTGGACATACGAATAATTTAACTGATTTAATTTGCTGTATGCCTGAAGCTAACACAACACTGAATACCAACTATACTCCAAAAATATTTTAAACATAATATAAAATATTTCAGAATTCAGTCAAGGAGATGAAACGCTTCTACCCTGAAAACTCTAAAACACTGTTTAAAGAAGACCTAAATAATTGGGAAACAACCCATGTTTAAATATGTTCGAATGCCTGAAAGTAAAAGTGAAGTCGCTTAGTTGTATCCGACTCTTTGCGACCCCATGGACTGTAGCCTACCAGGCTCCACTGTCCATGGGATTTTTCCAGGCAAGAGTACTGGAGTGGGTTGCCATTTCTTTCTCCAGGGGATCTTCCCGACCCAGGGATCAAATCCAGGTTTCCTGCATTGTAGGCAGATGCTTTACCATCTGAGCCACTAGGGAACAATATTAGAATGCCTAGGAATGTTCAAATAATAATACTATTCAGTAAAAATAGAGATTCATTTCATTGCTATTCAATCTGATTTTTTTTTTTTTCTGAATTGGGAAAAACATAATACTCACATGGAATTCCAAGGGACACCGAAGAGCTAAATAGTATTCCAGATGTGTATTACTGCAGTAGCATAGACATACAGACCATGGAACAGACTTGAGAACCAAGAAACAAACCCTCACTTCTGATTTCACTTGATTTATGATGGAAGTGCTAAGACTGGTCACTGGGCCAAGAACAGATCCAACAAATGGCATTGTAAAACTCAGACCTCATGTGCAAAACCTTTACAGTGGATCTTCCCTCACACCATACACAAAATTTAATGCACAACGAATCAAGGCCTAAGATTTTGGAACTAAGCTACAGAACTGTAGAACAGAAAAAGGCTGCACATCTCCCTGACCTTCGATTTGGTGTTGGAACTTCAATCTGACACACCTAAGGCACAGAACACAATGAAAATCAGACACTAGCCTTCAAAAAAACAAAAAATGAGAAACGTCCCCACATCACAGGACATTCTCACAAGAGTAAAAAGACAACCTAGAGGAGGGCAAAAATGTTGGCACACTGTAGGCCTCCTATGGGTTTAATGTTCAGAATATATAAAAGATGCCAACAACAGAATGCAAAATTGGACCCAAAACCTAAACAGACATGTCTCGAAGAATACAAAGAAGACATACAAACACGAAAAGATGTTCAACATCACTAATTATTAAACAATGGAAATTAAAACTACAATAAGATAGCACTGCACATGGGTGAGAATGGCCATTATCAAAAAATCTACAAACAATAAATGCTGGAGAGGGTGTGGAGAAAACAGAGCCCCCTACACAGCTGGAGGGAGTGTAAATGGGTACACCCATTACAGAGAACACTACCGAGGTTCCTTATAAAACTATACAGAACTACCCTATGATCCAGCAATCCTATTCCAAGGCATACATCTAGAAGAAACTAGCATTCCAAAAGATACCTGCACTTCAGAGTCCACTGCACCATTGTTTATAATACCCAAGAAACCATCTAAATGTCCATCGACAGAGGAACGGAGAAAGAAAAAGTATAACACCTATTCAGGGAATATTATTTAGCCATGAAAAGGAATGAAATAATGCAACTTTCAGCCTCATGGATGGACACAGAGATTTTCATATTGAGTAAAGAAAATCAGACAGAGATGGAAGAAATATCACATGATATCCCCTGTATGGGGAATTAAAAAAGAAAGGATACAAGCTAACTTATTTAGAAAACAAAATAGACTCACAGACTTAAGAATGACTTATGGTTGCCAGGGGTGAGGGGCAGGGAGAAGGGTTTGTAGGGAGCCTGGGATACATGTGAACACACCGCTATATCTAAAAAGGATAAGCGCAAGTCCTACTATATAGCATATGGAACTGTGCTCAATGCTATATGGCAGCCTGGATGGGAAAGAGTTTCGAGGATAATGGGTATGTGTATATAACAATTGTTATATATTGTTTTTTGATTAATTCCTTGATCATTACATGGCATCCTTCCTTGTTTCTTGTCTTTTTTTTTTTAAGTTGTAAATATATAAGCACTCAAAATGGGAGTTCCTTAATATATAAGGTAAATGCTAATAGTATAAAAGCAGAAAAAGTGACACACAGTAGTGGGGGACTTTAAACCCCTCTTTCATCAATGCACTAATCATCCAGACAAAAAAATCAACAAGGAAACAAGGGCCCTAAAAGAAACATTAGACCAAAGAGATTTAGTTGATACTTACAGAAAACAGAAAACACCTCTTTCTATAGTACACATGGAATATCCTCCAGGACAAATCACACCATAGGCCAAAATCAAGCTTTGATAAATTTCAGAAAATTGAAATCATATCAAGCATATTTTCTGACCACAAAACTATGAGAATAGAAATCAATTACTGGAGAAAAAATGTAAAACACATAAATATGTGAAGACTATATGTTACTAAACAAACAGATCAATGAAAGAATCAAAGAGGTAATCAAAAAATAACTAGAGACAAGTGACAAATAAAAAAACAGCAAGCCTATTGGACTCAGCAAATACAATATTACCTCAGTAATAAAAATTATTATTAAAGAAACAATAAAAATCTCAAATAAACAACCTAACTTTACATCTAAAGCAACTAGTGAAAGAAGAACTAACAAAACCCAAAGATAGTAGAAGAAAAAAAAATCATAAAGATCACAGCAGAAATCACTGAAATAGAGACAAAGAAAACAATAGAAACGATCAATGAAACTAAAACCTAGTTCTTTGAAAAGATAAACAAAATTGATAAGCCTTTAGCCAAACTTATCAGGAAAAAGTGGCAAAGGGTGCAAATCAATAAAATTAGAAATGAAGTTACAATCAACACCACAGAAACACAAAGGATCATAAGATGACCACACACACATACACACAAAAACTATATGCCAAAAAAATGGAGAAGAAATGGACAAATTCTTAGCAAGACACAACCTTCCAAGACTGAACCAGGAAGAAAGAGAAAATATGAACAGACCAATCACAAGTGCTGAAATTCAAACAGTGATTTTAAACTCCCAAAAACAAAAGTCCATGACCAGAGGGCTACACAGGCAAATGCTATCAAACATTTGAGAAGAGTTAACGCCTATCCTTCTGAAACTCTTCCCAAAAACTGCAGAGGGAAGAAATACTCCCAAGCTCATTCCATGAGCCCAGCATCACCCTGACACCAAAACCAAAGATGTCACACACACACACACAAAATTACATGCTAATATCACTGAGGAACATAGACACAAAACACTCAACAGAATACCATCAAACTGAATCCAACAATACATTAAAAAGATCACATACCACGCTCAAGTGGGATTTATCTTAAGGATGCAAGGATTCTTCAATATCCACAAATCCATGTGACACACCACATTAACCAACTGAAGAACAAAAGCCATATGATCATCTCAATAGATGCAGAAAAAGCTACTGACGAAATGCAACACTTGTTTATGATTAAAAAAAAAAAAAAAACACTCCAGAAAGTGGGCATAAAGGGAACTTACCTCAACATAATAAAGGCTCTATATGACAAACTCACAGCTAACATTATTCTCAATCGTGAAAAGCTGAAACCATTCCCTACAAATCAGGAACAAGGCAAGAATGTCCTCTGCCACCACTTTTATTCAACATAGTTTTGGAAGTCCTAGCCACGGCAATCAGAGAAGAAAAGGAAAGGAAAGGAATCTAAATTGGAAAAGAAAAAGTAAAATTGCTACTGTTTGCAGATGACATGATACCATACACAGAAAATCCTAAAGACAGTACTAGTAAACTACTAGAGCTCATCAATGAATTTGGTAAAGCTTCAGGGTACAAGATTAATACAAAGAAATCACTTGCTTTCCTGTACACAAACAATAAAGGTCAGAAAGAGAAATTAAGAAAACAATCCCATTTATCATCACATCAAAAAGAATCAAATACCTAGGAATAAACCTACATAAGGAGACAAAAGATCTGTACTATGAAAACTAAGATGCTGATGAAAAGAAACAGAAGATGACACAAATGGAGGGATACACCATGGTTTTGGGTTGGAAGAATCAATACTGTCAAAATGACTATACCACACAAGACAATCTACAGATTCAATGCAATCCCTATCGAATTACCAATAGCATTTTTCACAGAATTAGAACAAAAATTTTAAATGTGTATGGAGTCACAAAAGACTGAATAGCCAAAGCAATCCTGAGAAAGGAAAATGCAGGTGGAGGGATCAGGCTCCCTGGCTTCAGACCACACTACAAAGCCCAGGTCATCAAGACAGTATGCTACTGGTGCGAAAACAGAACCACAGATCAACAGAACAGGCCAGAAAGCCCAGAGATACAACCCGCACCTGTGCTCAACTGACTTATGACAGAGGCGGCAAGGCCACACACTGGAGAAAAGACAGTCTCTTCAATAAATGGTGCTAGGAAAACTGGACAGCTAAATGCAAAAGAATGCAATTATTCTCTAACACCAGACACAAAAATAAACTAAAAATGGATCAAAAACTAAATATAACGCTGGACATTATAAAACTCTTGGAGGAAAACATAGGCAGAAAACTCTGACATAAATCTTAGCAAGATCTTTTGAATTAACCTCCCAGAGTAATGAAAATAAAAACAAAAATAAACAAATGGGACTCAAACTCCAAAGTTTCTGCACAGGAAAGGAAACCATAAACACAAAGACAATCCACAGAATGGGAGAAAATATTTGCAAACAAAGTGACTGACAAGGGATTAATCTCCAAAATATACAACAAAACTGTTCATGAAGCTCTAGGTCGAAAAAACAAACAACCCAATCAAAAAATAGGCAGAAGATCAGACATTTCTGCAAAAAAAAGACATACATATGGCCAAAAAGCACATGAAAAGATACTCAAAGTCACTAAATATCAGAGAAAAGGAAAGCAAAATACAGTGACGTATCACTTCATACCAGTCAGAATGGCCATCATCAAATAATATGCAAACAGTGCACAGGGAGCTCTGAATGGTGCTCTGTGATGATTTAGAAGAGTAGAACAGGGCAGCGGGTGGGGGAGGCTTAACAGGGAGGGAATATATATATACAATTATGATGGATTTGAGTTGATGTAAGGCAGAGATCCCCACAACACTGTAAAGCAACTATCCTCCAATTTAAAAAATATGCAAACAATAAATGCTAAAGGGAGTGTAGAGAAAAGGGAATCCTCCTACACTGTTGGTAGGAATGTAAACTGGTATATCCACTATAGAGAATGTTACGGAGGTTTCCTGAAAAACTAAAATAGAGCTGCCATATGATCCAGCAATCCCAGTTCTGGGCATATATTCAGAAAAAAAAACATCATCTGAAAACATACATGCACCCTAATGTTCCCTGCAGCATTATTTACAGCAGCCAAGACAAGGAAACCACCTCAATGCCCATCAGCAGAGGAATGGATAAAGAAGAGGCAGGTAAAGTAGCTCCAACAGTAAAGAACCTGCCTGCGATGCAGGGAATCCAAGTTCAGTTTCTGGGTCAGGAAGATCCTCTGGAGAAGGGGATGGCAATCCATTCCAGTATTCTTACCTGGAGGACCCCATGGAGGAGCCTGGCAGGCTACCGTCCACGGGACTGCAAAGAGTCAGATGCGACTGGGCAACTGACAGTCAGTACCTACTACTCAGCCATTAAAAAGAACAAAATAATGCCATTTGCTGCCACATGGATATCATACTGAATCATACCAGATTATCATACTGAATAAACCAAAGTAAATATCGTATCACTCATAAGTGAAATCTGATTTTTTAAAAATGATACAAATGAACTTAGTCACAAATAGAAACAGAGCTACTGATATGGAAAACAAACTTATGGATACCAAAGGGAAACATGGAGGGGGAGGGATAATCAGCAGCATGGGATTAACACATACACACGACCATAAACAAGACAGATGGCCAACAAGGACCTGCTGTATAGCACAGGGAACTCTACTTGATATTCTGTGATAACCTACACAAGGAAGTAATCTAAAAAGGAATGAATACACGTGTATGTATAACTGAATCCCTTTGCTGTACACCTGAAACTAACACAACATTGTAAATCAACTATACAACCAACAAAATTTTAAAGAGAAAAAAAGAAACTCATGCCATGCTCATCTCTGGGGTGGGTACAATTATAGTGCCTTTTCACTTTTTCTGCTATGTATTTCTGTAATGTTCTTAAAATTCAACCAATTCCTCTGTGAGGCAGAAGTAGTACAAAGAATATTTAAAGGTGGGGGTGAGACAGACAAGAGGGAGAAGATGCCCACCCCCAGGACAGCAGAGCCTGAGGGCCGGGGACGAAAGTGGGGGCTACCATCATGTCACTGCTACCCCCAAATGCCCTCTGGGGCTGTGACTGCTCTGTAGGCTGTCTGGTTCTGGGAGAGGCCACAGGGGTCAAGTCAAATGTGATCCTAAGTGGGCCCATCCTCCCTCCCGCTGTCCCCATGGCACTGCACTCCGAGGGTCTGGATGCTGAGGGCCAGTGGAAGTTGTGAGTAGGGGCAGAGTCAGGCCCACTTACCTGTGTGGAAGAATTTCCCTGAGTAGCCCAGGTTGAAAGTGAAGTTTGGGATGTGTGTCCGTAGTTCGTTCTGTGTATCAAACAGGGCCTAGGATAGGCAGAGTGGGGACGGTGGGGTGAGAGGAAGCCAGGAGCCCCCTGCTCCCCCCATGAGGGCCTACAACTAGGGTCCGGCTCCTACAAGACCAGCTACAAAGGCTTCAGGGCCCAGGGGAAAATAAAAATAGGGGTGCTTCACAAAAGTTGTTGAAAATGTCAAGAAGGCAACAGCAGAGGATCACCTCGTGTGGGCGTCTTCCAAGCACGGGGCCCCGTGTGACTGTGCAGGCCCCTCACCCATGCAGCCAGCCTGTGCTGCCATCTCCATCCGGCCTCCAGCAAGACAAGGCCACAGACCCTACTACTGTGTCCTTGAGAAAGTTCAGCAACTTCTCCAGGCCTCAGTTTCCCTAGGTGTGGAATGGGGATAATAACAGCTCTCTCATGGGACTCTAAATGAGACACTACACGTAAAATGGCCTGGCATTTTGGTAAATGATGAAAAGTGATGGTGGCACTGTCGTGTCTGCAGTCACTGCCACGGTGAGCCTCATGTCTTCATCTGTCAGGTCAGGGGGATTCCACCTCACTGGTGACTACAAGCTGGTATCAAAGGACCACAACTTTCCCAAAGATATGCTGTGTGTCCAGCAATGCAGCATTTCCACATATGGCACACCCAGTGCTTTGCCTGTCAGGGAAGGGATGCTGACCCTTGTGAAACAAACACACAGTTGTCCTCTGGAGTGGGGATTCAAAAAATCCCTACCAGGCAAGATGGGCAAGGCTGCTGGGAAACCTGCAAGGAGAGCCTGCTATCAGAAAACTTTGCAAACAGAAAGTCCTGGCTCTCCTGGGGCCATGCACTAACTCATGGACATCCATACCCTGGCTGTGTTGCCTTGGGCCAATCGCTTCACCTCTCTGAATCTTCACATAACTGCTGTGAGGATCAGATGAGGCAACACACAGAAAGGGCTGAGCACAGAGCCTGGTACTTGCCAAGCCTTGAATAAAAGCTGCTGTTGGTATTATTTAAGTTGCACTGGACAGCCTGTACTATACAAGTTAATGAGGCAACATTCAAATTTCTGAAAGAAAAGCTCAGTTGTCTCCAGTGCTTGGGACTGAAGAAAAAAAATTTTTTAAATCCCTGTCCATTCTGACTCAAATAAGGATGCTTAAGGCAAATGGGACCTGGCTGCTGGAGGGCTTGAAAGTCTGCACTGAGCTGCGTGCACAAAGAGGGCATCTCTGTTGGTATTATTCTACAGAAACAGCTCCAAACTGCTAGCCTTCCTCTCACTCTAAAAAAATGGGGAAAATAAGAACCAAGAGGCCAAGTCCAGGGTTCATGGGAGACACAGTGAGCCTGGCAGCCTGATTTCCTCCTGGGGCCAACCCTGGACCTCTCAAGGACTCATCCTGGACAGAGAGCCAAGACCTAAGTTACAGAGGAAAGAGCAAGGCTGGACCACCACAAGAATGATCTAGGCAGAAAATAAGAGTAAGCTACTTTGCTGGAGGTGGGTCATGGCATCATATAAAGCCTCAGCTGGAAGGCTCAAGAGGAGTCGTTGCAAAACTTGCTTCCAACAGAGGAGCCCTTGAGGAGGTGAAATCTCGGAAACAAACACATAAAAAAGCAACAATGCCCTGTCCTAGAAGTGGGGCAGAGGGCTCAGAGCCTGGCATCTGCACATGACCCCAAACCCGACCCTAGCCATCCAAGCCCCTCCCACCCATCCCATCTTGTCACTTGACTGCTGAGGCTCAGACAAGGGAAGGGATGTGTTCAGGTCACCCACTTAGGGGCAGAGTGGGACTTGAACCCAGGTCTTGACTCCCTAGACACTGCCTGCTCCCCAATAGCCTCTGCTCTGCTCTTCTCCTCTGGAGGTGTAAGGAGGAGCAGAGAGTTCACTCTGGACCAAGGAAAGATCAACACATCCCCCTGCCCCTCACTCTGGGGGCTCCACCTCCTATGGCCCTTCCAGGCCCTACAGCCAATCCCAACAGAGCACCCATGGGAGGAAAGCATTCCTGTAAAGCCTCTTTCACTCATTCTCCTAACATCAAAAAACGTCTTGGTTTGGTGCTAATACATTTCTGACTCTCACTAATCTCACATAAGAGAGGACAGGCGGTCAGTAGGCAGCAGTACTTCACTAGAATTTAATCCCCTGTTTTGTTTTCACTGGATCTATTGTTATGGTTGCCCTCTATTTATGGCATGTGATACTGATTTCCCCATTTACACAAATGTTGTTCCCTTTGCATATAACTGAGTAAAATAGAGTAGATGGAAGCTGTCTTTTAGAGAATGCTTAACGGTCTTCATTTGTAGGTGTCTCTTTTACAGTACAATGTGTAAAATTTCATGGCTTGCAAAATGCTTTTACATATAGTTAGTTAAGTTAGGTAAACATTTTTTGAATTAAATACATGCCTTCCACCATCTATACAGAGCTCAATTAAAGTATGCCTTGTGTATGATTCAAACTCTAATTCTTGTTTTATGAGTTCTGGAGGAGCTTTGATACTGACATACATGTTTTTGAGAGTTAAAAATCATGTCTGGATTAAGAGGTAGGTAAACAACTCTGCACAGCTCCCATCTCTCAGGAGTTATGTTCCTGAGCCCCACATATCCAGATGCAAAATTCCTCTATACTCAATACTTCAAATAATTTTAAATGGCAACTTGCTGCGAAGAAGACAATAGAACCACATGGCCAAGGGACGGGGATGGACAGCATATGGGAGGTACAGAGAGCAAAGTCACAGTGGGGACAGCAGAGGCTGACGGTGGAGAGGCCTGTGCTGCCCCCCTGGCACCCCCAGCCATACCTTCACATCCTCCACCTTCATGCGTGTGCCCTCCTTGCCCACGAAGATGTCGTCGATGTCCACCAGGATGTAGCGGTCCAGAGGCAGCGAGAGGCGCTTGCCTGTGAGGAAGGCCACGGCATCGACGAAGACAAGTTTGTGCAGCCAGAAATTGAGGTTGTTGCCAAATAGCACCCGCTGGATGCCGTCGTGGAGGCCCAGGTCCTGGACCACCGTAGCGTGCAGCGCGGCGTGCAGCCCAGCGTCTGCGCCCAGGTGCGGGATGGACTCGGATGAGCGCGTCTTGGCCAGCAGCACCGGCTCGTAAGTGGAGTGGTTCGACTGGAACACGGTCCAGTCCTCGCCGGGCAGCACGCCCTTCTCCACCTCACTGGGCCGGGTCACGTAGAGCAGCGGGGACTTGGGGTTGATGCTGCAGTCCTTCAGGCCCAGGTTCGAGTGCAGGAACAGGGGGAAACCTTTGAGCTGCGCGCTCAGCAGGCTGTTCTCATTGGCCTGCAGTGGGGAGGGGGCAGGGGGAGGAAGACAGCCATCAGATCCACAGCTCCCTGGGACCATGGAATCTCAGGTGTAATACTGAGATGGGCAGAGAACAGTAATGTCAGCAGTACCCACTCTCATTCCCGGAGGCCTCATCACACTCCTGAGCCTGTGTGAACGCAGCACACCCCACTCTGCCCATCTCAGTACTACACCAGCTAACACACAGGACGGCTTCCCAAAGCCAGGAACTGGTTCGTGTACTTCACATGAAGGGGCCCCGTAATCCTCCCGGCAGCCCCACGATGGAGGCATCTCTGTTATACAGACAAGGAGAACAGGCCCAGAAAGGCTGGGTAACTGTCCAAAATCACACATGGGAAAGCTAGCAGTGGAACGCATGAATTCCGCCACCAGTCTGCCTGACCCTGAGCAAGTTACATAACCTCCCCACGCCTCAGTTTCCTCTGCTATAAAACATGTCCAAGAATGGCAGCAAATCCCTCAGGGCTGGTGGAGGAGAATGAGTGTTAAGCGGGGCAAAGTGATCAGAACAGGGCCGGCGTGGCATCACCATTGCTCCTTCAGTCCTCACATCAGCCTCTGTCACCAAGCTTCACGGGCAAGGACACTGAGGCTCTGAGCGCAGTGCCATCCTGGGTTACACAGTGGTCAGGATGAGCCACACCGCACAGCCAGATGGCTGACCCCAGAGCCCACCTGCCTGATCACCAGGCTCCCTGCCTGGGCTTTCCAAGCTGGCTTTTGCCACACCATCTTTTGTTCAGGAGAAATCCTGGGCAAGTGCCCATGGAGAAGAGATCAGAGAGGAGGAGACTGCTGGGGGTGCAGGAGCAGACACTCCACCCCACAGTGCTCCCAGCCCCTAGACATCCCCAGCACTCCCGACAGCTCCTTGTGCCTCTCTCTCCTCCCAGGGTCTGCTGCTGCCACTCCCTGGGGACCTTCAGACAATACCCACAGCACCCCGTCTTCCCCTTCCCTAGATTCACAGCCCCTGCTCCTTGTCCCTCACCCTCGCAGTCACCTCCCTCTGGTTGTAATACAATCTTTGTCCCTGTGACAGCTCCTTTGAGTCTTCTTGGCCTGACAAACTCCTGCTCATCCTTCAAAACCCAATGCATCTGCCCTCTTCTCATCCCTGGGACCACATTAAAGCCTCAGCTGCAGCACTTCTCACCTTGGCTGCAGCACTATCTGTTCAAAGTCTCCCTGCCAGTTCATGCCCTTTCAAGGGCAGGGACGATGTCATTTCCACCTTGGATCCCTGCTGCCAGCACAGTCTTGACACCCAGTGAAAGCAAAGGCATATTTGATGAGTAACTGAATTTTTAAAAAGAAAGAACAGACAGAACCTGAATACCTGGCACATGACAGCTGTTCATTACACATTTCATTTGTTTACCCCACAGTTATTCACTATTCCAGGCACTGTGTTAAGTAACAGGCATGCGATGAGAAAAACAGACACTGCTCCTGCCCTTATGAACTATAAGGGCAAGCAGAGAAGAGAGAGAAATCAAAACAGCAGAAATGTACATAAAACTTCAATGTGGCACAACTACACAGAAGAGGTTCAGAGCTCTAGAAGAGTAGGTAACTGGGCACAGTCAGTTAGCTCAAGAGAGGCTTCTCTAGGAAACGGACTTCTGAACTGAGATTTAAAGAATGAGTAAGTGTCAACCAGGGCAGAGGTGGGAGCCAAGTTCAAAGAACAGCAAGTGCAAAGGTCCTGAGATTGGAGGGAGTGCGGCACAGCCGAGGAACACGGAAAGGCCAGCAGAGTGAGCAAGAGGGAGAAGAGGCAAAAAGGTCAGCTGGGGCTAGACCTGCAGGACCCTGGAGGCTGGAAGTGGCACGGGGAAGCCAAGAGAGACTCCATGGAAGGGTTCTGAACAAAGGATGACAGGTTCCAATTTGCATTTTAAAAAGGTCCATCTGGCCACTGTGTGAAGAATGAATGGGGTGGGACAAAGTAAGAATGGACAAAGGGTGCCAAATGAGGCTGGAGAGGGAGGCAGGGTGGTGCACCAGACCGCCCTGGAGAGCCCTGTGTGAGGGCTATGCAAGGACGCTTGCTGAGGGCTGAGCCTTGTGCCCAGGGTACCTTTTGGTAATAACCACCACACAAAAGTGCTTTTTTGTAATTCCCATGAAGGCTCTGGAGGGCCCTGGCCTCACAATCTGAGGTAAGGGGCCTGTGTTCCACTCTCCAAACACCAGGAACACCTGCCAACTCCCCACCCTTGTGTTGAGAGTCCCAAATTGAGAGGCCGCTCCCCCAGCCCCAAGGTCCTCAGGACTATTAAGCCAGCACCGGGGACAAAGGCAGTGGAGGCCAGTGACATCTCAGGCCCTGTCCATCACCTGCTGTGGTCGGGGAGGCCACAGTGGACCACAGGCCCTGGGGGATCGCATTTCAAAGCCCCGATCCCGAACTGACTGCCAGGCGCTGGGCAGCTCAGGCAGCTGGCCAGCTGGGACATGGTGAGGAAGGGAGAAAGCCAAGTCACTGACTGACCATCCCAGCTCACAGGGAAAGCAACCATCTGGGAAAGGAATGGAAAGTAAGCATAAGCATGCAGAGACTGGCCCCCCACTGTGGGCCTCACCCCAAGGGAGGGGAATCCCTCCTGTTCTTCAGCACTGAGGACACCAAGTCTCCAGTGGGATCATCAGGCAGAGGAAGGAAGAGTCCTGACCGGCAATGGAGAGGCCTAGTACAGACTGAGAGTAACTGGTTGCATGACCTTGGGAACCTAAGGGTGCTACTCCCCAAGGCGCTACTAGGGCCTCAGGTCTTACAGCCATTGGTTAGTTTGCTCCTACAAGTGGGTTAGAAGAGCTGAGCATGGTGGCTGAATCTTAGCTCAGACTTACAAGCTCTATCAATCTCGACAGCCATGTTACTTTTGGAGCCTCAATTCCTCATCTGAAACCAAAGTACTCACTTCACAGGACCTGTGAGAATTATATATGATAAGGCACTAGAACATTCCGGTATGACCTAAATCAAAACCCTTCTGATTACTCAGTGGAGCTGAGGAATAGATTCAAGGGATTAGATCTGGTAGACAGTAGGCCTGAAGAACTATGGACAGAGGTTTGTAACACTGCACGGGAGGTAGTGACCCAAACCACCCCTAAGGAAAAGAAATGCAAGAAGGCAAAGTGGTTGTCTGAGGAGGTCTTACGAATAGCTGCGAAAAGAAGAGAAGAGGAAGGCAAAGGAGAAAGGGAAAGATATACTCCACTGAATGCAAATTTCAGAGAATAGCAAGAATAATAAGAAAGACTTCGTAAGTGAACAATGCAAAGAAATACAGGAAAACAACAAAAAGACCAGAGATCTCAAGAAAATTGGAGATACCAAGGGAACATTTCATGGAAAGATGGGCACAATAAAGGACAAAAACAGCAAGGACCTAACAGAAGCAGAAGAGATTAAGAAGAGGTGGCAAGAATACACAGAGGAACTGTACAAAAAAGGTCTTAATGACCCAAATAACCATGATGGTGTGATCACTTACCTAGAGCCAGATATCCTGGAATGTGAAGTCAGGTGGGTCTTAGGAAACCTCACTATGAACAAAGCTAGTGGAGGTGATGGAATTCCAGCTGAGCTATTTCAAATCCTAAAAGATGATACTGTTAAAGTGCTGCACTCAATATGTCAGCAAATTTGGAAAACTCAGCAGTGGCCACAGGACTGGAAAAGCTCTGTTTTCATTCCAATCCCAAAGAAGGGCAATGCCAAAGAATGTTCAAACTACCACATAATTGCACATTTCACATGCTAGCAAGATTATGCTCAAAATTCTTCAAGCTAGACTTCAGCAGTACGTGAAGCAAGAATTTTCAGGTGTTCAAGCTGCATCCAAAAAAGATAGGAACCAGAGATCAAATTGCCAACATCTGTTGGATCTTAGAAAAAGCCAAGGGAATTAAAAAAAAAAAATCTACTTCTGCTTTATTGACTATGCTAAAGCCTTTGACTGTGTGGATCACAACAAACTGTGGAAAATTCTTAAAAAGATGGGAATATCAGACCACCTTTCCTGCCTCCTGAGAAACCTGGATGCAGGACAAGAATCAACAGTTAGAACTGAATATGGAACAATGGACTGGCTCAAAACTGGGAAAGGAGTACATGAAGGTTGTATACTGTCACTCTGCTTATTTCACTTGTATGCAGAGTACATCCTGTGAAAAGCTGGCCTAGATGACTCACAAGCTGGAATCAAGATTGCCAGGAGAAATAACAACATCAGATATGCAGATACTACCAGCTTAATGGCAGAAAGTGAAGAGGAAGTAAAGAGCCTCTTGATGAAGGTGAAAGAGGAAAGTGAAACAGCTGGCTTAAAACTCAACATTCAAAAAACTAAGATCACGGCATCCATCCCATCACTTCATGGCAAATAGATAGGGAAAAAGTGGAAACAAGGACAGACTTTATTTTCTTGGGCTCCAAAATAACTGGGGATGGTGACAGCAGCCATGAAATTAAAAGACATTTGCTCCTTGGAAATAAGGCTATAATAAACCTAGATACAGTATTCAAAAGCACAGACATGACTTAGCCAACAAAGGTCCATCTAGTCAAAGCTATGGTTTTTCCAGTAGTCATGTATGGATATGAGTGTTGGATCATAAAGAAAGCTGAGTGCCAAAGAATTCATGCTTTTGAACTGTGGTGCTGGAGAAGACTCTTGAGAGTCCCTTGGACAGCAAGAAAATCAAACCAGTCAAATCTTAAACGTAATCAACCCTGAATATTCATTGGAAGGACTGATGCTGAAGCTGAAACTCCAATACTTTGGCCACCTGATGGGAAGAGCTGACTCTTTGGAAAAGACCCTGATGCTGTGAAAGATTGAAGGCAGGAGGAGAAGGGGGCAACAGAGGATAAGATGATTAAATTGCTCACCGATTCAATGGACATGAGTTTGAGAAATCTCTGGGAGACGGTGAATGACAGGGAAGCCTGGCATGCTGCGTCCTGCAGTCCATAGGATCACAAAGAGTTGGACATGACATAGCAACTGAACAACAAGGCCTGCAAGGCAATGAGCTGAGGGTGTGGCACAAAGTAAGTGTGCAAACAGAGCTCCCCAGGTGGCACTAGTGGTAAAGACTCCAGTTGCCAATGCAAGAGACAAAAGAAACGGGGGTTTGATCCCTAGGTCTGGAAGGTCCCCTGGAGGAGCACATGGCAACCCACTCCCGTATTTTTACCTGGAGAATCCCCATGGACAGAGGAGCCTGGCAGGCTACAGTCCATGGGGTCCCAAAGAGTCATACTCGATTGAGGTAACTTAACACACACACAAGTGTGCACAGAAAGCATTAGTGGCCCTTGTCGGGCCTCTGCCAGGATGTGCTCAACCCAAGGGAACCTGAAGCTGTCAGGCTGAGCCACAAAACAGACTACTAACGAACATCTATTCCACCCTCAGAGACCTCAGGGGCACTGGCTGAGCCACAAGACAGAGAGCCACCCCCAGTTGTGTGTGCTGAGGTAAGATGACAAGGCAAGCCAGCTGCCATTTCCTGGGTGGCTCTGGGTACCAAGCACTGTGCTAACGCTTCCTGTCGACTGTCCTGTCTTCAATGTGGTGCAACAAAGGTGGGTGCTGTGATTGGCCCCATTTCAGAGACTGGCTGAATATCCTGCCCAAGGCCACTCTGTCTGTAAGTGGCAGAAAGAGCTGACCCCATAGTCTGCACCCTCCAGCTCCTGCTCTCCCACTGACCAGGGAGTCCAGTGCTGTGGGCACTGGAAAATGAGCACTTCCAGACCCCTGGAGTCCCAACCCCTGACATGGAGCACATTTTTCTTGCAGAAGAGCAGAAACATGCAGCTTGACCACCAGATGGCTCCCATTAGAGTAGAAAGTCACTGGTACCTAATAAAAACCAAGGAGGGGTCTCATCTTACACAGCAGGATGGCAAGAGCACAGAGACCCAGAACGACCACGGAGGAGGCCCCACAGGAGACTCTGAGCATGCCCCTGCCCCGTCCAGGCCAAGTGTTCACCTGCTGTACAGCAAGGAACCAGAGCCTGAGAGGATCCCAGCTCTGTTACACCCACTGTGCCCAATGACCAGAGTCCCCCGACTGGTCCCCAGAAACCAGGGGAGCTCTGGGCACTGGGCGTGGCCTCTGGTGCAAATGCTACTAACACGTGGTTTTCAGTGCTCCTGGACTCATCCCAGTGTTGGGAGTAAAGTCTCTGGAACCAGACCACCCAGGTCCAAATCCTACGTCCATGTTCATGAGAGGTGTTGAGCGTGGGCACAATACTTTGCCCCTCCTTGCCTCAGTTTCCTTCTCTCTCAAATCAGGATGACCTCCATCTGGTTTGGAGGATGGTTTCTGAGTGTCAAATGTGTTAGTTCACATAAAGCACATAGCATGTGTGTGGCTGTGCATGAGCACTCAGTAACCGCCAGCCACTGTGACATGTCTCAGACCTGGGGCTCTGAATCAAGCATAATGAAGTTCATGGCAGAAAGGGAACAGAGTCCAGGAGCAAAGGGAAAGCAGACAATGAAGCCGTCTGACGCTATGCCACTGCCCAGCCATAAACCAGGCCAGCATTTCTCAGACGTGAAATAAAGGGTTTTGTCATCAAGCCAGCTGGTGAACAAAGCTCACCAGGTTGCCCCACTGCAGGACTTCTAAGGGCCTTCAGTTTCTTGGCCCACCTAGAGGCAGAGCATCCTGCTCCATTAGTGCATGAAAGAACACACCGTGAGACACCCTCATCTAGACCACGGTCCTCCCAGCACGGAGCACAGGGCCAGGGCGTGGCTGTGCCAGCAATGCCTGGGGACGAACCGGCTACTTCTGACCCATTTCCTGCTCCTCTCTCCACTCACGCCACACAAGAGCTGACCTTGGGACCTGTGTGTTTACTGTCTCCTCTGCCTGGAAGGCCCTTTGCACAGAGCCATGGACTCCTCTCACGCCCTTCCAGTCACTTAATCAAAGACAACGTCTCTGGCCATTCTATCAGAACCAGCACCACTGCCCATACCCATCATCCACGTGCCCTTTCCTGCTTCTTTTTTTTTGTACTTATCACCACCTGCCACATTGTATGTTTATTTGCTCACTGTCTAGCCACCCACCCCACCCATTGCAAGGAAATGTCAACTGCAGGGACTTTGCACACTTCGATCACGACTGTGTCCCCAGTACCCACCGAAGGACTTAAACACGGTAAGCACTCCGTAAACATTTGCTGAATGAAGGAACAAACACCCCTGAGCACTCAGCTACAGTCCCAGTCACCCACCTTGCAGGTCGGAGTTCTCTGCCCAGAGCCTCTGGGTCCCCTATCCAGCTGTCCCCAACCTCCTCCCCAAGGACAGCTTCTCCATGACAATTTCAGCAAGGACCGTGGTCCCAGCAGTCACTCCAGGTGCCCCACCAAGCCCAGAGCAGCTCACCTGTCCCCTGGGATTTATTTCCCCTCCTTCTTCCAATGCAAAGTGGCTCTGGTTCAAGAGATGCATGAACTTCATATACCCCTCCACAGCCAAGAGGAAAGGGTGCAGGAGCCAGAGCCCCAGCCATCTAAGTCTGGGCTCAGAGCCTGGCTCTCCCACTTACAGGCTGAACGGCCTTCTTTAACCTAACTTTACCCTCCTGAGCCTTGGTTTGCCCATCTGCAAAATGGGGACATACCCCCATCTTTGGGAGAACTGCTGTGACAGGTTTTGAATGACCCAGCAGAGCACATGCTCTCCTCCCTTGCACCCATCCCTAGTGCCACCCTTGAGAATGGGCCTGCAGTGTGCAAGGCCTGTGCACGGCAGGCAATGCCCCCATTGTGTACTCCTAGTAGAGCTAATACTTAAAAGGCACCTACGAGGCACAAGGCACCATGTGCCTTACCTACACTCACCCACTCACCTTTCACGATTAACAAGCTGGGAGGAGGCGCTGTCATTATACCCATTGTACAGGTAGGAAAGTCAGGAACTCAGCCAGCAAGTGTGGGGTGAGAACTGCACTCAGCTGGAGCTCCTCACTGCTCAGATTTGCTCCCCACATACCTTGAAGAAGCCGATGATGCCCACGCCGTAGGCCACGCAGTACTTGTCCAGCAGTTCCCGGTTCCAGGCATCCAGGTTGACGTATTTAAGGATGTTCTCATAGATGATGAGGGCGAAGCGGCCACGGCCCTTGTCGGTGAGTGTGGGCATGTCACCCTTGCCTGGTGCAATCTCCGTGCGGTACTTGAAGCGGCTGGACTCCAGGATGGCCACCACCTCCTGGCCCAGCTGCGAGTAGAGACTCTCCACAAACACCAGCACCAGAGGGTCCGTGCGGGAAGGGGTGGCCACCTGGATAGGCTTGAGCGGCAGCAGGCGGCTGGGGGCCACGGGAGGAGGGTCCCCACAGTCAGGCTCGGAGGCATCTGCCGAGGGCTCCAGGCCCCGCTTCCAGCCATAAAGGTAGTAGGCCGAGACAAAAACGCTGAACAGGCAGAAGGCGAACAGCAGGAAAAGGACAGCCTGCGGGGACACATGCCGACACAACCTGCGGAGGCGCGCCAGGGCGGGCATCCTGGCCCCCGAGACCTTGGCCACCAGGGCCTCAGCCTGCCCTGGCCGCCCCAAGGCCTCACGCAGGAGGAGATACCCGAGTTGTCCACCAGCCAACAGATTCACAGAGACTCAGCAAGTGAGGCCCGCAGCGGGCAGGGGAGAGGAGAATCCGGGCCCTGGCCCTTTCTCCCAGCCAGGGGCGCAGTCCACGGCTGGTTGCGCTCCTTCCTTCCTCCACACCCCTTTATGTCACCATGGCAAACCCCCACGTGGTCCTGTGCACAGCAGAAGTGCCCCAGGGCGTCAGGGCCTCCTGGGGGGGCTGGGCAGCAGGCAGAAGGATGCTGGGCAGGCCTGGGGGGGCCGCATGCCGCTCAGTGGGGCCCCCGGGGCCAAGGCTGTGGAGAGAGAAGGAGAGTCAGAAGGTAGAAAGCCGGAGTGTGGGCTCTGGGGCTCCACCGACTGTGGACCTGCAGGACCTCATCTAGGCTGGCCTGAGTTCAACTACTGCCGCTCAGCCTGGGTGCATGCTTTGGGGCAAGCTTCTTCCTCTCTCTGAGCCTCAGTCTCTCCATGTGTTAACAACAGTCCCTGCCTCACTGGAGGCTCAGAGTTTCGTCCCATAATGTATACATCACGCTGAGCAGTTACCCGCATATGGTGTCTACAGTGATAGATGGTGTTTATCATGATTACCAGAGTCCAAGACTGTACCAAGAAGACTCCAGAAGCAGGAAGCATAAAGTGGGACAATAAACACTCCAAAAGCCCGACAGCTAGAGGTGGAATTCTAAATCACGACCCAACACCGCATCCCCTCACTCCCTCACCCGTGTGCTTCCTACCCATTTCTCTCTCAGAATGCGCCCAGCAGCTCCATCTGACAGACTGAAGCCTCAAGTTCAGACTAGGATTCGGACTAGGCTACGAGGCATCAGCGGCTTGGCTCTGCCAGAAGGCCCTCTCAAGCATCAGCGACCCCGCGTGTGAAATCACCAGGCCTGCTGCAGTGGGCTGGGGCTGAGGGGTGGCTGAGGAGACCTACTGAGCCTACTGATCGTGAAGTGAGCCATACGTAAGAAACGGCAGCTGTCACTGTCTGCCCCGAATACGACAGGCCTCTCTCACCCTCAGGGCACAAGCCCACAGCAGCACACACCAGCCCAGCAGAGCAGGCAACCAGACCCCCGGCCTCGAGGATCCCAAGCTCGCCCACCATCCTCACCCAAACAGCACCCTGACCACGGCCCTCTAGTCTCCCTTAAATGTGAGTGGAGGCAGCTGCTGAAAACTGGCAGGAGAGCTCCCCTGCAGGATGGGAGATGGGGACAAAGACAGGAGGAGGGGCTGACTGGGCTGGTGCAGCCAGGGGTATAACGTGAGTCTCAGACCCAGAGGTGGGGATGAAGATCCTCAAAATCGCTCCCAGCCCCCAGACGATATGGTCTGCTCAGCGTGGGTACAGTCTACCAGAGACCCTACAGCGGTACTTCTAGGAACTCATCCTAGAGGTAGTAATTGCAGAAGTGTGCAAAGATTTCCCCACAAGAAAACGAATCCCCGTGCTGTATAATAGCATAGAGTGTTGTTTATAATAGCAAATGCCCAACAATAGGGAACTGTCTTTAGCAATTATAATGCAAGCATGTGATGGAATCCCAGGCAGCCATTTACAATATGTTGAAGGAGGACATCTACTAACACAAAAATATAATTACCATATATATTGTTAAAGTAGAAAACATTTTAATAAGACCATACTGTCTTATTTTTGTGAAAAATTTTATGCGTAAGCCAGAAACTGGTACTAAATCCAAAAATCAAAACAAAAAACAGTAACAATTATCTCTGACTTTTCTTTTCCTTTGTTTCCTAGATTTCCTATAATAATCATTTGTTATTTTATGAATATATGAAAGCAAATATGTTTAAAAGATGTGCTCAGAAGCAAAGAGGCAGGGGTATGAAATGAGAGCTTGTCTTGGACATTGGATCTGCTCCCAGTTCTGCCATAATGTACTATGTGGCCTCAGGCACACTCTGCCCCTTCCTGGGCTTCTTGTTGGTCAGCGAGGGGCCTGGGCCAGATGATGTCTGGGGACTTTTCCACCTCTGATATTTCTACAGTTCAGCCTCTCATGATGTACCAGCATCACAGGGAACCCAAGGCAGCCAAGAAAACAGGCACCTACGATGCAGGGAGTGTGACAGTGGGAAGGGGGAGGGTATCTGAGAGAACTGAGGGGCAATTAATCCCCCTGGAGGAGAAAGGGGGAGGATCAAGGAAGGCTTCCTGGAGGAAGTGGTAATCCCTGGCCAGAAAGCCAAGCAACGGTTGATCCAGGGTAGAAAGAGGGAGGGACACACAGCACAGCTTAGAGCTAAGAGAACCGGCAGAGCTTTCCAGGGAGTCCCAGCAATTCCAGCTGAGAGCACAGCAAGACAGGACAGGCTTCCTGGGTGGGGCCAAGAGAGCTGGGGTGACTGGTCCAGCTTATTCCTAGGGTGCACCCATGTTCCATTCCCCTTTGATAAGGGCAGCCCTCTGCCCTGCAGCCACAGCGAGCCCCACCCCTGGGCCGAGGGCCAGGACAGGAGCACGGTGGGTGGGGAGGCCCCTGCCCGCTCAGGCCACCTAGCCCCACCTCCCCTGCTGGCCTGGGAGCTCTGGTCACTGGCCCTCAGCCTGTTGCGTTAACAGCCTTTCAACATGTGTGCTAATGACACAACCAGCAGTCTCAGGCGCCCTGGGGTCACCGACCCCTGTGGGAGTCAGACATTTCCCCATTAAAGAGAAAGGCACGTACACTGGGAAATGTAACAGTTTCAGAGTCCAAACCCAATGCCTCCCACTCCCTACAGCCCTAGGTAGAGCCGAAGGGTTACACAGGCAGACTAGAGCTAGGCAGCTTCGTTCAAACCAAAGCCCTACCACCTAGTAACTGCACAATCTTGGGCAAGTTCTGTAAGTGTCCCCAGTTTCCTAATCTATAAAACCGTAAAATTTGACATGCTTCCCAAAGTTGTGAAAATTAAATGAGTGGGGATACACAGGAAGTGTCATGCCTGGCACAGAACCCTGAGGAAGGGCCAGCTGCTGTTTTCATGTATTCCTATTTAACATACTCATAATGGAGGTAACACAAAGCACTGTCAAGCTCTGGGCACTAAGTCTCTAACGGCCCTTGGAATCCCTAACCCCCACTTTCAGAAGCCGTGCCTTGCCAGGGAACTGGATGGATGAGCAGAAGCCATATAGATGCCAGGAGGCTAGAGAGAAGGCCACGCAAAGCTCAAGCCCGAGAGAGGGTAAAGGGAGAAAGAGAGTAGCCCCCGGCCCCAGGAAAGGCCGAGTATTCTGGCAAATCACTGACCACCATCGAGCTGGCAACGGGGACCCTCCAGTGCTGCCCCCACTGCAACCCCTTGGGCCTGGCACCAAGGCCCTCCATACCTGCCTGAATCTCTGCACCCTTGTGGCTCAAGGGATGGCAAACAAAGGTTTCAAACCTCCGCGGAGCCACCCAGGCCTCCAGGACATCTAGGGGCTGAGGCCTCAACACTTCCCTCCCGCCCTGGGCCTGCCTGGGCCTTACCGACATCACCAGCCATTTTCCTAAACTCCAGCCTCGCCCAACCAGTCACCAGTCTTGGTCATGCGTCTAAGCCTTTGTTAATGAAGTTCCCATTGCTTGGAATGTCTTCCCCTACCCCTTGGGACACTTACTCATCCTTCAAGACCCCAGTTCCAATATCATCATCTCTCTGAAGTCATCTCCACCCACCAACCCCTTTCCTGCCCCCACATCCCATTCCTCAGGCTCCAGCCCCATCCCTACTCTATAGCACAGAAGCTGAGAATCAGGACCCTCCAGCCAAAACAGGATGCAAATGTGGGTTCTTTGACAGCTTTTTTCTTTGAGACTAGCTATCAGCATCTTAAAATCAGAAGATTTCATATAAAAGTCAGATCTTCCAACTTCTTGGAGAAGGAAATGGCAACCCATTCCACTACTCTTGACTGGAAAATCCCTTGGACTGAGGAGCCTGGTGGGCTACAGTCCATGGGGTCACAGAGTTGGACTTGACCGAGCTACTGAGACACACACAAAATTGAGGAGATACTTGGTGGCATAACAGCACACTTTATCTACTCTCCCATTTTCTGCAGGAAGCAGGGTGGGGCAGGCAGCGCTGGGAGGCAGGATGGCTCGCCTCCCTTCCCCTGATCCCTGCTGGAAGTCTTGGGGCCTCAGTGCCTACAACAGCTGGCCTTGGGCAAAAAGAAGACTAAGTTTTTTATTGGGAAAAAAAAAAAAAAAAGAACTTCCAACTTCTTGAAAAAGAGCACATTTGAGGGACTTCCCTGGTAGTCCAGTGATTAAGACTCTGCACAGTTTGAATCCCTGGTTGATGAGCTAAGATCCCACATGCTGCGTGGTATGGCAAAATAAAAAAAGAAGTCCATAAAAAAAAAAAACATGTTTTAGTGACACTAGGCCTATGGAATGGAAACCCACTCCAGTACTCTTGCATGGGAAATCCCATGCAAGGGAGCCTGACAGGCTACAGTCCATGGGGTCGCAAAGAGTTGGACATGAATGAATGACTGAACACAGCACGGGGCATGCACACCCACTGGCTACCTTTGTAGCTTATGCTTCAAGCTCCGGCCTCAGGTGGGTAAACACAGTCCCATAGCTGACCTCCCTCCCTCATTTAGTCCCCTGATGGCTCAACAGGTAAAGAATCTACCTACAATGCAGGAGTCACTCAATCCCTGGGTCAGGAAGATCTCCTGGAAAAGCAAATGGCAATCCACTCCAGTATTCCTGCCTGAAAATTCCATGGACAGAGAAGCCTGGTGGGCTACAGTCCACTGGGTCACAAAGAGAGCATCTCTGATGGCTCAGTGGTAAAGAATCCACCTGCCAATGGAGGAGACACAGGTTCAATCCCTGACCCGGGAATATCCCCCAGTTAGGGCAGCTAAGCCTGTGGGCCACAACTTTTGAGCCTGTGCTCTGGAGCCAGGGAGCCGCAACGATCGAGCCAACATGCCTCAATTACTGAAGTCTGCAAGCCCTAAAGCCCATGCTCCCCAACAAGATAAGCGACTACAATGAGAAGCCCTCACACCACAACTAGAGAGTAGCCCCTGATCACCACAACCAGAGAAAAACCCACACAGCAACGAAGATCCAGCACAGCCAAAAATAAAATAATAGTAAAAAACAAAAAAGGGTTGCAAAGAATGGGACACAACTGAGCAACTGAACACTGAAGCACACATAAACACATACATACCAACCCCTGAGCACACCCGAGCATGTAGTCCAAGGCGGAGCAGACTTGGGAGTGTTTCTACACGTGGCTCTGTACCCTGGAGCCTGCAGATGGGGACAGGACCGGAACTTATGACCTGTGCCTGCCACTGTACTGTACTAAGCACTTTTACATACTTTATCTCAATTAATCCTTACAACTAATACTGTCATTCACATTTACAGCTGCAGAAAATAAGGCTCAGAGATGTTAAGTCACTTGCCTAAAACCACACAGCTAGTCAGTGGCAGAGATAAAATCTTAACTCAAACCCCATGAAATGGTGATGGCTCCAGAGCCCACAGGGGTATGTTGGCAGGGATAATGGAGAGCATGAGGGGGGCCTCAGCTACCAAGGCCTCCAGCCCTCAACCAGGCCTCCACTGTGCTCTTTCAGCCCTAGGCCGAGCTTTCCCTGCCAAGGTGCTGGGGATAATGAATGAGATGCTCTGGTTGTCATGGAGATGCCATGGCAACGCTGCACTTTCAGGAAATACCACGATAACTGTGGCCACTGCACTGTTTAAAGTCACTCATGACCCCACCCCCCACTCCAAAATGCTCAGGTAACCCCACAATCCTCCCTAAGGCCCAAAGAGAAAAGAGGCAGAGGCTACAAGGAACTTATCAGAAACCAAGTTGTCTAGAGAGGAGGACTGGGGAGGAGGTTGAGCTCTGCCCTAGATGGACAGGTGGGCTCTGGAGTGAGACCAAGAGCTCCCTGAGCCTTTCACGGTGAAGTACATCTGACAACCCAGCTCCGGTGCACCTGCTGCCTACAGTGTGCAGCAGGCCTCCCATGAAGGGCTGTATGCATCATGCTGTGTCACCCCAAGCATCTGAGGGGCAGTGATGCAGCAGCTGCTAGCATCCTTGTTAAAGGTCTTTGTGCAAATCTCTCCACCTCTCTGAGTCTCAGTTTCCCCAGTGTAAAATAGGGTTTATACTACTTATCTAACTTGCACAGCTATTGCCAAGACTAAGAGAGATGATCTGTGTAAAACTGCTAGGTGTCTGGCACATGGTGATACAGGCTAACAAGATGATTATTCACTTAATGGATTTCAAAACTGAGACTCAAGAAGGAAGTAGCCAAAGACCACATATCAAGTTGATAGGGGATCCAGAAACTGGAAGAGAGGTCAGGTTTGGGGGCACACTGGAAGTCAGGAACAAGCAGATGATCCACTCTGTTTCCTCATTCTGTTCCTACTGAGCCCCGCCAGGTAAAAGCAGGGCACTGGGCACTGAAGTGCAGGCCTTTGGGCTCCAACGTCTTAGGTCTCTGGCGTGCTGCTGCTGTGGGCTGAATGGAGGCCAGTACCCGGAGCCCCGCATGCTCATCCAGCCCAGATTTTATTTCCTGCCTGGGTCACTCCTGACCATGCTCCCTACTTCTTCCACACTCACAGGTACATGAACGGTTAGGCAAACTTACATGGTACTGAGATGTTCAAATGGGTCAACACGGGCCTCCAGGCCACAGGCACAAGGATGGGGTGGGGAGTTGAGAAGAGATGAGGGGAGAGCCCCTCAAACAGGCTCAAAAGTATGTGAATGGGCACTCAGCCTCAGGGAAGAGGAGTGGCTGCCGGTTGGGCACTGGGAGCCCTACATGCAATGCCAGAGCCATTCCCCACAGCTGACTCGACCCCTCCCAGCCTGTCACACCCCCAGCACCGTCACACCACCACCCATTACCCAGCCACACCCCACAGCCACCCTGCTCCACCAGCTACCAGGCCCCAGCCTGCCCCACCCACCACATGTACAGCAAAGAAAATCCTCCACATTTGCTTCCCAGCTGTGCAGGAGTTTCTCTGGCGCAATCACACCCTTGGGAGGCAAGAAGCAAATCCCTTCCTCTGCTGGAATCTGCTGCACGCCCAACCTCCCACAGCGCCGCCTGGCTGGGGGCCAAAGGGCTGCCTATCAGTCACCCTGGAGTCCATGGCTGCCACCAAGGGACGGTCGGCAGTCTGGCTGAAGGGTCTCAGGATTGCAGAGTGTATGGCCCACCCTGAGGTGAGCACACAGGTACACGGAGGCCCAGAGAGATCAAAGGACCACCTCAGGTTGCACTACAAGACCTGCCCCAGCCCCACTTGCCTTGGCCCATTTTTTTAATCCACAAAAAAAGCCTACACATCCTCCTCCAAGGCCAGCCTCGGCTGAGAGTTGACTCCAGCAGCTCTGAATTTCAGAAGTCCTGGATGAGCTCTCCTGCCCTCTACACCACCACGCAGGGCCAGATTGATGTGCCAGAGATGTCAGCTACAATCAAGACTAGCATACTGGGTCCCAACTTCACCAAAAGCTTTCCAAGGCAGAAGTGATCACCCACCCATGGTAGGTACTTAAGAGTGAAGTGCCCCTGACAATGACCTTTCCCTATTTCAATCTGCTACAAGAAACTGCCAAGTTAAACGTATTAAAGCATGAACTCCCATGTATTAGACATGATATGTCTGTACTACATGCTATTATTTACCCCTCACCACACCACCACGAACAACATTCCCTTCATTTGACAGATGAGGAAACCGAGGCCCAGAGCAGGTCTGGGGCTTGCTAATGAGTGGGAACTGGGAATCTCCCCAGCCCAGCCATCCTTCAGCAGCACACGCCCTCCAAGTCCACCGAGGACAGCTGACACAGGCCAGCACCTGCAACCCCATCCTCTGTTCCCTTCAAATGCTGCGCTGTTCTTGTTTTCAAGCATCTTATGTGTGTTTTAACATCAAAAGCAGCCTCTCATGATCCTGCCTGGAAGCAGACCCACAAATCACGCATCAGTCAACAAGCAAACAAACCAAAAAGCACTGGTTTACTCCCGGCTCCCAATTTGGGATCTGTTCTGGGCTTCCCGGAGGGGAATACCAGACAAAAATCTCAAGAACCAAGACCCCCTCCTTGTTGAGAATTTGTCTTTCTTCCAGCAAGGCCTGAGTTGAGAGTGTACCTTTGCACCAGCTCTGAAAAAAGGGTTTGCTGAGCAAACAAACAAGACAGCGGGGGTGGCAAAGTGGGGAATGAGAGAGGTCAGGACCAGCTGCCCTTTGGCCCCGCTGAAGCTCTCAGGCAGACCAAGGTGGGCAGGACTCTCATGGAGCAAGCTCTTCATTAGCCCACAGAGCTCCTCAAAATAGGGCTCTCTCCACCCAACGCCCAAATCCATCCCCAGCTATTTCTTTTAGTCTCGGATCACTGGCACTTGGCGGGGGTCGGGGTAGGGGGGAACAGTAAGATATTTCTTTGCAAATATCCTAACCTCCCCTGATGGCAGCCACACTGACTGAACTCCTGGTACCTTGCCAGCCAGATGCTGCCTTCCCCTGATTCATCACACCCAATCCTCACACCCTGAGAGGTGGTGTCACTGATACGCGCCCTTCACAGAGGGGACACCTATGCTCAGAGAGGGGATGAAGCAACTGACTCAAGGCCACACAGCTGGGCAAGGGCAGAGCTAGGACTACCCAAACTGGCCCACTTGGAGCCCCAGACTCTGTGCAGCTGTCCAGCACTCCACACCATTCCTAAAGTAGGTCTGCAACCCAGAACCTACCCAGGGACAGGCTCCCTGCAGGTAACCAACCCCTGCTGCCTCAATGCAGGCTGATCATCATCCCTAGCAACAGAAAAGCCTTCCTTCATGGACAGAAGGGGCACCACAGGTCCCCAGAGAGGCAGGACCTCAGCCAGAGGGTCCTGACCATCCCCTGCCCCATCCTAGACAGGCAGAGACCCCACAACATTAGACAGGGAGGCTGCCTCCATACCTCAGGCAGAGGCCTCATGTTGAAGAAGGGGAGAGCTGGGTGGTGAGGGTCAGAAGCAGGGGATCTGAGTTAACAAGGCCAACTAAAAGCACCATGGTGACCAGAATGCCTCACAGGTCTGCTACATACCAGATACTACAGCAAGCACTGCTCAACCGTAATCTCAGTTATTCGTCATTTTCTTTCAAGGAAGTACACACAAGTTTATCATTATTCATTCCTCATCCGCCACCCCTGCAGGGAAGCTAGGAAACGCTGGCCAACCCCAGCCCCTACTCTCCCCCACCTCCCGGCCCATCCCAGGTTGCCATATGACCCCTGGGCAGACCCTGAGAAACATGTGTACTCGGGATGGGGTGGGAGCCTCCAACTCCTGGAGGCGGAAGCAAATTCCACATGGGCCTGGAGTACCATCAGCATCGCAGTGTATCCACTGGCTCCCTCTGGGCAATGCCTTCCCTTCTCTGAGCCTGTTCCTCAACTGGACAACAAGGGGTATGGATTAGATGTTTGTGACTTCTGGGGGTTACAGCACCCTTTGAGAATCTCATGAAGGCTGTCAGCAGACTCTCCCCAGACGGATGCCACATTCCAGAGAGACTGAAGGACAGCCTCCCCAAAAGTCAAGTTAAGAACATGGAGGGACTTCCCTGGTGGTCCAGTGGCTAAGACTCCGTGCTCCCAATGCAGGGGGCCCAGGTTCAAACCCTGGTCAGGGAACTAGATCCCACATGCCCCAACTAAGACCTAGCACAGCCAAAACAAAAAACGAACATAGAAAGTCTGCAGCAGACTTTTTGACTTTGATGAGCCATATCCTCACTATCTAGACAGGACTGAAGCCGCAAAGGTAACATCGGAGCATCCTGGGACCTCACCACTCTAACTCCCCCGTGGCCTGTGCTAAATCTTTAACTCCCAGACCTGCTGGCCTCAGGTGGATTTGTGGACTTGCTGAGCTGTCAGGAGAAGCTCAGAGAGAAGCTGAGCCTGTCCTTCCCACCCCTCAGCCACAGTCTCCTTCTCCTCAGTCAAGAGTCTGCCAGGTCGGCCCTGGGCTTTCTCCCTGGGGCAGTGCTGGTGGTGGAGATCCTTGAGGTACCTGCTTCTGGTCCTGTATGCAGACAGGACCTCCAGGGCCAGGCTTGGGGCCACTCCTGCACCCCTGGCCCTGTCCTGTGTGGGTATGAACATGGACACACTGTGGGCACACACACATCAGACAGACCTGGGAGGACTGGACGGGAGGGAGGAAACATGGGGCTGTGGTCAGACAGGGCAGGAAGGCCGGGGAGAAAAATGACAGGACCCACCAGAGCTCCAGGCAGTAGCCGCTCCACTCCGCTTTATGTCACATGTCCTCGTAATGGCTCCCTGCTCCTCACTTAACACAGCCGCGCCTAATCCCAGAGCCAGGACAAATGGCATTACTGTCAGCCCAGGCCCTCCCTGGGAGGAAGGGAGGGGGTAAGGGAGGGAGGGGGCAGCCTGGGGGCAGCTCGTGCCACCAACCATGTTCCCAGAAGCCTCCAGACCTCCCCCATACTGCGTCCCTTGCCAGAGGCCACCAATCCCTACCCTCCTGAACCTCAGGAAGAGCATGTCTCATCCGACTCTGTCCCACGCCTGGGGACCCCACAGCAGGCAAGGACCCTGCACCCTCACCCCCACCCTGAGAGAGGCAGCTTCTACGGGAGAGGAGAAAGCATGTCCCTGACCCTATGCCAATGGCCCTCACGTTCCTCTCAAGGGTGGCAGCCCGGAGTGGATGAGCCCTTGCCGTCAGCAAGGGTAACTGGGCTCTGACTGCAGCTCTGCCTGACTTCCTACGTGATCAAAGCAGGGCCTGTCCCCCAACCCAGTTTCCCCACCTGTCCTGAGATGAAGAGGAAGCAGGACTGACAGCCCCTACAGGGCCAGCAGGTGGTCAGAGCGTCTCGTTTCGGCCCCCCACCCCAGCTGCCAGGCCCTTGTCATGGCCCCCACCAACCCCAACAGAGGAGAAAGAAGAGTAACTGCCAGAGCACAGAGGTTCTAGAGCTGAAAGGGGCCTTAACAAAGCCCAGAGAGGAGAGGCAATTGGGCTGTGGTCACACAGGCAGCTGGACAAGGGCCAGGCTAGCCTGGTTACTCTTCAGCAGCAAACATGTAAGAGTGTCCACCCGTGAATGTATCTGCCTTTTTAGAGGATGCCAAGGAGGGCACAAGACAACTTGCTCAGTAGCAGAATTTCAGGCCCCAAGAGTAGGCAGTTGGGCAGGGGGCATTAATTGCAGGTTTGAATGTATAGGGTCTGGGGATGGACACTGCTGACTGTCCAAGACCACTCACATCACACCATGAGGGAAGCCCAGGCTCCTGTCAGCCCACGGTGATCCCAGGAACTCCTACAGGGATTAGCAGCCTTGGCCACCTCGTAACAAGTCACCTGTGGCCCAGCATCAGTGATGGGGAGACTGGCCTAGAGGCACAAAAGCCTTGGGGACAGAGAAGGCTCTGGGCCCCGTGGCCAGAGTGGAGGGAAACCAGGAGCTCTGGGGTCAGCAAGGAGGAAAGGAAAGCCTAAGGCACTTGGAGCCCCAGAAGCCCCCTAATCTTCTGAAGGCCTGGGGGGTACCAGCCAGGCCTGCTGATATCAGGGAGGCTTCATCAGGGCCTGCATGAAAGCGCCCTCATCCCTCCAGACTCACTGGGGCTTGTCACCGCGACAGGAGCCTGCTGCCAACATGCCTCCCCTCCAGGGTGAAGGCTTGGATGCTCACATGGAGGCGCAGCTGGCAGGGGAAGGGGCAGCAGGTGGGGGGAGGGGGAGGCCTTACTCTCTCTGGATCACAGACAGCTAGAGAGCAGAGACAGAGTAAACAGCACAGGGCAGGGGACTACTTATCCAAGGGCCCTTTTAAAGAGGCCAGGGGGCCTGGGTGAGGCTCTACAAGGCACCCTGCAGGTGTCCACACCCCCCCAAGGCTCAGGGACTGATTCCTGAGGCTAGGAGACTGGTGTTCTGTCCTCCACTGAGCTAGGATGAGGCATCCAGGCAGCAGGCACAAACCTGAAGCAGGCGCCCACTCTCAGGTGCTGGCGGGCACTTGCCCAGCACCAGGAGTCTCACTGCGGCACCTGAGTGCTCCTCTCACTCTGCCTCTGAGTGCCTCCCTCGCCTCACCCTGGGCCGAGCCTCCCATTAACCTGCCAATGAGCCCAGCCAAGCAGCCGCTCCTTGCTGCATTCACCAGTAAAATGGAATGGTGCCAGATGACCCCAAGGGCCATCCTAACTGGAAGCATAACTGACCTCCACGCTCAGCCCCAGAAACGGGCACAGTGGCCCCCACTCCCGCCACCCAGAAGCCCATCAGACACCACACTCCAGATAGAAAACATGGTATAATGCCTCTATGTAACCGTGTGCTCAGCCCTTTCCTAAATGCTTGGCCTCTGCCTCATCAAGCCCTCATTTCACTAATGTGGAAAACAATGCTCACGGGAGGAAAGCAACTGGCTCAAGCTTCCAGTTGGGAAGTGCTGAGCTGAGATTCGAACCAGGGCCTGGCTGTAATCCTACATTCCATGGGATCTGCCACAGATAACCCAGAACTCACTTCGGCTCATAAGATGCCACCGGGTCTTTGCACCTCCCACGTCTTTGAGGGTCCAATGCTGAGGCTAATGCAAAAGGCGAGCTGCCGGAGGCAGCGGAAAACAGAGGCAGGCATGGGGAGCCTGTGTGGGTGCTGAGCATCTGCAGACTGGCCAGCCTCCGGCCTAGCCAGCTGTCCACTGCTGTGGCCACAAAGTCCTCGTCAACACCAGCACACCACCGCCACCACTGTGCCATTTTTAAATCATCACACAGATGCAAGGCTTTTTCACAGATGCTGCTTTGGCATCACATGACGAGCTTCTAAGATCATGGCAGGGATTTCTTTCCTCTTTCTGCTATGAGGAAAGCAGGGTTCCTGGAGGAAGAGTGACTTCCCAAGAAGTACACAGTGAGGCAACGTTTGGCAGTGAACTTGGAGCCCACACCCTCTGCCTCAGGTCTTGAGCTTTGTCTACTACTCCATGCCCTTGACTTTTCAGTATAATCAGCACTGATGGGCCTATGTAACAAAGGCCTTTTTTACCATGCTGCATGGCTTGTGAGATCTCCGTTTCCTGATGAGGGACTCAACTTGGGCCATGGCAGTGAAAGCACTAACTCCCAACCACCACCACCAAGGAGCTCCCACTAACGAACGTTTCTGAGAGCTCATTCTGTGCAGGTATTCAGTTCAGTCTTTGAGTCATGTCCGACTCTGCGATTGCAGTGAGCCAGGCCTCCCTGTCCACCACCAATTCCCTGAGTTTACTCAAACTCATGTCCACTGAGTCAGTGCTACACCCACACTTCGTTATTATCTCATTTAACCATCAAGACAGCCTCACAAACTATGTACTGCCACTGTTCTCATTTCACAGAGACACTGCGGTTCAGAAACATGGAGTATCCTCCCCGGTTCACCATTTAAGAAAGGGGCAGAGAGGAGATTCAACTGGAGGTCAGTCTGGCTCTGAGGCCTGCACTTGGAATCTGTGCTCACTCTGGGACCAGAGGGGAAAGGAGAGCAGACACACTCAAACAGCATATGTGCCTGCAGGTTATGGCGAGATTAGGATAACAGGAAGACAAACAAAGCTCTTGGAGAGCCCAGAAGATGCAGGCTGTTACAAACGTCCAGGCAGGAGGCCAGGAGTCTGAGCAAGGGACATGGGAACAGAGGGAGGTGACAGATGGGAGGGAGGCGGCCTTGTGAGACCTTGGTCAAGTGCCTTGCTTTCTCTGGATCTCAATTTACCCAGCTGTTAAGAAAAGTTCCTGGAATATCTCCAGAGCCCTCTCCACCTCGAAAAACTCTTGGACCCTGGGAAAACAAGCTATGCCTGGTGACAGCCTGGCTGCCAGCCATGGGGGAATCTGAAATGTCCTTGGCTGTCCTGGCATGATTCAACTGCTGGGCAATAGGCTTGCAAAAGCACAGGGCTCAGTCAGTATGCCTGGGCACCACTAAAGTGTGGGTCCTAAGGGGGCCACATTCCACCCATTGTCAACCCCTCCATGGTTCCACTGGAGCAAGCAACCAGGCTGGACCCAGACCAGGAACCGAGGTCACATCCAAGTGCCCAGTGGAATGTCACTCCAGGCCTGCCCTGCCCTGATCCTGTCCAGACAACCCGAGTACACTCAACGTCAACCACCCCTCAAAGCCCCACACTCACATTCCCTAAGGTCAGCCACTGGGAAGTAGAGACAAGGGGGTTTGCAGGAGATCTTAGGGGAAACGACCCCCTCCATTCCCAAGGGACATGTGCAAGGCAGAAGCTGCTCACGACAAGTCAGTGGAGACCACCAGTTAAAGGAAGTGCGGGAGAGTCTATCAGGGGTGGCCCTCAGTTCTCACTCCTGCAGGTGGACAGGGTTCAACCGAACTCAGCTGCCTCCTCAGACCACATGTGTACCAGTCTCCTACTCTATAGCCTGCCATGGCTCCCACCACCTATTGGGCAAAACCCCTTAACCTGGCCCACTGCACAGTCACTGTTACTAACAGCCTCTGTTCACTGGGTGTGGTGTGTGCCAGGCCTTGGCTATGTGCATTTTCTCATTTGACCCTCACAGAAACTCTCTGATGCAGGATGCAGGTACTACGGTTGGCCCATTTTCTCAGATGAGAAAACTGAGGCTCAGAGAGGTTATGCCAGTGGCCCAGAGTCTCACAGCCAGGTGGCAGAACAAGGACTCACATCCACACTGGACTCTAAGCCAGGTTCTTAACCTCTGTGCATTTGGCCTCTTCAGGTGCTCCCTGCCACCCTCAGAACCCTGGGGCCAGCTTAACACTTCCATATGCCGGAGGGGAAACCAAGGCACAGAGAGAAACCTCTCTCTATTGGTAACCAAGCCAGGGAAAGGCCTGAGGCCTCTGGCCTCCTCTTCGAGGACTCCCCCCGCCACCCACCCCAGGAGGAACCCCCACCCAAGGAAGCACACCAGGCAGAAAGGTGAGGACCACCGCCAAGACAATGAGCCCTCAGAATCTGCCTTTTTCCTCTGTCCAGAAGGAAGGGGGAGACAGGAGCAGGTTTACAAAGAAAGGAAAAGAACATAAAAGGCCCAGGAAATGCTGTTCTTACAGACAGCTTCTCAAGAGTCTGGGAGGTCCCTCCAGGGCACCCCCACACCCCTTCAACAACAGGAATGCCCAGGACCAACCTCTACCTATGAATCTCCCCTCCCCCAGGTATGCCCCTAACTAGTACATCTGATCTGAAATCTCCATTTCTCTCCCTAAACCTGCCATCCTGCAGCCCTCACTGTCTCTATAGATGTCCTTCCAGTCCCTCAGACCAGAAACCTTGCCGCTGACACTTTCTTCCTCCCTCACCCTACATCTGATCCATCAACACATCATCCTGAGAAACCCATTTGGAGTCCAACCCCTCGCCACGCTGAGCTGTACTCCCCACTGTGTGACCTCCTCACCTCCCTCCCTCCCAGCCTAGCCGTGTCCTGCTTCCACCTTCCTGACTTCTCCCCACCCGCAACCATCAGTCAGCCCTCAGCCCCTCAACAGCTTCCCCTTAACTCAGACTAAACAGCAAAGTCCTCTAGAATGGCCAAGAGGCCCTGAGTGGTCCTCCCCGCCCCTCCTCCTAGAACCGCTCTTATTCTACCCCTCCCCACACCAGTCTTCTGCTCCTTGAGCACATCTCAAACTCTCTTGCCACGAAGCCTGGTGTTGCCATGCCCTTTGCCTGGAATGCTCTTCCCCAGACACCCTGTGGCTCCCTAGCTCCCTCCTGGAGTCTCCCGTCCCCTCACCAGAGATTTTCCGTCACCCCCACCCCTAACACAGCAGAGCCACTCACTCAACTCAGCTTTATTTCCATGGCAGGCACTCTGGCCGCCTGACAAATAGCCACTATTCATCAGTTTGTTGATTCTCTCTCACCACTAGAATGTCACCCACAAGTCCAAAATAGGGACCCAGTCTGTTTTGTTCACTGCTATGTCCCAGTGCCCAGAAAAGTGCCCGGAACAAAGCAGATGCTCAATAAACAAGTGTTGGTGGAAGGACTACGGCTGCCCTCATCTGAGCATCTGTTGGTTTCTTCAGCCCCCAGGAGACCAGGATAGCATGGAGGCTGAATTGAGACTCTACTCATACCAGCTGGCATCTTGACAGTTGTCACATGAACAGTCCTGGTACAAGTAACTGCTTGGACCAGAGCAGGACTTACACTGGTCCCTGTCTGATGCCTGTGCTCACCCTTCTGGCTAATTCTGGGTCTGACAGCTGGGCCCATGGGGTAGTTCCCATCCCAGCGGGAACAGAGACTGGGCTGCAGCTGGGCTCCCCCACCAGCCTGGCAGGGCTGCCAGCGTCTGGCATCTGACAAAAGCTACCCCATGCCCCCAGCTAGGGGAGGCGGAGTAGGGAGGCCCAGTGCCATGCCTGCCCTTTTCCTGTTGTCAGCAGGAGGACCGTCAGAAGGAAGCTTTGTTCCCAGAATAAAGAGCAAGAAGCCCAGTGCCAGGCGGAAACGGGCACAGAGGCAGCTGGCCCATTGGAGACAGTTTAAGAAAAAATGAAAAAAATGGGATGGAGGATGTTTGAGGGGTAATTTGCACACCAACCGGTTTCATGCCTCCAGGGTGGCTATGACAATGGTGGCTTCACTTTTCCAGGCCAAACCTTGAGGCTGTCACAGATAACCAGACGACTGTCCCAGCTCCAGCTGGGGGGCCTGGCACTGACCCTGAGGAGGGAGGTGAAGATGGAGGAGTGGATCCTCACCTGAGAGTCAGAAGACCGGGTCCAAGCCTGGCTTTCCACATATTCATGTGAGACCTGGGGGATGTCCCTCCCTCCGTGTACCTCAACATACCCATCTGTAAATGACTTGTGCAGGCCTATGCTTGAAGCCTCAGCCTATCTGCCGCCAGACCACACAGCGAGGTGCTTCTGAGCCTGTGGCCAAGTCACTAGCAGCCCAGGACAATCCTTCAACCTTCTTGGGCCCAGGCCCTGCCCACTGGGACCCGGGCTTCCAGCCTGCCTCCTCCCCTGCCATCAGGGCACTCCTCTCCTAAGCTTTCTGTCACCTGATCAGTGTGAAATCCCTCTGGGCCTGGCCCAGACCCTGGCACCTGCCTGGATCCCCCCCGTCAGCCTCTCCCAGGACAGCGCTCCAGACACTTTCACAGTCACAACCACCAGAGGAGTCCAGCGTGTTAGTGCACAGAAGGTGAAAAAGAAGCCCAGAGAGGGAAAGGGGCATGAGATGTCATGTAGCACAAACTACCCAGAGGTCCACCCTTCCATCCCTGGGTTCCGTGAGCTAAGATAGGGTCTTCAAGGCGTGTCTATAGACCCTCACGTCTAAATCCTCTAGGAGGGGGACACTATACTCTGGACTGAAAGAATCAAAGATGAGGACCAGAAACATGCATGCTTTTTTAAAAAAAAAAAAAAGCTTCCTGGGTTTTTCTTGTACCCAGAACAATTGTGACCTCTCGGCTAAGACCTCTTCCAAAAGGGGACATCTTAGCTGGTCTCCAGGGAAGGTTAGGATTTCCATTAAGAGAGTAAAATAAGCCTTGCACAGATAGATAGCTGAACAAAGAAGCTGGGGGTTAAAGCACATTCTCTAGGAGAAGAATAAAGCAGAAAAAGGCCTGAAGGAGAGGTAACCCAGTCCAGTAAACATTTGAACTGATTCTCCCCCGCCATCTCCCATCTGCCCAGGATGCAGAGGTTTGCACTTGATGCCATCCAAAGGCTGCTGATCCCAGCCTCCCTCTGCCCTGAAGCTCCTCCAAGCCCTCGGGGTGAGTGGAAGGTGGAGACAGCTGCAAGGGAAATGTCCTCTCCTTGCTTATACTGCAGCATGGGGACAACTCTCTGAGTGACTGTTTATCCCCAGCTTAAGAAGCTGCCGGGGTCAGTGGCTAAGCAGTCACAGCTTATCTGGGAGGAGGATTCTCAGGCCACGGGGCAGGCTGATCCAGAGGCTTCCATTAAATGGAATCTTCACAGCTGGTGAGGCTCAGCAATGCCCCACCTTCGTTCATAAAGGAAACACTTATTATGCTCCTGTGTGTATGCAGTCCTGAGCTTGAGCACAATGCTTCAAAAGACAGACAGAGGAGTCAGCTACCCACTACCACCCTCAAAGAACCCACAAAACTGACAGACAGGGCACCATACCACAGTGCAGGAGAGAGAGCCAGCCATGCCTACAGGACAGGGTCGAAAACTCAGATGCCTAGGAAGCTAGAAAGACTGTGCAAGTGTGCCAAGTGGCTTGGAAGGGATGGGGCAAAGTGGAGCTTACGTGCTTCATCTCTAGTAGCAGCCACTGGAGAACTAGGCTCAAAGTTTTACAATCTTCTCATTTTTGAAGTAAAGCCAGAAGTTGAGATCTTACGTAAAATCTCCTGTTGGCAACTAGCTCAATATTTGGTGTGGGCCAAGTAAAATCTGCCCCCGGGGTGGATGTGGCCTGCCAGTCTGTGGCCTTTGTTTTCTTAAAGAGAACCTAACTCAAAGCTTAGAGAGGAGGCTCCCTGTAGCAGAGATACCAGGGAAGGCTTCCTGGGAGAGGAGGCCTGGCATTGGGCTGCAGGGTCGGGTAGGTCACTCCTGGGGAGGGGGTCATGGCAGGAGGTGGTGGGTGGTGTACCAATTCAAGCCGTAAGGGCAATGGGTCAAGGGCACCACCCTGAAGCCTATAGCCTGCCCATCTCCCTAGAAAGGAATGCTGGTCTCCATCCTCAAAGCAGGCACAGAGGTGTCAGCTCTGTCTGTGCCCAGGTAGCTGGGGGAGGGGCCACTTGCTCAGCAAACCTCCTAACTAAACCAGTCGGTGGCAGAATAGCACAGGTTCAATTTCATCCCTGGAGCTTGAGGAAAAGGCCAGCTAATGCAACAGCCCCAAGGGGGGAAAGGAGAGGAAGAGACAATGGAGGACAAAATGAGGTTGAGAATCCTGTCCTGCCTGGCCAGGCCCCACTGGTTACATAATCCTGCCTCAAGGCCCCAGTGAGGGCCTGGGCTGGGGAGCCCCAGGATGCAGAAGGTTCCCCTGCCTTCCCCTGTCCACTGCTGCTTTTCAACCTTGCCCTGCAGCTCCTGAAAAACCCAACAGAGCTGTGGGTGGAGACTAAGACCCCAAGATAAGGCACTTAACAGGATCACACAGCAAATTAGCAGCAAAGCTGAAACTGATAATAACAGCAAACTTTAACCAAGTGGTTACTTTGTGCCAGGCAGAGCGCAAATCCTTTACACACATTATCTTTATCTTATTTAAAAAGTCTACAACACCTGTAGATAACTACTCTCATTTTTCCCATTTTACAGATGGGGGAATTGAACCACAGACATACTAATTTACCCAAGGTGATGCCGGAGCTGGCTCAGAGGAGAAGCGGGTTTTCAGAACCCAACAGTGGCCCCCAAGACCATACAATGAACCGCGATACTACACTGCCATCAGGCTAACTTTCTGCTAGAACCACACGGCCTCTCGGCTTCCTTCTCTCAAGCCCGCAAGGCACACATGAAGCCCCCTGCCCTCCTGTCAGCACTTCGGGGGCCACCGAGTCCTCTGACAACCTGATGAAACCTACAGGTTCTCTCTGCAGAAAAAGAATCCACAGAAATGCCTACAAAACATTGCAGGAGATTTGAGGGGCTCACACAGCCCTGGGCTAGGGAGCAAAGCAGATCCAGAGCATGGAATACTTTAAAGTTGGGGGAAAGTAGAGGAAGGGGATTCCCCAAGGCTCTCTGGTCCCCTTAACTCTGAACTCGGAGCCCAAATGGACAACCATGTTAGTCCACAGGCGTGGGCACGCATCAGGGCCCAGGGCCTAGTCATCCCTTCAGGGCTGGGAGAGCGGAATGAATCACGATATACATGGCCCCGCCTCTGCACCCACTGGGAGTGACTCACAGCTCCCAGCTGCTAGGCAGACCGTGCGCAGCTGGCCCCAGCATCTGGACAGGGGTGGCATCGCCAAGCTTACCACCATGCTTCCCCACCCTGAGAGTCACCATTCAGTGGGTCACCTGTCTACAGGTTAGACCTGGTCTTGCCCAGACTATAGCAGCTCTGCATCCAAGAGGGAACCCTCCACGGTCCCCACTGGGCTCCAAGCCAGCTGGCGCCATGGGAGCAAGAGGTGGAGACAACTGCCCCTTACAAAATACCGCAAGACCCAAGCTCCCATCCCAAGTCTCCTGCTGCCTCACTGTGCAATCTCAAGCAGCACCCCCACCTGTCAGAGCCTGTTTCATCAACTATAAAGTGGGAAAACGACCATATCAAGTCCTACCCAGCACCAGAGCCCCAAGTCTATAAACAACAGCACCTGACAAACTTCACAGAGCCTTGGGATCCTGCTTTCAGGAAGTTACATAAACATCCTTCGGAGAAACAAAAGTCAAACCTAAAGACTTTTTTTTTCCTGTAAGGATATCAAGAAGCCCTTTTTATAGTCTGACTTCCCCCATTCTACTTCCATTGTTTCAAATATCCTCTCAGGACCTAGAAAATACATTTGGTTTCCGTCTGGGGTCTGGGCTTCTTGGTGTTCTTCCCCTTGGATGCTGCCCCACCCTCCTTGGCAGCTTTCTCCTCTGGACACACCCTTCTCTACCCCCAGCACTGGTCTGGGCCACCCCAAGGGGCTATGGCTACCCGGCCTGCCAAAGGAGGGGTGGGGAGCAAGGGCAGTTTTCAGGAAACAAAGCCTCCCCTGGTCAGAACAGAGAGTGCTCCAGGTCTAGTCCCAATCGTGACACAGTGGGTGGCCCTGTGTGGGTGCCTGCTCCCCACTGAGAGATGAAGGGCTTCCTATACTGTGTCAGGGATGCCCCTGCACTGCACCCAAAGACACGCAGGCAGATGAGAACAGCAGGGCGCACACTGGGCTCTCTGATCACGACTCCCCAGACCCTCCTGCTAGAACCCGAGGAGACCTGGGTTTTTTCTCTCTGATGTTATTTCTTGCCCTAGCTGTGGGACCTGGAACTCAGCTCAGCGCCCCTTCGAGCCTCAGATGGATTATCCATGAGACAGGGAGAATGGCAGTGTCTGTAGTGGAGACCATAATTTGGAGGCTTGAGCCCTAACCACCCCAACACAATCCCATCACCCCTCCTCAGTAAAGCGGGACTTACTCATTTGATAGAACGCAGCTCTATAAAGCCTGCTACACAAACACACCAGAACAATCCTCCACAGCCTTTCTTCAGAGGAGATCATGCTTCCAAGGCCCCCACAATAAAATTCCTAGATTCTGCCACCTATCACTGTGTGCCCTCAATATTTTCATCTATAAAATGGGCCCGAATAATCTTGTAAGATTACTCTGGGGATTACTCCAGAGATTACATGGATGTGTCTAGCCAACATTGACAAGCTCTCCACAACTGTGAGTGGCAATTATACGATCACCATCATTAAAATGAGTGAGATGCTTTAAAACCACTGGAGTGGTAACAGCTAAGGCCCCGTGGCCCTCTTGGACCACATCTGGTCACTGTGACCACACATGCACACGTGTGCCCCCGGCCCCGGCACAAACACTTCTCTGCAGCAGGAACCACTCTGACCCCAGTGCTGGAACACAGCCAGCTTGTTCCCAGCATCCATCCTTGCCACCCACACAGTCTGCCACCTGCAAGTCCCCCAACCTCCCAAATGGCCCCAGCACTATCTCCTGTAAGGATGCTGGGGTTCTCTTGAACCCCATCACTGTGGCACAAGACTGTTTCCCAGGCAGGGGAAGCTGTTACAAGATGGAGAGTCTCTGAAGTCAGGCTAGAGAGAAATTGGGCTTTCCTCTGGGTCCCCCACATTTGCTAGCGTATGAATATGCTCACAGCCCAAACAGAGAAGCATCAATTTTTTTTTTTTTATTACCTAACCAAGTACTTTTGGAAGTTGAGCATGCACTGGAATCACCTGAGAAACTTACATTGTTGGATTCTCCCAATCCCTGACTCATCAGTTTCAGATTCAGGAAGTCTGGAGTGGGGCTAGATAATTTACATTTCTAATAAGTTCCCAGGTAATGCTGATGCCAGTGGTCCAGAAACCAACTTTGAGAACCACTGACTTAACGTGCAAGTGAATAAGGGAGAGCGTCTGTGAACAGGGATGCTAACAGTCCTGTAAACACACACAGAGGAGCTGCCCGGTGTAAGGGCAGGAGGAAGGGGACCTGGGCAGACGGTGCGGCCAGAGAGAAGGCCCTGCGAGGACAACTTCCATTTCTCCTCACCTGCCCTCTGCCTGGGCAGGCAGCACACACCAGAGGTGGCTGCGTAATAACCACAGCAAATCTCCACCGACCGCCACCCCAGACCTGCCCTGACAGGCCCATCCTTGGCCAGCCCACAGGTGAGGAGAATCCATGCTATGCCTCACGGAGCCAGACCTCTCAGGTCTGCACTGCTTCTCAGCGAGGAGCAGCAGGATTCTGCTCCATACCTACAGACACGCATCCAGACATATCCCCTTCCATTTTGGCCAGCTCAGACTGCTTCCGCATTTCCAGCACCTCATACAAGTCAGCTTCGTCTGACAGAAGAAGTCCCTTGGAAACCACCAGACACCAATGACAGACCTGCCAAGTCTGAACCTCTCCAGGCCAAGTCATCCACCTCGCTGGGCCTTGGTTGCCGTATCTGCTAAAGGGGGGTAATAACAGTACCCACCTTCTTCTGTTGTTGGGAGAATGAAAATGGGGTCCTTAGTCATTAACTACATCATCAGCTACAACAATAACCATAACCAACATTGACTGGGCTTGCAATTAAGCATCTTCCTTGTGTTTTCTTTCTAACTGCTGTGAGATGAACAATTATCCCCTTGGTACAGATGAGAACCTACAACAGCTCACCCAGGTTCCCACCAAGTAGGAAGTAACCCAGCAGAGATGTGAACCCAGCTTATCCTGCCCTAGAGCCTGGTTCCCAGCCTCTCCTCAACGTGTGTCCGTCAGCCCACCCTGAGATCCAGCCCAAGTCACCTCTCTCTGCCATCATCCTCTCCCTCTTCCTGGGGCACAGGGAGGCTGGGCAGGAGGCCTACAGAGGCTTCGGCCTCCACAGTTGCCCACAGTCTAGGGTGTGGGCCCTGGGTCTTGAGAGCAGTCACGAGGCCTGCCAGCTAGGCCAATCTATCTGGCACAAGTTTTAGATACTACTCAACAGGGCCACCAAGGAGGAGGCTGAGACTACAGAACTTGAGCATCTTAACCATGAAAGAAGAGAAGAATGGGTTTCCCTGGTGGCTCAGTGATAAAGAATCCACCTGCCAATGCAGGAGACACAGGTTCGATCTCTCATCTGAGAAGATCCTATATGCCACTGAGCAACTAAAGTCCATGCACCACAACTACTGAGCCTGTGTTCTAGAGCCCCAGAACTGCAATGACTAGGTCCCCTAGATGCAGCCGCTGAGGCCCTCGTGCCTGTGCTCCACAACAAGCCGTCAGAATGAGAAGCCCACAAACCACAGCCAGAGAGTAGCCCCCACCCTCTAACTAGAGAAAAGCCTGTGCAGCAATGAAGACCCAGGACAGTCAAAAATAAATAAAAATCAGTTTTAAAAAAAAGAGGAAAATCAGATGTAACCGAGTGAGGCTTCCGGGATGAGAAGGACAGCTGCCATGCCCCATGCAAATTGCCCTCTCTCTCCAGTCTCAGTTTCCTCACCCACACAAGCCTCAAGTCATTAGACAGAAAGCTTAGAAACTCCAGAGATTCTTCCCTTCATCTCTAGAAAGAGAGATCTCCTAAGTATAAACAATAATTATGATAACCATTGTTATCTCTGAACAGCTCCCACTTACTGGGCTCTGACACTAGATCAGGCACAGATCTGCTCCATCTCCCTGCAAAACAGGACTATTACTAGCCTCATCCTGCACTTGAGGAAAACCATGTCCAGAGACATTTAGGTAATGTGATCTAGATCCCACAGCTAGCAATGGCAGAGTTGGGACGTGAACCTGGGACTCCTGACTCCACTGCGCAATGCTGCCCAAATCCAGGGGGGCAGAAACATGCTGCCTGCAGCCACTGCCTCCAGTGCATGGAGCCTGGAGGAGATGAGACATGTCCTCAAGGAGCCACAGTTCAAAACCAGGTGTATGAAGGTCCCTGTAGAGGCCCAGATAACAGACTGCATGGAAAGCAGGGAGCAGGCAGTACCAGCTCTGTGGATTTAGCAAGAGGTCATGCTGGAGCTGGATACTGGCACTCAGGGATGGGTGAGCAGAAGTAACTGGGGTGCAGCATCCTCTCTGTGAGCAGAGATGTGGATACAGGAAGGGACTGGGCACATACAGCAAGGGGAAGGGGACAGTTTCTTTGTGAGGGTCAAGGGGATCTGGGAGATAGGACACTGTGGTCACATAGCAAGACACCCACCTCCCATGCCTGGCCCTTAAATAAGTGTTCATTTGCAGTGCACATTGAAAATTAGACTACAAATATGTATCAACAAATAAAACAAGCAGGAATAAAAAGGGCCAGGAGGCAACTGGACATAAACTTTTCTTCATCAAGTTAAGAGTGTCAGGCTGTGTGTGAGTGTGTGCGCACTCAGTCGTGTCTGACTCTTTGTGACCCCATGGACTGTAGCCTGCCAGGCTCCTCTGTCCATGGGATTCTGCAGGCAAGAATACTGGAGTGAGTTGCCATGCTCTCCTCCAGGGGATCTTCCTGACCCAGGGACCGAACCCAAATCTCTGCATCTCCTGCACTGCAAGCAGATTCTTTACCGCTGAGCCACTGGGGACCTCTGTAATTCCTTGGGTGACAGACTGGGTTTAGCCCCAACACCACACAGTCCAAGACACACCCATCCACCCCTTCTTCCAAGCTCCCAACCTCCAAGCTGAAGCTGACAGAGCTTTGTGACAGCCCCAAAGGCAGGAGAAAGCACCTTGGCTGGTGAGCCCTGAGACTGGGAGACTCTGCTTTAACCTCTAATGAGGGAAAGGAGGCAGATATCCCTGGCCCCCAACACACACATCCCACCCCATCCACTCCTTGCTTTCAAACCAACCCCTAACTGAGTCAGCCTGATTTCCTCATATTCAAGGAAAGACAGACTGAACCCATTTCACAGACTGAGAAAGGAAGGCGTAAGGTTCCAAGCCTATGTGAAACCACTGGCCCTGGCAATTCAGGTTTTGGTGGCTGATCTAGAAATCTTGAGGGGCCTCTGAAAGGTCAGCTAGGCTGAGGGTTTTCCATGGGGCAAGGGCTCTCCTAGGCAGAGTGCTGCAGAGGAACTTCTGGAAATGCACAGGAAGGGGCAGTTCTGAAAAGCTATGAGAAAAATGAAGTGGAAGTGGGTCAAGCACACCCCAAACACTAAGATTCTAGGGTGAAAAGGAAACTGAGAGAAGTCACCCAGGCCAGGCTGTCTTGGCACATGCCTTCTGCACCCTCTCCAGCCTCTCTGCGTGTTATCAGCAATGGGATCTTACTGTCTTCCCATTAGCTTCACTGTCACCCTTGGTGCTGTCTCTGCCCTTGAGAGCCACACAGGACAAAATTATGCCCTCTGCCCAGAGACAGCCCTGTAGGGAATTGAAAGCAGTGACACAGCCACTTATGGGTCCTTCCCTAAACCTTTGGCCACCTGTGATGACCCCATCCCCAAGGCACCTACAAAGTCCTGTAGCCTCCTCCTCCTTCCCTCTCAGTCCATCCTGTGGCCTGAGTCAGATTTCGGTCAACTTTCTGCTAGACTGCAATTAGCATCATCTCTGAGCTGGTCTCAACCCTGCCAGTCTTGCCACCATCTCTGGCCAAATGACCCCCAAGAGAAGCAGCACAACAGGGCAGAAACAGTTTGAGCCTGGGCTCAAACATAGGTCTGTAAGTGACTCGACCCCTCTGAGCCTCCACTTCCTCATCTGAAGATGGGATGAGATTGGGGGTGAGCAGCAAGCAGCTACTTTGCAGGGGTATTGTGAGATTTCAATGGAGCGTCTGTAAGGAGCCTGGCACAAGACATAGTAACAGGCACCAACTCAATGAGCTGCTTACAACCCTCTGTCCTCTCCACCAGCCACAGAATAGAATCCAAACTCCTGAGCAGGATACTGCAAGCTCCCCATGACCTGATCTTGCCTCCCACTGCCCCCCTTCCCGCTGCCTGCACCCTCACAAACACTTCCTCCCCCAGGAAGCCCTGTCGACATTAATAACCAGAAAAGCTTTTCCCCTCTACTGACCTTCCAAAGCCCATCTATCACTGATCACATCCTGCCTCTTTGCCATCACTTGATCCTTGCCTTCCCTCTCCCATCAGATTAGCAGATTCTAGTCAGAAAGCAGCAGCACCTCACCCCTCATTTCCCAGTCACCCCTGTCCACAGACATTTTCCATACATATTTAACAAATTACCCGAACGTTCCATTTCAAGAATGTCCAAGTTCTCCAAACAGTCCAGATATTTCAAGCCATATCCTAAACCAAATTCCAAGCCAGCAGAAGTCTGCCCAGTCTCCAGGGACTTATAGGCCTGATATTCACCTCAAAGTTTGGAAGACGGGTCACGCAGGTCCAAAGCCCAGGGCAGAGAAAGCTCTAAGCTGCGAAAACCAGAGTCCATCCCTAAGTGTCTCACATGCAGAGTTTCTCAGTTGGCCCCTAGGTCAGCCCCCAGCCTATGATTTCATACCTTTAACCGCATCTTCAACTTGTGATTGTAAAACTGTCTTTGCATACCCCTGTAACGGGAGATTCACCATCCATCTTTTCATTCTTGCTGGCTTCTCCTCCCTTCACCTGTTGATTCTCTTGTTCTGATCATGACAACAAGGAGAGTCTGACCACATGCCAAGGGTCATTCCCATCCCTCAGGACTCTTTTCAATCCCCCACATTTCTGAGTGCCCTTAAAGTCTAGCTAAGTAGTCGAATTTCCCCTCTTGTTCCTACAAACTGGCAATGAACTGTCAGTCCAAGAGGATCCCCTACTCTCAGGGTCCAGAAAAGCCTATGGACACTGCAAATCCCAGACTCAGTGCTGGAACAGCCCTTGGAGCAGTTAGAACAGTAACACACAAACTTTCCTCTCCCCAAAACTTTATTCATTATCTACTCCCATTCTATTGTTCTGTCATTTACTAACCAGCAATTTGTTTTCTATTTTTAAATAAATTACTCAAGGTCCCTACTCAGAGCCTGATCCATAGTCATGGACTGGTACCACCACCAGAAGACAGGGCTAGCACAGAGCACTTATTCGGGTGAAAGTCCAGGCCATCCCACATTCATTTCTGGGCTATTTACTGAGGGCCTACTGTGTCCCCTAGGCTCAGAAACCCATGCATTTTCCATGAGGATTCTGCAATTGACCCAGGCTCAAAGTCCACCCTTCATGACTATCCTCAAGGACGCTTGGGGTTGGGGCACCAAAGCAGCCCATTACTTTTGCAATGAGGACCCTGCCAATGAGTCACACCAAAGGACACCTGGAAGATAAGTCCCTTGGCCATAGGTCTCTCATCACCCCAAGGGCTTGGCTCCTGGCCCTATCTCTGCCCCCTGTTGATCTGAAAGTGACCTGGTCAGAATGGAGTTGGAAAGCTCTTCGGTCCTCTGGGTGCTGGGAAGAGACAGCCGCCAGCTGTCCTTGGCCAGAGCCAGGCAGAGCACCTCTCTGCACCACCCGTATGATGAGCGAGTTGCTGCCATGGTCCCAGCCAGCAACAGAACTTGGACCATTATCCAGAGCCAGGCCCAGGCTCCAGCTGCCCAAAATAATAAGAACCAAGGCACAAGACCTTAGCCAGCAGACTGGGCAGAAGGAGCAACACCTGGGGGTGAGGGAAAGGCCAAGGTGTCCTGATAATTTCAAAGGAAAATGAGATGGGTCACAGCAGGATCTTATACAGCCCTGTAGTTGAGACTCAGGCTGGGGGAGGGGAGTCAAATCCAAGCTCCACAGCTTCTCACCTGTGTAACCTTCCGGATTTCTGTGCCTCAGTTTGCCCCTCTGTAAAATGTTGCTGATAGTCACATGGTAGAATTAAATGAGATGAAGTACATAAGACAATTAGCCTGGCGTATAGTATACATAGGACAAATACTTGTTGAATATAAGCATGCTCCTGTTGACTAATGTACCACAGGTTCTCATCTCATTCTTATTCTAGCCCATTCTTACACTTTGCCCATTTTACAGGTGAGAAAACTTAGGTTAGGAACCAGCCCAAGGTTACAGAGCTGGGAAGTGACAGGCACCCAGATCAATCTGAACCGCAAACCAGGGAAAATAATGCCCAGGCCATTGCAAACGCTCTGGGAGGGTGGGTACAGCACCGGGGTGTGATGGGGGGGGCTCTGTATCCCCTGGGCTTGGCATGGCTCCTCGCCGACCCAGCGGGGCTTGAGTCTGGGAAGAGCCAGGAGGCCAGTCTCCAATTGCCCAGTTTGTCCCAGAGCCCTCGCGTCCACGTATGCCCCTTCTTACCTCGTCCCAGGTTGTTAAAGGGCAGCGTCCAAAGCGGGGGTGTCCTTGCTCCCGAGAAGCTAAGGGAGGAGGGGAGTTAAGAGACCAGACAGATCACAACCCAGGGAAAACCGGTCCGGCTGCCTTACCCTTCCCGAAGCGGGGACCCGGCCTCTAACCCCCTCCCTCGCCAGACAAAAGTTTCCCCTGTTCGGGAGTGGGGAGGGGGAGGGGGCATTCCGCGTGAGTGACATTATCCGTGACCTACAGCTGCCGCGCTGCCCTCGTCCGTACCCTGGCCTGCCCCCGGCCCCCGCTCGGTCCCCCACCCCTTTGTCCTCTCACCCCGCGCGCGGGGCCCCGCAGACGCTGCGAGCCCGGCCGGCGCCCGCCCGCACCAAACTTGAGCCGGCAGCCACTCGGGCCCCGCGCGGCCTGCTCGCCCGGCTCGACTCGGGCCCCGCCGACTCGGCGACAGGGGACTGGCCGGCCCCGGCCCTCCCAGCCTCTTACCTGCCTCGGCTAGGGCGCCACCCGGGGGAGGGGGCGCTCCCGGCGAGCCACCGGACGCCTGGGTCCCCCGGGCCGAGCGCGCGCCGCGGGGCACTGGCCCGGGCCGGGGTTAACCCCTTCGCGGCCGCCTCCCGCCGCTCCCACCCCCGCTCCACGCCGCCGCCGCCGCCCCGCCTTCCGCAGGCTCTCCACCCCCAGGCCCTCCCTCCCGGCGCCCAGCCCCCGGCACTGCGCTGGGGCACTGCTCAGCCTCCCCCTTATCTCGCGGTGGGAGGTGTGTGTGGGGGGTCTCTCTGGAGACTGGAAGTTGGGGCGCGCCACCTCGCCCCCGCGCGGGCCCGCGGAGCACAGAGGGGTGAACCCGCGCGCCAAGGGACCCCTCCCGCCCGCCTGCCTCCCCTTACACCCTCCGGCCCCGGCGCCTACCTCTCCGAATCTCGGCGGTGGAGGCGGGTTTCGATCCCGTGATGGAGCGTGGGTGTCGGCAGGAGATCGGTGCCGAAGGCCTGAGCGGCCGGCGGGCGAGCGGCGAGCACCCCGGGGCGGGGGCTGGGGCGGGACTGGGCGCTGCTATCGGGGCTGGATTTCTCGGCTTCCACCCGGATTCTCCCTCGGCTCTCCCGGCCGATTCGGTGCTGCTCGGCGACCACGTGACGCGGGCTGCCTTTGACCCCAGTCTCGGAGCGGGTAGGGGGCGGGGGCGGGGGGGGAGGGGGTGTCAGATGCGGGACCCACGAGGGCTCGAGGCGGCTGCCGGGAGTCCCGGAGGCGGTGACCTCGAGGAAACAAAGCCCGAGTGAAGCCAACAAGTTATTCGGGGTCAAGTAGGGAACAGCACTCGGGGGTCGGAGAGACTGCAGAGAGACCGAGGGAGACAAAGACCCGCGCCTGCCGTGCTTCCAAGGGCCCTGGGAGCGGCCCGGCGGGCCCGAGGGGGCCTCGTGGCTCTGCCGCCACTAGGCTTGTGACAGCCCTCCAGGGCCTCCTCTGAGGGCTCCCCAACAACCAGGTCTCTGCTGGAGTGACCCCTCCTGCGTGCGCAGTTCTTCCCCACACCCCCTACCCCTTTGCCCTTACTCTGGAAAACCCCTTTATTCCCTTCATCTTGATTATCTTGTTCATTTACTGCTTTCATTGTTTACTAGAATGTCATCTCCCCCAACAAGTTGTTCCCAGCTGAATTCCCAGCGCCTGGCACGTAACAGGCAGATGAAGAGATGGATGACATTGTGCAAATCTTTTCTCCCACTGAGCCTCAGTTTCCCAACTCCAGTGTTAAATTTCAAGGATCTCAAGGACCCTGCATATTAGGCAGGATTACAGTGGTCATCCTCATTAAGCAGATGAGAACAGTGAGGCCCAGAAAGACAAAATGATTTCTGGGAGTCTCTTAAGTGGCTGAGAGCCAGAGCCTGCACACAGATGTGCTGGTTCCAGGTGGGGCTTTTTGCTATCCAGGAGCCTGAGGGGCTGGGTCATTAGTTGATTGGTTGATTAGGAGCCATAAGGAGCTTGTTTAATGATGTAGATCACCAGGCCCATACCCTACCCTACAGGTCTGACTCACGGGCCTGGAGTGAGAGGAGAGCAAATTTGGAAAGCAAGAGATTGGTGGTTTCCTAAGGGCCTTCAGAGGCTCAAGATTACCTCACTGTAGGAGCAAAGCTTAAAAAAAAAAAAGGAACTATCATATAACCCAGCAATCCCACTACTGGGCATATACCCTGAGAAAAGCATACCTGAAAAAGACACATGCACCCCATTATTCGTTGCAACACTTTTTACAGTAGCTAGGACATGGAAGCAGCCTAGATGTCCACTGACAGATGGGTGGATACAGAAGCTGTGCTACATACATACAATGGAATGTTACTCAGCTTTAAAAAAGAATGCATTTGAGTCAGTACTGATGAGGTGGATGAACCTAGAGTCTATTTTACAGAGTGAAGTCAGTCAGAAAGAGAAAGACGCATATTGTATATTAACACGTGTGTGGAATCTATAAAGACGGTACTGATGAACCTATTTGCAGGGCAGCAATGGAAACACAAACATAGAGAACAGACTTGTGGACATGGCGTAGGAGGGACAGGGTGGGAAGAATTGAAAGAGAAGCATGGAAACATATACATTACCATAGGTGAAACAGATAGCCAGTGAGAATTTGCTTTGTGGCACAAGGAGCTCAACCCAGTGCTCCGTGACAACCTAGGATGGGGTAGAAGATGGGAAGGAGGTTCAGGAGGGAGGTGACAAGTGTATACCTGTGGCTGATTCATGTTGACGTATGGCAGAAACCAGCATGATACTGTAAAGTGAATATCTTGTAATAAAACAAAAAATGTAAGTGAGAAAAAAAAAAAGAACAAAGCAAAGCCAGGAGAGGTAGAAGAGCTAAGCTGGACACTTAAGAGTAACAGACTCACCCCAATTTCCCTAAAGAGTAACCTCCCTGTGCTGGTGGGGACTTTGAGAGGGAGGAGGGGTTTCAGCCAGCTCACTCATGTCTCAGAGAGGGAAAGACTTGAAGGCCTGAGCAAGGCATGCTGCTGGGGGATGGGAACAGGCTCGAGACCAGTCACATCCTTGTGACAGCTTTAGATGGAGCAGTCAGTAGGACTTAGCCTAGGGTGGGTGACCACAGGCCCAAACTGCAGGCCTTGTTCAAAGACAGGCTTGTGACTTCCTATGATGTCACATGGAGTATGATGGCCTTCTCCAGCCATGCCATCAGTTTAGCCAGGGAAATCAGCATCCACCGGCAAATTCTCTTTTATAATCCATGTTCCTGCAGTCCACGATCTTAAGTCCCTGAATACTGTCTGGGTCTTGGGCAGGTTAAACAAGCCCCAGAATCTTACACTAAAATCTGCTTTAGAAAACCATTTTCATCCACATGAGATCCTGCAGGCATCTTCTCTGTGTCAGGCCCTGTGTTCTTGGTAACAAATACAGAGTTGAAAGGACACAGATCTGCACTCTCAACAAGTGTCCAGGTGTGTCTGGAGATGATCTGCATATCCTTCTCTGTGTCAAGTGGCTGCCTGAGCTGAGGGCCCAAGGCCCTCCAGCTCACTGTCACCCAGAAAGCCTGCAAAAAGGCCCCACCTAGGGAATTGGCCTCCCTGGGTCAGGGTGGAACCGAGAACTTGCATTTCTAACCCATACCCTGGGAGGTTCTGAGGGACACTGTCAAGATGCCCTGCTCCTCCATCCCCTCAGACCTAGGGCAAGTGCTGTGGCCCACAGAAAGAGAGGAGCAGAACAAGGGACTCAGAGTGGGAAGCAGCCTCTGAGCAGGATCCAGAGAAACCAGAAGGGATCGTGGAGAGGAGATGGACATTCCTGATATAAGGAACAACCTGTTACAGGCCACATGGAAAGCATTCAGGAAAAGCTGAGTGTTGCATGGATGGGTAGGGGGAAGGGTGGAGGAAACAGGAAGGAAGGAATGAGCAAGAAAGCTGGAGAGGTGGATTAGGAGCAGTTTATGGGTGACCTGCTATGAGGGGTCCGATGGAAGGGATGTTATCCTGAGGGCCAGCTAGAGTGAGAAGACTGTAAGCAGGTGAAGGAGGTGATAAGAGACACGCCGCGGGGGGCCAGTCAGCTATCCTCCTGCCCAAGCTGAGCGAGGGCCAGCAGCTCATCAATGGAGCTGGGGGGTTGGGGGTAGGGAGGCTGTGAGCTGGGGTAACTCCCCATCCCTGACAGTTCTTCTGACTCTTCTCAAGTCCTCGGAGTTACTGTTACCAAATTGGGCCCAAGGCCCTCCTGCTTAGTATCACTCAGAAAGCCTGCAAGAAGGCCAAGCCCAGGCCCCACCCAGTGGCCTCCGTCTGTCCGTCTAGGGTCTAGGTGGAGCTGAGGACTCCCATTTCTGACCACACCCTGGGGGGTTCTGAGGAGGACTGTGGAGATGCCCTGCTCCTCTATCCCCTCAGGACCCACCCACATCTCCCGGAGCTTACCTTCTTTTTTCTGACAACCCCCACTGCCCACACCCTCTCCTCAGTACAACTCTTCCCCTCACTGACCACTCGACATGCTCCTCGGCTGTCCCAAGGTCCCCTTTATCCATTGCCATAAATCAAAGAATGAACTTCCAAACCTGCATCTGCTCACACCTGCCTCTCCCCCTCCTCCATGGACATGTCCAGTTCCCACGTCCAGTCCCGATATCTGACACCAGCCCCTTCTCCCTGCATCCCATCCATGAGCCAGTTCCACTGGTTCTGCCTCCAGTTGTTTTTCTCTAACCCAATCCCATCCCGTCCTCTTAATCACTGCCACCCTAGTCCAAGTCACCATCTTGTCTGCCTTGGCCCATGTTAACAGCTCCCTCTCCACCACTTTGCCTCCTCTAATGTAACCTCACCATCCTCATTTCTTACTTAAAGCCATCAATGGCTTCCCATTGCTCTCATGATAAATTCCCCAACTTGTTGTCCAGCCTTATCTCTTGTCCTAAATGATATGCTTGGCCTTTCCCTTTACCTAATTGTTAAGAGTGTGGACTAACTGGGTTTGAATTCTGGCTCTACAAGCTGTGTACCCAAGGGCCAGTTTTTCAAACTTTCTGTGTTCATCTCTAAAATGAGATAATGGTAGTCTGCACTTCATAGGGCCCTTGTGAGAATTACATGAGTTAAACATGTAAAGAAGCCCGCAGAATGGTGCCTGTCACATGAAGTTGTTGTTGTTTAGTCCCTGAGTCAGTCGTGTCCGACTTCTTTTGCAACCCCATGGACTGTAACCCACCAGGATCCTCTGTCCAGGGAATTTCTCAGGCAAGAATACTGGAGCGCGTTGCCATTCCTTTCTCCAGGGGGTCTTCCTGACCCAGGGATCCAACCTATGTCTCCTCACTGGCAGGTGGATTCTTTATTACTGAACCACCAGGGAAGCCCCTGTCACATAATAAGCTCTATTAAAATGTTAGCTAAGTTGTTAATTTTTATTTGAGGGACATCAGGTTAAATCTCACTCCCTCCTGAGGCTTTCCCTGTGCCCCTAACCGAGACCACTTCCAGGTCTACCTGGCATAGTCCCTCTTCATCACCCTTGTAGTTACCTGTGGGCTGCCTCTCTCTAGAGTGCAAGCTGTGCGGGGGCAGGACCACAATCGTCTCAGATCCTAGCACTCTGGACCCCCACATAGTGCTAGGCACAGAGCAGGCTGGCAACCAGCACATCTTTGCAAACTAAACAAAATAAATGTCAACAGATTCATCACAAAACAAAGAACAATGTCTGCCTACAAAATGCCCATTCACAGCATTTTAAACATTTTTTTCATTTAACATTGACTAGTACCACCCCACTCCAGTACTCTTGCCTGGAAAACCCCATGGACAGAGGAGCCTGGTGGGCTGCAGTCCATGGGGTTGTGAAGAGTCAGACACGACTGAGCAACTTCACTTTCACTTTTCACTTTCACGCGTTGGAGAAGGAAATGGCAACCCATTCCAGTGTTCCTGCCTGGAGACTCCCAGGGACGAGGGAGCCTGGGGGGCTGCCGTCTCGGGTCGCACAGAGTTGGACACGACGGAAGCGACTTAGCAACAGTAGCAGCAGCAGTACCTCTGCTCGAGTTTTCCTCACACCATCCTGGTGGGGGAGGGGAAGTAGAGGGACACAGAGGTAAACAAGACAGATGTGGCCTGTGTCCTCAAGGAGTGTACAGTCCACTGCAGAGACAAGCATGCAAATGCATCACAAGATATGATGCAATGTGACTGTGTTGTGCTGGCCTGTAACAATTCTATTTCTCAGGAGATCTTTGGAACATGAAAGTGAAAAGTAACTAAAAACAGTCACTGTTGCCTACTTTACCTCCACTCCCAGTTTCTAACGAAGTTTTCTTAGAACAGAAAGGTAGGTCTTGTCCCAAGGGCACTAAGGTCACGCCATCTTTCTCTGCCTGGAGACCTCCTATTCAGACATCAAGACCCCACTTAAGCAGCACCTCCTACAGGAAGTCTTCCTGCTCCCGCCAGGGCTCTCTGTATGGGACTCAGTCACAGCTCTAGTGATTTTTTGGGACAATGATGGGATTTGTCAGGGAGAATCCAAATTTCATGTCATTTGCATCTCTAAAGTAAAAGGTAATTCAATGAATGTGTAACTATGTGTGATTTCATGTTTGGATTTCAGTGGAGGCAGAAAATAGCCTCTGTCTGACCATGTGACCTGATTTGTGGTTTGGGGAACATGGTCACCGTAATTACAGCACTGACCACATGCTGTAAGAGTTTCCTGTCTTTCTCTCTCTCTCTCCCTACACACAGACACACACTTCTTCAAGTACGAGGACTATTTGCTTTCTGTTAAACAAATGAAGGAAAAAAATCTGTGGAATAGGCGGGTTATCAGATGGAAAATGAATATAAACCGTCCTGGAATGCAACAAAAGACTGTCAAAGGTGGGAGACGGGAGCAATTAACAGCACTTAATCATTTACTCTGGTGCATGCTACCGGCTTTCCATTTGTTATTGAGCAGCCCAGAGAGCTGTAGCTCAAAGAAGGAAAGCAACTGCCCCCTGGTCACCTGGACAGGAGTGGCAGAGGAGTTTTCAAATCCAGGTCCACCCAACTCAAAGGCTATATTCTTACCATTTACCCTACCCTTCAGTGCCCAGGCACAATGAGTCCCCCAGCTGTGAGGACCACCTGGGTTCCGTGCCCTACTTCCTCACTTCCACGGGGTTCTCCCAACCCTTCCCTGTTGCACCCCCACTTTAATCTACGCTGCTACTGATGAAGAGCACCTGTAGCTGGTTTCCAAAGTCCTGTCTCTGGGGCCAGGTTTCCTGGTTCAGGCACAGCCCACCCAAGGATGTGTGTCCCGCCTTCCTCAGCCCATCCTTCACCCCCAGGAGCTGCCTGGGCCAAGGACTAGACTAGCGCAATCCTTTGCAGGTGCAGCACTTTCCTTGTGTTTTCTAAAGCATTTTCCCGTTCTGTAAACCAGTTTCTGGTGACTCCACAGTAGTCCTGAGAGTTTTTCACAGTGGAGGACTTTTTACCTTATTTTGAAGATTAGAAAATGGAGGTTTGGCCAACCTGTGGGAGATCCCCTGGCTGTTCAAAGAGCTGAGCTGCAGCTGAACAGGATTTCAGGCCACCGACCTGCAATCTTCCAAGTCCTTAGAGGGTTCAACTTGACCAAGAGAACAGGGATGGAGGGTGAAAGATCTTCAGAATCTTCACACAGAGAAGATAATGGCTTCTGCAAACAAATGTAAATTGGTTACTTTCCCTTTTTCACTGTGTTCATTGTGATGCACCAATTACAACCTGGCAAAAGAAAAACACTCACAAGTACTTGTGGTCTCTAAACTGCAATAAATTGGTAAATAAATTGGTAGCTGCAATAGGCTCAAAGTCCTCTGAGGGTGAGGCAGGGCCCAGTTCCAGCCTGCCGATCTGAGGGCAGAAGCCAAGGGTCTCAAGCAATCTGTTCTTTCACAAACCTCTCCAGAGGAGCTCTGCACTGGTCTTGCCTTCACCCCCAGGCCATTTCTCATCCACTCCTCCACTATCTGGTTTCCACATTCTTCAATTAGCTTCATTTGATCCCCAGGTGCTAAATACATTTTCTTAATTGAAGTAAAGTTGATTTATAATACTGTGTTAGTTTCAGATGGACAGAAAGTGATTGTTATATATATTTTCTCAGATTCTATTCCATTGTAGGTTATTGTAAGATATTGAATATGGTTCCCTGAGCTGTAAACTGTTATTGCTACATATATTTTTCAAATTTTAAAAAAATTCTCCAAGCCAGACTTCAATAATATGTGAACCGAGAACTTCCAGATGTTCAAACTGGATTTAGAAAAGGCAGAGGAACCAGAGATCAAACTGTCAACATCTGTTGGATCATAGAAAAAGCAAGAGAATTCCAGGAAAACATCCACTTCTGCTTCATTGACTATGCTAAAGCCTTTGACTGTGTGGATCACAACAAATGGTGGAAAATTCTTAAAAAGATGGGAATACCAGACCACCTTACCTCCCTCCTGAGAAACCTGTTTACAGGTCAAGAAGCAACAGTTAGAACTGGATTTGGAACAACAGACTGTTTCCAAAGTGGGAAAGGAGTACATCAAGGCTGTATATTGTCACCCTGCTTATTTAACTTATATTCAGAGTACATCATGCGAAATGCCAAGCTGGATGGAGCACAAGCTGGAATCAAGACTATTGGGAGAAATACCAATAACCTCAGATATGTAGATGATACCACCCTTATGGCAGAAAGCGAAGAAGAACTTAAGAGTCTCTTGATGAAAGTGAAAGAGCAGAGTGAAAAAGCTGGCTTAAAACTCAGCATTCAAAAAACAAAGATAATGGCATCTGGTCCCATCACTTCATGGCAAATAGATGGGGAAACAATAGAAATGGTGACAGATTTTATCTTCTTGGGCTCTAAAATCACTGTAGATGGTGGCTGCAGCCACAAAATTAAAAGACATTTGCTCCTTGGAAGAAAAGTTATGCCAAACCTAGACAGCATATTAAAAAGCAGAGACATTACTTTGCCGACAAAGGTCTGTCTAGTCAAAGCTATGGTTTTTCCAGTGGTCATGTATGGATGTAAGAGTTGGACCATAAAGAAGGCTGAGCACCAAAGAATTGATGCCTTTGAACTGTGGTGTTGGAGAAGACTCTTGAGAGTCCCTGATGCTGGCAAAGACTGAAGGCAGAAGGAAGAGGGGATGACAGAGGATGAGATGGTTGAATGGCATCACTGACTCAATGGACATGAGTTTAAGCAAGCTCCAGGAGATGGCGAAGGACAGGGAAACCTGGCATGCTGTAGTTCATGGGGCCGCAAAGAGTCGGACACGACTGAGCAACTGAACAACAACATATATTTTATGTATAGTAGTGTATATCTGTTAATCCTATACTCCTCATTTATTCCTTCCCCACCTTACTCTTTGATAACCATAAATTTGTTTTCTATATCTGTGAATCTGTTTGCTTTTTTATTTAGATTCATTTCTATTATTTTTTTAGATTTCACATATAAATGATAACAAATGGGATTTGTCTTCCTCTTTCTGACTTCACTCAGTAGGACAATCTAGGTCCATCCATGTTGCTGCAAACAGCATTATTTCATTCTTTTTTTATGGCTGAGTAATATTCAACAGTTCATATATACCACATTTTCTTTATCCAGGCATCTGCTGATGGACACATGTAGCTTCCATGTCTTGGTTATTGTAAATAGTGCTGCTATGAACATTGGTGTGCAAGTATCTTTTTTAGAGTTTTTTTCCAGATGTACACCTAGGAGTGAGATCACTGGATCATATGGAAACTTTATTTTTAGTTTTTTAAGGAACATCTATACTGTTTTCCATGTTGTGTGTGTATTAGTTGCTCTGTCGTATATGATTTTTTTTGACCCTATGGACTGTAGCCCACCAGGCTCCTCTGTCCATGGAGCTCTCCATGCAAGAATACTGGAGTGGGTAGCCATTTCCTTCTCTAGAAGATCTTCCTGATCCAGGGATCAAAGCTGGATCTCCCACACTAAGAGCAGATTCTTTACCATCTGAGCCACCTGAGAAATTTTCCATAGTGGTTTCACCAATTTACATTCCCAACAACAGTGTAGGAGGGTTCCTTTTTCTCCACACCCTCTTCAGAATTTATTATTTATAGACTTTTTGATGATGGCCATTCTGACCAGTGTGAAGTGATACCTCATTGTGGTTTTGATTTCTACTTCTCTAAAAATTAGTGACACTGAGCATCTTTTCATGTGACTATTGGTCATGTGTATATAATCTTTGGAGAAAGAAATGTCTATTTAGGTCTTTTGCCCATCTTTTAATTGGATTTTTTTTATATTGAGCTTAGACATAAATATTTTTAATATGACTCAAAAGATTACATTCATCAAAGGGGAAGGGGCATTTCTCAAGATTCCCATCAATTATTCTCATCAGTTTATTCTCACCACTCCCATGGGGTGGGCACCACAACTCCCAGTTAAAGAAACTGTGTCTCAGGGTCCCAGGGGCTCCACCAAATGAAGCAGGGAGGATGGTCCAAGTCACCTGGTCGGGAGGTTGCCTCCAGTTCTCCTGGGTCCTCAACCCCCACCACACACACACACACACACACACACACACCTGGGTCCTCAACCCCCACCACACACACACACACACACACACACACACACACACACACACACACACACACACACCCCTGTCCACCCCACCTCATTCATTTGCATTCTCCTCCTGGGCCAACTTGTCTCCTTAGTTTATGATTCCTGAACTAATGCAATCTGCCTGCTTATAGAAACAGAGAAACTGAGGCCCAGAGAGGAACAGGGGCCTGCCTCCATCACCAGCCATGCAGCCAAGCCAGGACACCTGGAGGAGGCGCCTGCCTGTAACTCTCCTACTTGCCCAGCTGTGTGTGCATCAGAAGCTGAGGAGCAGGTGGCACCCAGGGTCAAGTCTGGACACCATTCCTGGGTCCTGGAGTTGTGCAGAATATAAGGAAGGGAGGGAGGGGCAGTGTTGACCCCAGTGGGAAGTTGGCTCTAAAACTGCCGTGGTGACCAGACTTTTGTCTGGGACTATCTGTTCCAACAGGCATGGAAATTCTTATCATTCCAAGGCCCCATCTTCACACAGACCTGTCTGGGCTGAGTGTGTCCTGAGACAGCCCTGGGGTTGGGTGAGGGAAGCAGGAGGGAATTGGAGGGAATTACTCCCCCCTTATTTACACACAACAGGGTCACACTCATTCACTTATCCACTGCACACACCACTCACCCCACCAATCTCCATTCCCCACAACTTCCCCTCCATCCAGTACTTAAGAGCTTTGGAGCCAGACTATCCTGTGTGGAAATCCAAGGTCAGTCATCACTTACTGTCACTTAACATGGCTTCAATTGTTTCTTTGTAGAATGGGGAGGGATAACAGTACTTATGTCATAGAGTTATTGATAAAAATAAACGAAATATTAGGAAACCACTTAGCAACCATGCCTGGCATAGCTGCTATAGTTGTTACCGTTATTTTACCCGACATGCTTCTACAGCTCACTGGGATTCCCTCTTTTTCTGTTGTACACACATACCTCCCCAGAGGCCCTCAGCCAGCTGATCCATCCTCATAGCCCTACTGCCCTCTGACCCTTCTACTTCAGGCAACCTGGGACGCTCAAGGCCTGGGTCCTGGCCATGTGTGCCCAGCATTCTTCCTGCTGAGGAGAATGCCCTCATCTCCACCTCTTCACAACTCTAACACCCCCTCCTTTCCTTCAAGTCCTAGCTCCAATCCCACTTCCTCCAGGACGCCTTCCCTGACTGACCTCTGATCTTCCTTCTAGGAACTGCTCAGGTGCTGAGTGAGTCACCTGTTATTCCTGCCTTGGAATTCCTGAGTCTGTCAGTAAGAAAGCCTCTTCCTTCTTCTTCCCCAGCATCTCTTAAAATCGGAAAAAGCATTTTCCAGGCAGATTTGAGGCACCCTGAATCAACCCCCGGATTCCTGTGTCACCCCCACACCCCAGCACCAGCAGTCACCTGTCATATATCTTCTGGAGCCAGGAACAGGGCAGGGCCTGGAGACTGCGCAGTGCAGGCAATTACCCAGATAGACAAACAGGATAATCTATAGACTGGGGGAGGCTGGAAGACCCTTATCCGATCATTGGGGTCCCAGGTTCTGCTAAGAGATAGTGGCGTCAGGAGCTGAGACTCCCTGAAGCTCACCTGTAGGGGAACAGGAGTCAAGGTAGACCCTGCAGCCTGTAGGACAGTGGCCTGGCGGGGGGTGGGGAGGGTCAGAACTCAAATTCCACACCTTTCACGGGGAAGAAGGATGCAGACCTGGGAGGCCCTGAAAGAGGCTCTGGCAACCAACCATGAGGGTGGAGGAAGCTGTGGGAAGTAGATCCCACCCGACACCTGGAAACTCTAGCCATTTTAAAAGCCCAGCATTCATGGTGGCAGTTGAGTTCTCCACTGGAGGAATGAATGGGTAGGCAAAGGCTGGTCAGTGCTGCTCAGGGTGGGCTAGAGCATTGCGAGAAGGATCAGGATTCTTCTCAGATTCTCCCAGGCTCTGAGAGCTAATATCTAAGGCTCAAAGTCAGCTAGTGATGTAAAGATCTGGAAACCTGGTTCTGAAATTCCATCTCTTTAAAATTCTGAAATGAAACACATGAAATTTAAAATGTTCTAGCAGTCATGTCTTAAAGGCAAAAAAAAAAGTGAGATTCATTTTAGTAATACATTGTATTTTACCCAATATATCCAAAACATTATTATTTTGACATGTAATTAATATGTTGTCAATGAAATGTTTAAAAGTCTTTCTTTTGTATGAAGTGTGCAAAATCTGCTATGTATTTTAAATGTATAGCTCATCTCAATTCAGACTAGTTACATTCCAAACACTCAATAACCACGCGTGGCCAGTGGCTACAGTGTTGGGACAGCACAGTTTAGAAACCCACAATCTATGACTCACTTGTCTAAAATTCTGAGATGCTATGCCTCTGTGATTCTATAATTCTCCAGCATACTGAGGTTCTGTAACGCTTCAACTGTGATTCCACCAGATTAACGTGTTACCCCAAGTCTGCATATAGGTAAGGCTTCTCCCCACATGTCTTTTATGTGGAAAGAAATCCAGGCCCCTGCAGAGCCCCTGGGTGGGGGAAGAGGGGAGCGAGAATCCCTCTCCTCCGCGGCCCCCACCATCTGGCCCAGCCGGAGGAAGCAGGGGAGGGCGGGCCTGTGTGCCCAGGGCGCTGGCCTCTCCACATGGCGCTGCCTCTCCCACCATCCCTCCGGCTCATCACCTCTCCATCCGCGCACACAAGACTGGCAGTGAGACTCCTGCCTCTGAGTCCTCCTGGGGAGGTGGCGTGCCCCTGCCTCCCCACCCTTGGTTTCTGTCCACTCTGCAGAGCATTTGGGAGGCTGCTGCAAGCAGATGGAGTTGGGGATTGTGGTTCAGATCCCAGATGAAAGGCCCTGAGGGTGGAACTGATCTCCATCTGTTTGAGGCTAGGGCCTGGAGGTCTGAGGACGGCAGAAGTCAGAGACCCACCCACTGCACCCCAGAAGGCTCTGTGAGGTCCTGTGATGTATGCTTAAACAATGCAGATGGGGAAACTGAGGCCTACCTAGGCATAAGCTGAGTGTGGTGATCTGCCAGAAGGTGGCCTCCTGCTTAGCCACAGACCTCCTCTTCCTGCTACCCCTGCCCCACCTCTGCTTGTGGGAAAGTCAAGGTGCAAACCCGGCATGGCAGGGTATCAGGGAGGCTGCTGGAAGGTCCAGGGGGGTTGCAGCCAAGTGGGTGACCTCGTGGCTTGGGCATGCTTATGCCAGGCCCAGGCTTTCCTGGTTCCAACCAGCCTCTTCCCAGGCTCCTCCTGCCCCAGGTTCTACAGGGGAACTGGGGATGGGGGCTTGGGCACAGGCAGAGTCTGGGTGAGGCAGAAGCTGGACCTGGCGGGGGAGGGTCTCTGTCAACAGCATCAGCTGGTATCCGGCTCTGTCCTCTGTTTCCAAGTCCTTTTGTAGCCACAGTCTCCTTTATCCTCACAAAAGCCCAAGAGGAAAGGTGGGTGGGAGAACTTGCCATCAGCTCGTCAACTCCCAGCACAAACGCCATGCAGAGAGCCTGGTGCTGCAGCTTTGTCACTGTTCCACTTTTCACAGGTGGGGAAACTGAGGCCCAGAGTGGGGCTGTGACCCATCTCGGGCTACAGGGCCAGAGGGGAATCACTGGATCAACACCCATTCAGCGAGCACCCCCCACTGGGACCCCCGCCCCTCGTCCTGCTCCACTCCCAGGCACTCAGATGCTCTGTAGCTAAGGAGATCAGGAGTTACCCACAGCCACATTTTCCAGGCTGGGCTGCTTCCAGGCTGGGTTTCCCCTCTGGGGAAAGCCCCAAGGTTGTTCTGCATGGTCAGGAGAACCAGGGAGGAAATGACAAAAATCCTGCTGGAGAGGGCTGCAAAAAACAGCCCAAGCTTTGGCCTCTAGGGAGTGGGGGTGGCCTCTGGCTCTGCCAAAGTAGGGGTGCAGATCCAGGGGTCAAGGGGTGCTGCAGGGAGGCAGCCCTGGAACCTTGATTTGGAAAGGCATCGGCTTTGGACTGAGGTGGGCCGGAGTTGGGTTCCATTACTGCTAGTCAGAAGCTGTGTGATCTTGTGTCCGTGACTTCACCTGGGCTCCCTGCTCTGTGAACTGGCTGACACCCAGCTCCAAGGCAGTGGGCATCTGAGTATACATAAACTAAGCCCACAGTTAGTTCTTGCTCAAATGCCCCGTGTGCATTTGAGAACTGATCCGTTTTGGGGTCCCCCATCACTTTGCTGCTACAAAAATGCTCCATAAATATTCCTTGAATAAACGAATGACTGTTGCCAGCCAAGAATAGAGCAAAATATAGGGGAAGCCTGGACTTCCCTGTTGGTTCAGTGGTTAAGAATCCACCTGCCAATGCAGGGGACACGGATTTGATCCCTGGTCAGAGGAGATTCCACAGGCCTTGAGGAAACTAAGTCCAGGCACCACAACTCTAGTGGCCGTGAAGGCCACGAGCTCTAGAGTCTGTGCACCTACAGCCTGTGCTCCAAAGAGAAGCCACTGCAAGAAGGAGCCTTCCCACCTACTGCAACAAAGAGTGGCCCCCACTCACAACTGGAAAACTAGAGAAGGCCCGTGCACAGCAAGAGAGACTTAGCACATCCAAAAAATTAAAAACAAAATGGGGAAGGTGTCAAACTAGTCTATCCAGAGAACAAAATGGGGAAGGCGTCAAACTAGTCCATCCAGAGATCTGATAGATTCTGTCGTGGCTCACGGCACGGCCTCATTTTTTTGAAGCCCATAATAATAACTAGCCTTTCCAAAGCACTCACTATGTGTCAGGCATTGTTAAGAACCTTAGGGCACTTCGTTCTCCCAGTAACACTCTGAGAAGGCGTGACTATTACCCCCACGTTCCCAGTGAGGAACCTGAGGCACAGAGAGGCTCAGTGACCCTGTGGTCCCACTGCTGGTTCACCGCAGCAGCCGGATGTGGACCCACCTTCCCACCCCCAGCGCCCACTGGGTCTTCGCTCGCGGTGGCCGAGGACACCGTAGCCCTTCCCAAGCTGGTGTTGGGTGCTGCTCAGGGCTTCCCATGGGTTCTGGAGGCTTCCAAAAATCAGCCTTTGGTGGTGAACGTGGGAGACGAAGTTGGGGCTCTACCCACTCCAAGACTGTCGCCTGGGCCCTTAGTCAGAGACTGATTCTCACAGCTTTCTGGCTGCTTCCTGCCCAGAGGGAGGCAGGAAGCCAGACCGCTGGGGACTGGGGCTCCAGCTCCTTTGTTTGCCTTTGGTTCACCCCCACCCTCACACCCCTCGTCTGCCGGACGCTACCCCAGCTGTGGACCTTCCTCTTCCTTGCCCAACTTCAGACCCTGACCTTGAGGGTCATTCCTGGGCAGACTTCCTAGCCTGAGGACAACCGTCCTCGGGGCCGGGAATCCAGGGATTGGGTTCCATACACTGCCAAGAACTGGGTGAGGTGTGGTGAAGGGGGACACTTTTCTCTCTGAGGAGCGGGTGTATTTGGAGAAAGTCTGCCCAGAGATGGGGGGGGGGCGGGAATGTGCCAACACGTCACATGGGCACATCAGTTCTCAAAGAAGCTCCACAGTGAATGTGTGGGATCGTCCTGACCACCCTGCTTAGACACGAGTTAGCTTGTTATCACCCAATTTTAACGCAAGAGGAAGCTGAGGCCCAGGAGGATTCAGAGACTTGTTCATGATTATGCAGACATTTGGGGGCAGAAGCAAATCTTTACCCAAGTCTCCAGAAACTGTATGGGTATAAAAACTATTATTATTATTATTATTATTACAAATATTTACCAAGCTCTGACTCTGTCAAAAACTTCCCTTTCATTATCGCATTGAATTGTCTCAGAAATTCTAAGTAGTGATCCCCATTTTACAGATGAGGAAACTGAGGACCAGAGAAGCAAATCACCTGCCCACATCTAGTTATCTGCATCCACGCATCCACTTGTGAAGATGTGAAGGCAGTTTGAACTCAAATCTTTCTGGCTCCAAAGTCTCGGGTCTCACAGGGAAGACAGGGCCACCTCCAGCTGGTGTAGAGGAGTCACCTTCTTTCCCAAAACAGGGCCTGGAAGAAGCCTGGCCACACCACCTCTGTTTACAGTGCCGCTTTGGGCTTGGTGCATGTAGCCCCTGGAACCTCTCTGGCAACGGCCCTGAGAAATGCAGCAGGCGCTGCAGGACTCAGGAGCACGTCAGGGCCACGTCTGTGTGTGAGCAGCGGTCCTGGCCAGGCCCACGTGGCACAGTGACAGCCTCACAGGTAAGCTCACACATGTGTGCACACAAAATTCCTCCATTCATTCATCCATTCACCAAACACCAGCCCACCAGCCTTCATATTTCTATACACATTATTTTTAGACAGTCACTTCTTTTGCTGACCTCCCCATGCAGGGACAGCTACATAATTGATAAGGCCCAGTACAAAATGCAAACGCAGAAGAACCCCTTGCTTAAAACTGAAGAACTCCAATGGGACTTCCCTGTTGGTCCAGTGGTTAAGAATCTGCCTTCCAATGGAAGAGACACAGGTTCGATCCCTTGTCGGGGACCTAAGGTCCCACATGCTGCAGGGCGACTAAGTCCCCGTGCCACAACTACTGAGCCTCTGAGCACTCTGAAGCCCATGAGCCACCGTGAGATTCTGCATGCTGCAGTTAAGACCTGACTAAGCCAAATAAATAAATAAATAAAATTAGGAATTCCAACACAGGGACAGCAGGACACTCAGTGGTGTGCAGGGCCCAGGTGAGGGCACAGGGGCCCGCCTGTGGGCCCACCTGCCCCAGCGCACCTCACCTCGGCCTCGCTCTCTGGACCCCACCTCTTGCCACCTCATCCTCCTTTCACATTCTCGCAAGGTCCAAGATCTTCACCTCAGGCTTTTGCAAAGGCTATTCTCCCTGCCCTGAACACTTTTCTCAACAATTCTCTCGTGAGGTCCTTCTCATTATTCAGCTCTCAGCCCGGATGCCACCTCTTCAGGGGATGCCTCCCTCATCCCCCAGCCTCAGGGGGCCCCCCACCCTTAGCTCTCCATCATAGCATCTGTTTATCTCTTCCTAGCAGGCCTCTATCTGTGCCCTCAAGTGTAACTTGTCAGTTTACTGTTTACTACCTAGCCTCCCCAGGAGATCCCCAGGGCAGGGCCATGTCTATCCTGTCCAGCACTGAGTCCTAAGGGCCCAGTCCAGTGCTTGGGCCATAGCAGATGTTCAACAGCTATTTGGAAAACAGTGAGTGAATAAATGAATGGACACAGACACCCTTCCACCCATCTCCCCACTATGTTGCCTCTCACTCTCCCTCTGCACCCCAGAGAAGCACAGGGGTGCTCCCTGAATGTCCTGGTGCTCCGGATACCCCAACACAGAGAGGTGAGAGACCGAGAGGGGCAGGCGGGTCCGAGGCCTTGAGATGGGGACAGACAGAAGAGGCAAGGCCTGGAGGGAGGCAGGAGACAGGAAGAGGAGGAAAAGTGGAAAGAGAAAGGAAATGGAGCCAGAGGAAGCAGAGACGAGGCACGCAAAGAGGGAAGAACGAGTTGGTTGGGCTTGGTGGTAATCCCGTTTCTCCTCTTTATTCGTGAAACTAATAATTACTATTAATACGTGGCCCCTCCCTGGCCCTTTCATCCAGGCTGGTGGGGAAATTTCAAAGATGAAAGTCTGGGCAGAGGAGGGTGGTGCTCTCAGAGGCAGGTTCCAGGGCTTCACAACCACTAATTAAACTTGGCAGCCCCTTCCAGGTGGGAGCACTCCCTGGGCCTGGTGCACCTCCCCTCCTCTGCGGAGGCTCAATAACTGCAGCATGAGAGTGGGGCGGTCAGTAGAGGCGGTCGTGGGGGAGGTGTCAGAAAGAGGAACCTCACACCAGGTGGCACTGAAACCCAGGAGCCCGGCCCTCAACTGAAATTACAGCCCCATCCCAGAGGCCGCCTTCCCCCTAAAACCAGGGTCTGTGTCCCCGGGGCCATCTGCCAGATGGTGGTGGGGGAAGCGCTACTGGGAAGGAAGGTCTTACCAGACAAAGAGGCAGAGTCAACAAGTCCGGCTCCTCCACGCGGCCCCAGGGCCACCTGAGTCCTGGTCTTTCACATCCTCAGGGGCCGTTTCTGTGCACCGCTGGCATAGAGGCTGCCCCTCTCCAGCAGTCACCAACACATCCAGCAGGCTCCTTGCCACACCTGCAGCCTTGCGGCCCTCCTCACAGTCTCCCATTATTGAGCTGCCTGGACTCTGGGCTGAGTGAGCTCATCCAGTCCCTTGACATTAAGTACAATCTAGGAACTTCCCTGGTGGTCCCTGGTGGTCCAAAGCAGAGGACCCAGGTTCAATTCCTGGTCAGGGAACTAGATCCCACAGGCTGCAACTAAGAGTTTGTATGCTGCAACAAAGATAGAAGATCCTAAGCACCGCAACTAAGACTTGATGCAGCCAAATAAATAAATAAATATTTTAAAATAATAAGTAGTAAGTACAATCTACAGACTCCTGACTGATTCACTAGAAAAGATCCTGATGCTGGGAAAGATTGAAGGCAGGAGGAGAAGGGGGTGACAGGATGAGATGGTTGGATGGCAACACTGACTCAAGGGACATGACTTTGAGCAAACTCCTGGAGAGAGTTAAGGACAGGGAAGCCTGGTGTGCTGCAGTCCATGGGATCACAAAGAGTTGGACGCTATTTAGCAACTGAACAATGAACAACAGAAGCTCTGGAAATTATTTCAACGGCCTCAAGCTTCCCAACGAGCCCCAACTGCCTGCCCCATCTTTCTACTAGGATTTCACAGAGGTGGCTTCAAAAATAACAGAGCCTGATCTTGTTTCCCATCCTCCACCCAGCTCATGTCCTCCCCAGGCTCTCCCACCTTGGGAAATGGCCCCACGGTCCACTCGTTGCTCATGCTTGGAACCTGGAATCATCCTCACCCCTGCATGCAATCGATCTGAAAATCCTGCTGATTCTACTTCCAAAGTACCTCTCAAACCTAGACACTGTCCTTCACCTTTGCAGCTGCCAGCATGCTCCAAACCACCAGGTCTCTCACCTGTGTGGCCATCTTCACCTGAATCTCTAAACAAAGCCAGAGTGGACTTTGAAATGCAAATCACAACATGCCAGCCCTGCTTAAAGCTCCTCTCCCTTCTTAAGATGTGTAGAGGACAATACACACCCCTCACCAGGGTCTGTCAGACACCCTCTCCCTCCAACTCCCATCTCTGCCCCAAGGATGACCTCATCCCCTTCCCCTCTCCCTGCCAGCCCCCATCTCTGTGCAGTCCCTCAACACTTTTCCGCCTTGGCAGCTTTTGCACGAGCTGTTGCCTCTGCCTGAACAGTTTCTCCTGCCTGCCTCACGGTGGCACCTTCTCACCCTGAGTCCTGTCGCTGCCCTTCTAAGACTCAGCCACCTCCCCCTTACAACCTTCTTGAGTCTGCTTGTCAGCTGGCTAACTTGCATGATGTCTGGCTGTCTCCCGGGCAGCCTTCATGTCTGTTACCAGTTGCTTTATGGTTCACCAATGCCTAGCATGGTGCCTGACACATAGTAGTAGGTGCCCAACAAATATGCTAAATGGATAAATGCCCCGGATTCATATTCTGGTACCACCAATCCACTGGGCTCTGTTCTTCCATTCAGAGTGACTCAGAGCAAATCCTTCATGAGTGGGTCCTGCCATGTGACCAGGATCTGTCCTAGGACGCCTGATGGCAATCTCTATTTACTCCACTTTGAACCAGCCGAGTGACCTTGAACATGGCCCCAACCTTCTCCTGTCTCAGCTTCCCACTTTGGAAAATTAATAGTCTGAGCTTCTGGGGTGTGATAAGGCCCTAGGGGAGAATGTACGCCAAAGCCAAATTACAGCCATGTCCCAAGTAGATGTCCCAAGTAGACAAAAGTGAAGATTTACACACACGCTGACCAATCAACCTCGGGGCTCAGAAATTTCAAACCTTGCGGCTGCCCCCCTCCTTGCTTCAGTGTACCAGCCCCAGCCAAAGCCTGTCTGTCCCCCAGAGGCCTGGTGTTTGGGCGCCATCTAGTGGAAATCTAGGGGAGAGACAGCATTCCAGCCCTCTGCAGTCCTCAGGGTGGGTGGGGCAACTCCCTGGGACACTATCCTGACCATCCTCACCCAGCAGAAATAGCTAGGCCTAGGAGTGGAGGAGCTGCTCACTGCCCATCAAGGCCCTCAGCCTCTCCCCAACAGCACAGAGTCCTAACCCTGAACCCCTAAGGGCCTACCTCCCCAGACTTCAAGCTTCCCACAGGCTGTTATCTCAGCCTGGGAGCTCTCCCCACCCTCCTCTCTCGTGGCTGACCCTGGCTCCTACTCTGCACCCCTCCCTACTCTAGGCCCCTGACCAAGCCAGAGCTGCCCCCGGGGGCCCCATGGGTCTCCTCACCGCCTGTTGCTAAACCTGATCCACACACTGTTCCTTGCTCGGGTTCCTCCTTTGTGATTGTTAAGTGGCTCAGTCGTGTCCGACTCTTTTCAACCCCATGGACTGCAGCACGCCAGGCCTCCCTGTCCATCACCAACTCCCGGAGCTTACTCAAACTCATGTCCACTGAGTCAGTGATGCCATCCAACCATCTCATCCTCTGTCGCCCCCTTCTCCTTCTGCCTTAAATCTTTCCCAGCATCACAGTCTTTTCTAAGGAGTCAGCTCTTTGCATCAGGTGGCCAAAGTGCTGGAGCTTCAGCTTCAGCATCAGTCCTTCCAATGAATATTCAGGATTGATTTCCTTTAGGACTGACTGGTTTGATCTCCTTGCAATCCAAAGGACTCTCAAGAGTCTTCTCCAACACCATAGTTCAAAAGCATCAGTTCTTTGGTGCTCAGCCTTCTTTATGGTCCACCTCTCACATCCATATTCCTCCTCAAAGAGTTTGTTTTAGCTTTTTGTTTTGTATAATTTTTTTTCTGCACTGCGGGAATCTTAATTCTCTGACTGGGGATCAAACCCGTGCCCCCTGCAGTGGAATCAGAGTCCTAACCACCGGACCACCTGGGAAGTCCTAGATAACTCTCCCCTCTGTGTGCTAAGTACTGAGAGAGTTCAGGCCCATAAGCTCAGACTGCGGGTGAGTTCTGTAAAAATCCACAGTAGGTAGGTCACAGCCGATGGAAGATGGAAACTGAGGGTTTCCAGGAAGGATTCAGGGTGCTTCCTCAGGCTGAGCCCCAGCTCTCACTGAGCTGCAGTTACTCTCTGACTTCGGGCTATGTTTCTTTGGTGAGCTAACTCCCTCTCTGGGCCACAGCTTCCTCTCTCCACTATCCCCCTTGCTCCCTCCTGCAGAACTTCCCTCCAAAGAATGAAGCCCACGGGCAAATTAAAATATGCTCTATTGCTAAGAAAGGGAAGCATGGGGGCCTTCCAGGTTGTGCTTGAGGGAGCAGGAAAGGGTTTGGATTTCTCAAGGTCAATTCCCTGTTCTTTCTTCATCCACTCAACAAATACATTTAAAAAAAAAAAAAAGCCTGGATCTGAGATTAAAAGTATTGGGGCTCTGGAGTCAGACTGTCTGGGCTCCAATCCCAGCACCACTGTTGATGGCTGTTGGCTGCTAACTCGTTTCCTTAGCTGTAAAATTATGGGATAAAAATTTCTGCTTCATAGAGTTACTGAGAGGATGCAATGAGAATATACATGCTAGTCACCGAGCACGGAGTCTGGCTGCAGTACGTGTTCAACGGAAGGGCTTGTTGCTACGTTATTCATGGAACAGCTGCGGTGCTGGGTCGCTGATCTCGCTGCCTCTCCCCACCCGGCACCAAGGGCCTCCCTCGGCCCAGCACTCTGGTCCCCATGGGCCCTAGGCAGCCCCTCCCCAGCCCTCGTCGACAGAACACCTGCAGCGGAAGCTCCTCTACCGGGTCCTTTCTCTGAAAGCTCTCATCTTGCCCTAGGGTGCCTGCTCTCCTCTGAGGACGCTGTGTTCCCCTGCAGGCCTCCCAGTGGCTTTCTCTTCCACAGCCTGGGGACAGGAGAGGAAAGGGAAGAGGGGAGGGAGAAACCACAGGCTGCTCTCCCTGCTCTTCACTGTCCTTTTCAGGGGGTTCTCTGTCCCTCCTCTCTAAAGGATGCCCGTTTTGAATCTTGTCTCTGCACTGCAGCACCCAGGCCTCCACCTGGGCGCAGACGTCTACCAGCCTCTGGGCCACAGCCTCCCATCTCTGAGGGCTTGCCCCTGGCCGCGGTATCACTCTCAACCAGTGTGTTCCTGTTGTAGTTCGTGGTTATTCCAATATTCACAGAGATGCTGCTGCCGTCACCCTGGCCTCTGGTCCCTTGACCTGTTCCTAAGGATCTTGTCCCCCCGCCCCAATGTCAACCACTCACTGCCAAGGTCTGAACTCTGCTCCAAACCATTATCTCAATCTCAAGCCCCCCGCAGCCCCATCCTTGACCTCCATCTCAAAGTATCGGCTGGGACCTGGACTTCAGTCCTCCCCTGCCCCAGTGGGCCCTTGAGTCCATCGTCCCCACCGTCCTTCTGCTGTCCCTCACCCCTGATGCTCTCTCTGTCCCAGTTACCCCAGCTTTAGCACTTGCTCAGTGGCAATCATGGTTCTCATACATTCACCTTCCAATCCCCTGTTCCTCTCTCAAGTTGTCTTCTCTTGGCAAAACTGCAGCCTCAGTTAAATCCAACCCTCTGCTAACTCTATGCCTACATCCATGCAGCTGAACATGGCTGAGAAAATGTCAAGAGGACCCTTAGCACTGCCCGGAATCACCCTCTCTTCCCTCTAGCTCTTGGTGAAGTTTCAAACCTTCTCTCACCTCCAAACTTCAATATTCACCCACCCCCAGCCTCACAGCTGTTCTCGCCCCACTTCCCTGACTAGAACGTTCTCAAGCTCCACTCCCACGTGCTCACCCTCCAGCCCTTCCCTTCTCCCCATTTGCACAGATCTGCTATCCACGCTCCTCTGGAAAGCTGCTGCCTCCATCTGTGCATAGAGTCGGTCACCTCTTCCTACTCAGGGACACAGCTCCATCAGCTTTTTTCACTCTCTACTAGACCATTCCCATTGGCATACAAATATCTGTTACTGATATTTTTCTGTTTTATTAAAGTAGAAGGAAGAAAAAGAACCTTTTGATCCTGCTTGTTCATTCTGCCCTTTGGCACACCTTCACAATAAAACTTAAGTACCGTCTGTACCTCCGTCTCTTTCTTTCTTTCTTTAACTGACTCCATTCAAGCTTTTGCACTCCCCTCCCCCGCCCCTGCCACACACTCCTTGACCTCTCGCCAAGGTCCCCAGTGGCCTCCAAGCTGCCACATCAGTGGTCATTCTTGGCCCACATCTTACCCGACCTCTCTTCACATGGACACAGCCACCTGCTCCCTCCTCCTGACCTCCCTTTTCTCTCCTGGCTTCCTGGGCATCCCCTGGCTTGGTTTTCCTCCCATCTCACTGCTTCCTGCTGCTTTTCCTTGGCTATCTCTTTCCCTCATCACCACACTTTGAAGCTCAGTCCTTGGATCTCTTCTACACTCAGCTCCTGAATGGTCACAAAGAGTCTCATAATTTTAAATATCATCAAGATGCAGAAGACTCCCAAACGTACACCTCCAGCCAAAAGCCTTGCCTCAATTCCAGGCTCACCTACACCCAAAACTTCCTTGACATCTCCACTTAAGATATATAACAAACGTCTCAAATTCAGGCCTAAGACTAAACACCTAATCTTCCTCCAAAAATTTACTCCACCTTCAGCCTCCCCAGGACTTCCTGGGTGGCACAGTGGTAAAGAATCCACCTGCCAACGCAGGAGATGCAAGAGACGTGGACTTGATCTCTGGGTTGGGAAGATCCGCTGGAGAAGGAAATAGCAACCTGCTCCAGTACTCTTGCCTGGAAAACCCCATGGACGGAGGAGTCTGGCGGGCTACGCTCTACAGGGTCACAAAGAGTCGGACACGACTGAGCCACGGCGCATGTGCGCAAGCAGCCTCCCTACCCCAGCCGATGGCGACTCTGTCCTTCCAGTTCCTCCAGCCTTCAATGCTGGAGGCAGCTTTGCCAGCCCTTTCTCTCATGGCCCGGGATTCATCTACCAGGCAATCCTGTTGGATCTCCTTTCAAAATATAACCAAATTTTGAGCACTTCCTTCTACCTCAACTAATGTCACCTTGGTCCCACCGACCCAATCATCTTCCCCTCTTAACCGCGACCCCTGCTTCCACTGTAATCCCTCACGCCAGCCCCACTGAGAGACTAGCCTCCACACAGCGTCCGTGCTGATCCTACTAAAACATGAGTACATTCCGTCACTTCTCTGCCCAAAACCCTCCAATGCTTTTACTCAGAGCAAAAGCCAAAATCCTTACAATGACCTAAAGGCCTATATAATCTGCCCCTGCCACACATTCTCCTTTCTTTTTCTAATTTTTTTTTTTTAAATTTTTGGCTGTGCTAGGTCTCCATAGCTGTGCAAGGGCTTTCTCTAGTTGTGGTGAGGAGGCGGTTACTCATCCTTGAGGTGCGGGGGCTTCTCACTGCGGTGACTTCTCTTGTTGCAAGAGCACGGGTTCTAGGCGCGAGGGCTTCAGTAGTTGCAGCATGTGGACTTAGTAGTTGTGGTGCGCGGGCTTTGTCACCCCATGGTGTGTGAAATCTTCCTGGACCAGGGGACCAACATCCCCTGCACTGGCAGGCAGACTCTTGCCCACTGTCCCTCCACCATTTTTTTCCTCATCATTACATCTCCTCGTCGCCCACCCACACCCCCTCACTCACCCACTCCAAATCCAGACACACTGGTCTTCTTGCTCATCCTTGAATATGTCAGTGGTGCTTCCACCTCTGGGCCTGTGTACACGCTGTTCCCTCTGCCAGCAACGATCTTCCCTTAGTTTACTGATGATAAAGCGAAGCCTTGCCCCCTGTCCTCCTTCATGCCTCTGCTCAAATCTCTCAATGGGACTACTCTGCCCTCTCTGTTTTTTTAATATTTTTTAAATTAATTTACTTATTCGGCCGTGCCAGGTCTTAGCCACAGCATGTGGGATCTAGTTCCCTGACCAGGGATTGAACCCAGGCCCCCTGCGTTGGGAACATGGAGTACCTAGCCACTGGACCACCTGGGAAGTCAACGCCTCTCTATTTAATCCTGCAAATGCCCCATCCCCTTTCCGACCTGTCCCACCCCCTTTCCTCAGACACCTCGACACACTTTACCTTACTGGACTTCTCTTTTCATAGTACTGGTTATCTTCTAACACAACAGAAAATTAACTTAGATACTACATCTGCCTTTCTTGCCAGAAGCTGAACTCCAAGATAGAATGGATCATTATCTAGAACAGGAGCAGATACATACTAGGTGATCAATAAGTATTTATTGAACGCATGAATCACTTATGGGAGGTGCTGGCAGACACACTCCCTGTGCTCACAGTATTGATGGCATGTTCGGTGGGGTGGGATGGGGAAAAGAGCCAAGGCAGAAGGGAGGTAAGAGCCCGCAGACAGTGGCTCCAGCCACTCCTCCAGCCTGACCCTCCATCCCTCTGCCCTCACACACAACACCCCAGCTGTTTTTAATTCCTTCAACTCTCTAAATGCCTTCCCACCCCAGGACCTTTTCATATACTGTGGTCCATGCCCAGGCCACTCTCCCTCCTTCTGTTTAGGTAATTCCTACTCTTTTCTCAAGTCTTAGCTTAGAGCCATTATCACTGTGTTTCAGAGCTTGGCACTAAGTCCCCTATAAAAATACAAGTCTCAATATATATTTCTTTTTTTAAAAAAATACTGTTATTATCCCACTCTACAGAAGAGAAGGCTGAAGCTCAGACAGGTTAGTTTTTGCCCACAACCAATGACTCTTTGTTAAGTAACAAACATGTTGATAGAACATGACAGTGGAATCTGAAAACAGAGACTTTGAAGGCTTCTGGAACTTTCCTATGGAAAAATTTGTCCTGAGGTGACTGTGGGCTGCCTCCAGCCACAAGATTGAGCTGTGAATGGAGGGAATATTTCTAGACCTGAAGACAGAGAAGATGCATCCCACAGAAGCCCAAGTCATGGAAGCCAGCCAGCCTGCAGACAGAGACCAGGGAAATGTCTGCCCTCTGCTTCTCCCTTCCAGTCTCTTCTGAGTGCTAACCAGAACCAGAGGGCAGGGACATAGTCTGAGGTTTCCAGGACAGGTCAGCCCCCAGGGCCCTAGGACGGGGTGAAGAGGGTAGTGCCAGGGGAAGAGCTCTGGTATGTTTAATTTTTTAATTTGTGTGACTGCACTTAATATTCAAAAGAATAAATGAAATATTAAATATCTGTGAAAAAATATTGTAGATCTCTATTAGTTGTTATGGGAGCATGTCCACACTGTTAAGGGAGAAAAAAAAAAGTCACCACATGGCATACAGAACACAATTTGATTTACATAAGACTGTATATTACAGGTACAGATACAAGTAAACAAAATTATTTCCAGAATGATGCTCCAACTTGATAATAATGGTATCTAGAGAAGAAAGAACTTAGAGATGATTTTTACTTTTTGCTATATACTTTTCTGTAGTGTGAGGATTGTTTATAATGAGCATGCTTTTTTAATATCATCAGGGAAAAATGTTGTAAGGTTATTTTCTTTTAAAAAAGAAGTGCCTCCATACACACTACTATATATAAAATAGATAACTAATAAGGACCTACTGTCTGGCACAGTGGAGTCTACTCAATACTATGCAATGGCCTATGTGGGAAAAGAATCTAAAAAAGAGTGGATACATGTATTTGTATAACAGATTCAGTTTGCTGTACACCTGAAACTAACACAGCATTGTAAATCAATTATACCCTAATTAAAAAAAAAGTGCCTCTTCTGTATGCTTTGGGTTGGCAAAAAAAATTGTTCAGGTTTTTCCACAACATCTTACAGAAAAACCTGAACTAATGTTTTGGCCAACCCGTGTGCATAGACGGTGTTTGGAAAGAACACACCCCAAGGTGTTAACAGTGGAGGGTTTGACTCCTGTTTCTTTTTCATTTTTGTTCTCCACTCTGCATATTTCTATTCTATGGGTTTTCTTTAATTAATTACTTTCCATAAAGAGGGAAAATTATATTTTTAAAAAGAAGCTCTTCCCTGGACTTTCCTCCAGTGATTCAGAGCACAACCGCCAACACAGGGGATACAGGTCTGATCCCTGGTCCAGGAAGAATCCGCATGCAGTAGAGCCGCTCAGCTGGTACACCGCAGCTACTGAAGGCCGAGCACCTAGAGCCTCCTCAGGAAGAGGAGCCACCGCAGTGAAAAGCCCGCACACCCAAAACTAGAGTAGCCGCCGCTCACTGCAACTAGAGAAAGCCCGTGTGCAGCAACGCAAACCCAGTGTAGCCAAAAACAAATAAATAAATTTAAAACAAGCTCTTTCTGAAATCAAGCCCAAGTTGTTCAATGGCATCGATTACAGTACACAAAGAGCTACATGCTATGTTACATAATCATTCATTTTGTTAAAAAATTATATATATATATATATATCTCACTATGTAGGCTTTATATGTATATGTGTGTATTGATATATTAATATACACACACCTCTGCATATACACACACACTCAGAGCACAACACATGGCCTACTTTTTGTCCCTTCTTCATATCTCCATCTATACATTCCAATCCTTCAAGGTCCTCCAATGTTGTTATTAGAGGGATATATGGAAGTAGTTACTAAACACAGACTTTGAAGTCAGAATTCCAAATTGCCCACAAATGTATAATTTCAGTTAAAATCGCCTTCTTTAAATATAAGGCTGGACACTATAAGCTCTTAGAGGAAAACATAGGCAGAACACTAGCATAAATCATAGCAATACTTTTTGATATGTCTCCTAGAATAATGAAAATAAAAACAAAAATTTAAAAATGGCACCTCCTTAAATTCAAAGTCTTCTGCACAGCAAAGGAAACCATTAACAAAATAAAAAGACAGCTGATACAATGGGAGAAAATACTTGCAAATGAAGTAACCAACAAGGAATTATGTCAAAAAACATACAACCCAATCAAAAAATGGGCAGGTCTAAATAGACATTTCCCCAAAGAAGACATATAGATGGCCAAAAAGCACATGAAAAGATGCTCAACATCACTCATTATCAGAGAAATGCAAATCAAAACCACAATGAGGTACCATTTCATGCCAGTCAGAATGGCTGCTATCCAAAATCTACAAGCAATAAATGCTGGAGAGGGTGTGGAGAAAAGGGAAGCCTCTTACACTGTTGGTGGGAATACAAACTAGTACAGCCACTATGGAGAACAGTGTGGAGATTCCTTAAAAAACTGGAAATAGAACTGCCATATGACCCAGCAATCCCACTGCTGGGCATACACTCCGAGGAAATCAGAATTGAAAGAGACATGTGTACCCCAATGTTCATCGCTGCACTGTTTACAATAACCAGGACATGGAAGCAACCTAGATGTCCATCAGTAGATGAATGGATAAGAAAGCTGTGGTACATATACACAATGGAACATTACTCAGCCATTAAAAAGAATACATTCGAATCAGTTCTAATGAGGTGGATGAAACTGGAGCCTATTATACAGAGTGAAGTAAGCCAGAAGGAAAAACAACAATACAGCATACTAACGCATATATATGGAATTTAGAAAGATGGTAATGATAACCCTGTATGCGAGACAGCAAAGGAGACGCAGATGTATAGAACAGTCTTTTGGACTCTATGGGAGAGGGCGAGGGTGGGATGATATGGGAGAATGGCATTGAAGCATGTAAATTATCATATGTGAAACGAATCACCAGCCCAGGTCTGATGCATGCATGATTCAGGGTGCTCGGGGCTGGTGCACTGGGATGACCCAGAGGGATGGAATCGGGAGGGAGGTGGGAGGGGGTTTGATGTCAGTGTGTGGCAAAACCAATACAATATTGTAAAGTAATTAGCCTCCAATTTAAATAAATTTAATAAATAAATAAAAATGATTATCTTTAAAAAAGTGGTAAATACATACAATGGAGTATTACTCAACCATGAAAAAGAATGAAATAATGCCATCTGCGTGGATTGCGTGGATGACTTGAAAATTATCATACTAAGTGAAGTAAATCAAAGACAAATATCATATTATATTATTCATATGTGGAATCTAATTTTTTTAAGGTGTTAGGACTCCTTTATTTAAAAGCATTTATTTATTTGGCTGTGTCAGGTCTTAGTAGCAGCATGCGGGCTCTTCATTGGGCCAGGGGCCACGCGGGCTCTCTAGTTGTGGCAAGCTCTGGAGCTGTGGCACTTGGACTTTGTTTCCCTGCAGCATGTGGGATCTCAGTTCCCCCACAAGGGATGGAACTTGAATCCCCTGCATTGAAAGGCAGATTCTTAACCACCGAACTACTGGGAAGTCCCTAATTTTTTTTTTTTTAATGATACAAATGAACTTATTCACAAAACAGAAACAGACTTAATGATATCAAAAACAAACTTCTAGTGACTTCCTGGTGGTGCAGTGGATAGGAATCCACCTGCCAAAGCAGGGGACGCAGGTTCCATCCCTGATCCGGGAAGACTCCACATTTCTTGGGGCAACCAAGCCAGTGCACCACAATTACTGAGCCCCAGCTCTAGGGCATGTGCTCCTCAACAAAAGCAACCACAGCAATGAGAGGCCCACACTCTGCAAAGAACTGTGGCCCCCACATTCAGAAACTAGAGAAAGCCCACACAAAACAATGAAGACCCAGCACGGCCAAAAATTAAATAATAAATAAATAAAATTATTTTTTAAAAAACAAACTTATGGTTACCAAAGGGAAATGCTGTGATGGGGGGAGGGGGGAAGGCAGTGGATTAAGGTACATAGACTATATATGGAAGGAGGGCATGGCAACCCACTCAAGCATTCTTGTGGGGGAAATCCCATGGACAGAAAAATCTGGTGAGCTTCAGACAGTGGGGCTGCAAAAGAGTTGGACACGACTGAACTGACAGAGCATGCAGGCACTACTATATATAAGGTAAATAGCAAAGGAACTCTACTAAGTATTCTGATAACCTATATGAGGAAAAGAATTTGGAAAAGAATGAATAACTGAATGACTCTGCTGGACACCTGAAACTAATAAAACACTGTAAATAAACTATATCCCCCCCAAAACCAAAAATCTATACTCCAATAAAATGTTTTTTAAAATCTTTCTTTAAAAGAGAAGTCAAACAGTATTTATTTAATAGTATCTATCTGTTAATGTGGTGAGGATTAAATGAAGCAATGCATATGAATAGAGGCTGGTATACAATGTCAAATATTGAATCATTTATTCTTATTTTGCCAAGTACTCAGTAGTTGGAAGGGCTTCCCTGGTGGCTCAGATGGTAAAGAATCTGCCTGCAATGCAAGAGACGGGGGTTCGATACCTGGATCAGGAAGATCCCCTGCAGAAGGGAATGTCAGGCAACCCAACTCCAGTATTCCTGCCTGGAGGAGTCCATGGACAGAGAAACCTGGAGGGCTAAAGTCGAAGGGACTGCAGAATCAGCGATCAGACAACTGTTGTTGTCATTTACCTCCGCACCACGAGGGGAGCTGCCGCCCTCAGGCTAAGTAGGCTCCGGGGCCAGGGTGGTGGAAGTTCGTCTAGCCGCGGTCACCGCCATCTTAGAATACGGGCCTTCCACACTCACGAGGTGTGGCCGCTTCCTGCAGTCTTAGAAGCAGACCGCTCAAGATACCCAGGCCCTTACCTCCTTAGGCGCTCCCTTCAGTAAGCCGTGTTCTCGAGGGCGTTTTAATCTCCTTGGAAACGCTAAAATCGGCGTCTTCCGGGAGCTGTCCTCTCCCCGTGACCTCAGACGTGTACTTCCGGGACAAGAGCTTGACCCGTCGCCCCGCCCTCTTTCACCCTCTCTTTCCGGTGGCGGAGTCTGGAGAAGACGCGCAGGTAGGATCCCTGGGCGAGGAGAATCGGCTCGCATCCTGTGGCACGGGGGCTCATCGGGGCCGAGGGCTTGGGGCTGAGGTCTTTCTGCGGAAGACAAACCTAGTGCCGGGCGAGAGGAGCGCGGCGGGCTCACCCGGACTCTGTGTCGCGCCCTGTCTCGGGAGGCGGCGGTCTTGGTTTAGGAGAAAGCCTGTTAAGTGGGTGAGTTCGGATCTAACGTCGAAGGCGTAGGCCCGGCGCCACGACTACAACTACCTTAAGCGGCAGCACACCGGGGTTGGGAAGGATCGGGTAATAAGTTGTTCTGATGTGAGCTCCCATCTTAACCGGTTTCTTCCTGGGCAGTCTCAGGCCGGGCCTCTGATCTCTTATAAGTTTTCGAATCAGGAAAGTAGAAAATAATCGGCTCATGAATCTCGTGGGCATGTAGTGAGGATGCAAGAAGACAATGCAGAAGAAACGGCCTCTCGTTAGGTGCTTCCCAAATCGGAGTGACTGCTAAGTCGGGCACGGTGCAATTTCTGTGCAGGTCTCAGAGCCAGAAGTTGAGGGTAGGGATTGCATATCGTTGTTTGCTGAACACCTATCACGCGCCTGGTTCCCCTGAAGCCAGAGATGAGGCGCACTCTAGTCTTGCCAGGGTGGGTTGGGAGTCACCTGGGAACCCTGATTGCTGCTCCTGGCGGCCAGGAGCGGGAGAGCCAGAGCTCTTCAGTGACCTGCTCACCTTTCTCGGGAAGTATTCCCAAAGTTGTAAAGTAAACATTTGGGGTTGTGTCGTTAACATTGGGATTCTTTTTCTTCTTAAGAAATGGCACCTCGCAAGGGGAAAGAAAAGAAGGAAGAACAGGTCATCAGCCTCGGCCCTCAGGTGGCTGAAGGAGAAAATGTATTTGGTGTATGCCACATCTTTGCATCCTTCAACGACACTTTTGTGCATGTCACCGATCTTTCTGGCAAGTAAGTTACCCCCGTGGAGAGGCACAGGACCCGGTTAGCAAGGGCTGGGGTTAGAAATGACCGTCAAACTGAGTAGCAGTTTAAGGGGACCTCTGGAAATAATTTTTATTAAAGATGTTCAGATAACGATATGTGCTTGGTTGATTAGCTGCACAGATAGTGTAATCTAGGTGCTGGAGTTCTAAGAGAAGAAAAGGCACACTTTTTGCCTTTACAGCCTGGGGACCTCTTATGTAAAATGAGGAGGAGTTACTCCTATTACTCGAGTAATAAGGTTAAAGGTAAGAGTAAAGTGTTGCAGTGTTAATCTAGGATCTGTGAACACCATCACGGCAGAGCCTAGGGCAGTCTTGTGGGATCAGGATGCTTGCTCAGATGGACCTTCATCCTCTGCCCTGCCTGCCCAGTAGTGCTCTTTGTCTTTAGGATGTGATATGCGCTCTGAATCCTTGATGGATAAGAAAGAGAGGGTCCTGTGCTTTTGTTCCCAGGGAAACCATCTGCCGTGTAACTGGTGGGATGAAGGTGAAGGCTGACCGAGACGAGTCGTCTCCATACGCTGCCATGCTGGCTGCCCAGGATGTAGCCCAGAGATGCAAGGAGCTGGGCATCACTGCCCTCCACATCAAACTCCGAGCCACAGGAGGAAATAGGTAAGGCTGGGGGGATAGTGAGGTCACTGAGCTTGGGCAAGGCATCATAGGTACCTATGTAATTAATATGGGCATACCTCAGAGATACTGTGGGTTTGGTTCCAGACCACTGCAATGAAAACAATATCTCAGTAAAAATGAGTAACATTGTTTTCTCAGTGTATATAAAAGTTATGTTTACACTATATTGTAGCCTATTGTTTGTGCAGTAGCATCATGTCTTAAAAAATGCAGCACCCCTTAACTTAAAAATAGTTTATTGCTTAAGAAAAAAATGTAACCATTACCAAAAAGGGTTACCATTAGCCTTCTTTTTTGAAAAGCCATGATCTGTGAAGCACAGTTAAATGAAGTGTGCACATAATTGGTTTCTGCACCCACCCCTGCCCCTGCTTACTATGTTAATTGAGCATACACAGCATATGAAGGGCTATGTTCTAAGTACTAGAAAAGAGTGACGGGGGAAAGCAGGTATTGTCTCCATTCTATGTGGCTCTTTGGCTGGCAGAGTCAGGCTTTAAACAATACAGAGCAGGGGAGTGTGTGGTTCCTTTTTGCAGCAAATGTTGGGAAGCAGAAATGTGTCAGGGCTGGGTTGATAATAAAGTCTAAATGAAGACCTAATGTTGTGATTTTAGGAATTGGTCCAGTGAAGGAAAGACAGGGGAGAGTATTCCAGCCAGAGACAACTGGAAGGAAAAAGTCTTGGAGTGGAAATGAGCTTGTCACATCTCTGGGCATGAAAACTTTTTAATAGTAATAATTTGAGGTTGGGGTTGGTTGGTTTCTTAAAGATGGCTGCTGTGTTGGGAAGAGACCAGATAGGAAGTTGTTAAGTGATCCATTGATCTTGGGAGGATTGGAAAGGACAGATCACCAGAAAGACTTAGAATCACAGCATATGATGAAAGGGGACACTTCCTCATGTTGATATTTGGCAGAAACCAACACAATACTGTAAAGCAGTTATCCTACCATTAAAAATAAATATTTTTTAAAAGAGGGCACTGCCTTAAACAGGCTGCAGGGAGGGCAGAGTACAGACTATGGCCCTTGGTGCAGGGGGGGTATTTACTGTCTAGCCCTTTGCGAAAAGAGTTTGAAGATCCCTGAACTAGAGGGTTGTGGGCTCTTCTAATGACTTGGCCAAAGGCTTTTCTTAATTTCAAGATTCATTTTTTAGGACCAAGACTCCTGGACCAGGGGCCCAGTCAGCACTCAGAGCTCTCGCCCGCTCAGGGATGAAAATTGGACGGATTGGTGAGTACCCCTCTTTGGCTGATGCTTGGTTTTCTTCCAGATGTGACCCCAGAAAGCATGCGGTCTGTGTAGAGGATGTAGACCCTGGTCTGCTAACTTTTGGCAGTTAGATTTGTTACTGGGGTATGCAAGAGGTACCGTGTGACGTTTAGGTAAACACTCATGTCACCTTGACATGAATGCCCTGCATTGGGACAGCCCCGTCTCATTTCTGAACTTTGTGCCTGATGGTGGCTGGTGGAATTAATGGGAGATGAATTGTCCTTTCTAGTATTTTCAAGGGAGTTGTGTTCGATATTTTAGGGGGCTGACTACTACATATTAGTAGAATGAGCCAGTCTTTGTGACAAAAATATATGGAGGGTCCCATGGCTCCCGTGGTTGAGAAGCACAGCAGTTCTCTACACTTGCATAGCATTTATACCCTCGTGTCTGTGATCTGACCATTTATGGCTCTTAGGAAGATGTTGGCCCTTCCCTGCTGTTTCTGTGGCACTGTGTATTGATCCCTCGACCTAATGGTCCATCTCTTCTCCAGAGATTTTTTTCAAAACATTTTCAACCTTTTACCTATTAGAAAGGAGATATTCTTCAGTCTGAGAAGATTTGTCCGCTAGAGTTAGTGGGCTAGGTATCAGAAACCTGGATTTGTCAACCTGCCTCTGACATCCTATTCAAGTTGCCTTCTCTGTCTGAGCCTCCGTTTCCCCTTCACAAAAGTTGAGTTCACACTACATGAGAAGTTTTGAGGAGGCAGCTCTACACCCATCTGTTACATACTGAGGACTTAACTTGTGAAGCAATAGGATCCACTGCTGACCATTGGCCTCGGGCAGCCTGTGCCCCTTCCCATCCAGCTCTGGACAATGATGTTTTCTCATCCTCCCCACAGAGGATGTCACCCCCATCCCCTCCGACAGCACCCGCAGGAAGGGGGGTCGCCGTGGTCGCCGTCTGTGAACAGGACTCCTCAAATTATTGCTTTCTGTTAATAAATTGCTTTGATGTAAGCTGTTTTTGACTCCAGTCATCTCCTTTATGTGGGGGCCACTGATCGGGGGTACTTGATACCCCAGGGTATGGGGTTGTCTTGAAGTCATGGGTGCATTGATAAACCAGCAGCCATTTTAGTAGACACATTTCTTCAGAGAATGTATATAACCTGTCAAAGAGGAACATGAGGTGTTGATCCAGTCCCTACCCTGAGACAGGGTGAGCCTGTGTTCTGTGAACTGATTTCCTGAGAGGAGGAACCGAAGGAAAGGTGAGATTCTGGTGCTACAGTTTGGGTCTTCTCAACACTGCTGATTGTGGCGTTAGTTGCCTCAGTCATCTAAAGAGACCAAGGCCTTGGAGACCTTGTTTTGAAAGTGGAGATGTTGATTCCAAAAATGGACCAATTCTGAAAGAGCGGGAGTGGAGTGGAAACTGTTGAGCCCAGTGTAGCCTGAGCAGAAGAGCCTTCCAGACAGCCATATATAAACACGTGTGGGTGGGTACTCACCCCCCACACACCTTCTGTGCAAAAAAGGGAGTGCGCAGTCTTGTATCTTCTTGCTTGGCAGATCTAAGAGCTTGTTCCACATCAGTACATAAAGTACATAAAGATTCAGTCACCCACAAACACACACCAAGCCCTATTTTCATCAGTAATAAAAAAGTTTGTACTTTCCGGAACCCTGCATCCAACTCCAAGGACCCAGTGGCACCAGATGGTACTGGGTGTTCTGCAGAGGATTAGCCCAGGGCCCTGTGATGGTGACGTCTACATCTTCTTGAGGCAAGACAATGACATAATGCTCTCAGGATTCGTTCCAGCAGACGTGTTTTGGTACTTCATTCCTTTTTATTGCTGTTTAGCATCCATTTCCAGGGTATACATCTATTCACGACTCCCATCCCACTTGGAAGAGCCCTGGAGAGGTGAGTCTTGCCATGGCTCCTACCAACTTACCGTGTGTGATGAATTAGCCATAAGTAAGTCTGTTTCATCATCTTTAAAATGAGTCCATGCTGATACAGGTGATTTTAAGATGAAGACATAAATCTTATAAAAACTAAAAACAGTTGCTCCCCCTTCCAGTAAGTGAACTTAACTGTGGGCTAGGCTTAGTGACTCACTTTCCAAAGAATAGAACATAGAGGATGGAAGATGTTAACTTTGGAGAGATGAACTATAAGGTTGAACTGGCTGAACTATTGAGGTTGCTAAACACTTGAGTAAATCATGTTTCTAGTACTCTGACTTGACAAGATGATGAATACTTCAAACTACTAACTGAATTTTCAATTTCTGAAAACCCATAATCTAGTTAGAGGGCATTCTACAATGTATCAACATTTAAATTGTCAAAACAAGGGCCTCAAGAGCTGAAGGAGATGGAATAACAAGGCATTGGATCCTGGACCTGAAAGGGCATTAGTGTAAAAACTAATAAAATATTAACCTGGGGACTTCCCTTATGGTCCAATGGTTAAGAATCTGCCTTCTGATGCAGGGAAGGCAGGTTTGAGTCTGGTTCAGGGAACTAAGATCCTGCAGGCTGCAGGGCAACAAACCCCATGTGCTCTGGAGCCCATGCTCTGCAACAGGAAGGCCAAACCCCCTGCAATGAAGAGCCCGCACACCACAGTGAAGGCTAGTGCAACCAAAAAATCTGAATCTGGAGTCTAATTGGTAGTAATGTACCTGTGCTCCTTAGTTTTGACCAATGTAAGACACTAACATTAGAGGAACCAAATGAGTGATACACAAAAGTGTCATATCTTGCAACTTTTTGGTGAGTCTAAAAGTATTCCCAAATAAACATTGCAGGGATGAGGGGAAATGAGGGTGCTTTTCTACTGTCATTCTGGTTTCGAAGGCAGGCATGGTACACAGACCAAGAGGCAAATATTCCAGGATGGAAATCCCAGTTTCCCAGATTTGGACTCAAACCTTGGGCAAATTACTTAACCTCTCAGACATTTAGTGAAAATTCCTGTGATAATGGCAGCCTCAGTGCATCACAAGAAAGATTAAAGCGGTTAATCTGGCACTGAAGAAACTGCTCCTATTCTTAATGCCTGTTTAGTTCTGCCAAGCATCATGAATGACAGCTGGCTGGAATCCTGGTGGGAAAATGCTGGCGCTCACTGAAGCGTTCTTTTTATTTCCTGTGATGGGACTTTGCAACTTGTCCTGCTGTTTCCTGGTAACCAGGGATGTAATCAGGAATTTTTGAAAGCAGTTCATTTCTAGGTTTTGTCTGCAAGTTGCAAAGAGCTAGTTGGTGCAGTCCAGGTTGGAATATAAGTGGCCTCTTGGCCACTGAGGTGGACAGGGCAGGACTTGGCCTGCTGTCTACCTAAGACTGCATGCAGACCATGGAAGCCCAGCTACTGACAGTGCAACCTCAGTCAGGGCCACAGAGATGGTCCCTACTTCTCATTCCTTTCTCTTACCTGAGCTCCTGCAACAGTCTTTCTCCTAACAGGTCTTCCTGTCTGCCCTCTGTTCTTTGTTGAGTCATAAGCCAAGCAGAGACATTACTTTGTCAACAAAGGTCTGTCTAGTCAAGGCTATGGTTTTTCCAGCGATCATGTATGAATGTGAGAGTTGGACTATAAAGAAAGCTGAGCACTGAAGAATTGATGCTTTTGAACTGTGGTGTTGGAGAAGACTCTTGAGAGTCCCTTGGACTGCAAGGAGATCCAACCAGTCCATCCCAAAGGAGATCAACCCTGAATATTCATTGGACTGATGTTGAAGCTGAAACTCCAATACTTTGGCCACCTGATGCGAAGAGCTGACTCCTTAGAAAAGACCCTAATGCTGGGAAAGATTGAGGGCAGGAGGAGAAGGGAATGACAGAGGATGAGATGGTTGGATGGCACCACCGACTCCATGGACATGAGTTTGAGTAAACTCCGGGAATTGGTGATGGACCGGGAAACCTGGCATGCTGTGGTTTATGGGGTCGCACAGAGTTGGATATGACTGAGCAACTGAACTGAACTGAAGTCATGTCCAACTCTTTGCAACCCCATAGACTGGGGCCTGCCAGGCTCCTCTGTCCATGGGATTTCCCAGGCAGGAGTACTGGAGTGGGCTGCCATTTCCTTCTCCAGGGGTTCTTCTCGACCCAGGGATCGAACCCACATCTGCTGCATTGGCAGACGGATTCCTTACCACTGAGCCACGGGAAGCCCTGTCTTCCCTCTGGCCCATGCCTATGCCTAGGCCACACTACAGCTGTGTGATCTAAAATTAACTGGATCCTGTCACACATACCCCTGCTATTTTATCCATGCCTCATTCTTATGTTCAGTCTAGAATCCAGCCTCCATGAGTCTCCAGTGTTTTATCTAACTGCCATATTCTTCACTCTCTCTGCCCAAATCAAACCTAGTTTCTTTCACTTTGCCAATTCTCCATGCCTCCAGTCTGACGCCTTCAGTATCTCTTCTCCCCAACTTGACCTTACTACCCACCACTCATCTGTTGGAATCAGTTTTTCATCACTCTCTCAAAGTCATCTTCTGGGATATCCCTCAAGGTGCTTTTCCACTCAGTTCCCCCATCACTCGTATTCCCCTTGTGGTACCACTAGTCTCCCTCTATTCTAATAGCAGATTTCCCTGCTAATCTGCCAGCTCTGAGAGGGCAGAGAGTGTCTTGTACAGTGTCTGCCAGCCCAGCTCCCAGTCTGCAAAAGTAGGGGCTCTATAAAGACTTGTTTGATGAATCACTGAAAGAATTGCCTTCACCTTCTGTAGTTTAGTCAGTTGAAGGACTTTTCTAATAGATTCTAAATACATTGAAACAAACTTCCATTCTTGGGTTCTAAGAAAGCGAAGGAAATTCCCAGAAGCACTGAAGAAATGGGAAAGAAAAGGACATCGAGATAAAATGCTTTAGGGAGCTAAGAGCTATAGGAAAGAAAGCTGGGGTAACCCTCAGGGTAAATACTGGAGTTAGTGCCAGGAGGTTAAGTAAGCTTAATCCCCTAAGGGCTTTGCTCTCAGCCCCAAACACAGCCCCGCGGTGAGGGAACTGAACTGAACTTGACTTTCATATTAACCCAGAAACCCTCAGATTTCAGAGCTAATGTGGCCACAGGTGGGAATGTCTCTGGGCTGTTTGTAGAAGAGCAAGTCCTCTTGGAGAAAGGGAAAGTGTTAGTCACTGTCCTGTCTGACTCTTGTGGCGCCACCCACCAGTCTCCTCTGTCCATGGGATTCTCCAGGCAAGATGACTGGAGTGGGCTGCCATTCCCTTCTCCAGGGGATCTTCCTGACCCAGGGATCAAACCCAGGTGTCCCACATGACAGGCATATTCTTTACCGTCTGAGCCACCAGGGAAGCCACCTACAGCTGAGGTCTTGACAGTTGTTTTTTCTTCCAGTTAACTCCATTGACCTGGGTGATGGTGTCGTGGCTCCCTTTTGCCCAGGAGAATACTATCAAGGCAAATCTCAGTCTCTTAATGAAAGGTCTGGGGGACCTTTCACAAAACATGGCCTCAGGGGGAACATTGCTGACCTTAAGTGGTCCAAAGAGAAGATGTATAAGGGACTTCAAATAAGTTAAGTTATGTCTTGTTGCATGTAGTCCTAAGGTGGTGGAACTTGGCCAGTGGGTAGGTAGGAGTTGTAGAGAGATTTAAGCATCAGATAAAGGAGAGTTTTCTAAAAGAGAGCCGCTAAGAGGAAATAAAACTGCTTCCTAATCACTGGAAGCATACAAGTGTAAGCTGGGCCCCCAAGGTCTAGTTAATCAGAATCAGTGTGGCAGAGACAGTTGTTTCCTAGTGCTCCTTCATCTTCTGTTATGAATAATAGCAGCCTCAGTGTTTAGCTGGATGTATAGTTGATCAGAATAGAGATTACTTTTCCGAACTATAGTCACCATGCTGTATATTACAGCCCCAGGGCTTACAAGAAAATGTCTTAATGTCTAGATACTCGCTTTCAGATCTTTGCCAGAACTTGCCACCTTATCAAACAGTCCTTCCTTGATCATTACAGATCAAGTAATGTTTCTTCCCCCACCCCACCTCTAGCCATATTCTCAAGCCGTTTACCTGCCACATTCGTAGCACTTAACCCTAGTGTGGAGTCTGTGCCTCTCGAGTCACGTGATTCTCAACCTTGAGTGTGCATCACATTCAGTAGATCTGGGATGGAGGCCTGAGGACATGTGTTTCTAACAAGTCCCCAAGCAGTGCTGATGTCAGTGGTCTGGAGACCACACTTGGAGAACCACTGGGCTTTTCTGTTTAGTCACTGCTGTATCCCAGCACCGGGAGCAGTACATTAAGTTGTGGTGTTTTCTACATGTTTGTTGACTCATTTTGCAGATACCTCACTCACACAGATTTAAGGCAAGTACTGTTATCCACATTTTACCTACAGAGAACCTGAGTATCAGAGAAATTGAGTTGTCCAGGGGCACATAGCTAGAAAGGGTCAGAGCAGAGATTCAGACCTATGCTTGTCTGAAGCCAGAGCGTGCCCTCTTCAATCACTATGCTGTCACTCCCTTGGTAGGCTCCAGCTCAGTACAGTCTGGTTGAGGAGTAGGAAGAGGAGGACCCTCCCTGTGCTTGCATAAGATTGGGAAGTAGAAGGCAGCAGAGAGCTGCTCCAGGGGCTGTCGGGTTCACAGCCACTGTGTACTGGTGGCCACCAGGTGGCAGCATCGCACAGACAGGATGGGGAAGGTCTGGGTTCTGCCATTAACTTCTGTGGCCCTAGATGAAGACCATTTCTCACGGTCTTCAGTTTCCCTATTTTCACAGATAGAAGATTAGATCTCTATAATATCTAAAGAACCCTTGCAGCTCAAATACCACTTATAAGAGACAGGTACAGCCACTGGAAGTCAAATGCCCCCAAACCAAATATACTGTTTATTTTCTCCCACACTGAGAAATACCCACAAACCAGAATTCCATCACCAACAACCCCCCACCCCCGCTACCACTGCAAACCCCCACTATACTATCACTGTCCAGAAGAAATATGCAAGCCACAAAACTGAGCCACATAATTTCAAATTTCCTAGTAGCTATATTAATAAATATAAAATGTGACATTAATTATATTTTACTTAACCCAGTATATCCAGTGATTATATCATTTCAATGTATGATCAATATAGACAGTTATTACCAAGATAGTTTATGTTTTCTTTCTGAATTTCACCTTGAAATCCAGCGTGTATTTTATACTTAATAGCACACGTCTCAGAGAAGGCACTGGCACCCCACTCCAGGACTCTTGCCTGGAAAACTCCATGGACGGAGGAGCCTGGTGGGCTGCAGTCCATGGGGTCGCGAAGAGTGGGACACGACTGAGCGACTTCACTTTCACTTTTCACTTTCGTGCATTGGAGAAGGAAACGGCAACCCACTCCAGTGTTCTTGCCTGGCGGATCCCAGGGACGGGGGAGCCTGGTGGGCTGCCCTCTATGGGGTCGCACAGAGTCGGACACGACTGAAGCGGCTTAGCAGCAGCAGCAGCAGCACATGTCTCAATACAGACTAGCCATGTTTCAAGGCTTCACCTGCCACATGTGGCTAGTGGCTGCCCTGGTAGACAGCATAGTCCTAGGGTATTAATGACAGATATTTATTGAAGGATGCACTATACTATCTTATATACATTGCTCAGTCCTCATAACACCCTTTGAAATAGGCAAAATTATTATCAGTCTAATTATGTAGATAATGAAACTGAGGTTCAGGGAGGCTTTTTGGCCAAGATCACAGAGTAGGTAAGTGGAAGAGTCTGGATTTGAACTTGGCTCTGTCTGGCACCAGAGTGTGGGCTCTTCATTTTGACATAATCTTGTCCTGGTAGGAGATGTTTAGGATATGCAGTCAATGGGACCCACTGACTCGGATACCAAATCCAGGGGATGCAAAAGCCCGGGAGCCAACAAGAAGGCCTGTGAGGGCAGTAGGTGAGAGGCCTTGAAGCTACCATTCTCCCACCCTGAGTTATGTGTTTGGCAACATTGAGCTTGCCTAGCAAATAGCCAGTGACTCTGTCAAGAGGAAATCATGATCTTAGGAAGATCATGTCAGTGTAATGAATAACTGAGCTTGCCAAAAAAAAAAAAAAAAAATCTAGTGTCAGGAGAAAGTGAAAACGGAGAAATGCAGGACCATGGGAATAACCTGCAGGGGGTGTGGGAGAGGGTCGAATTTTAAGGGACAGGGCTAGGCCCAAAGTGTGGAAGTTATAAGGAGCAAATTGTAACTCTGCCTCAGGAAAAATAACAATAATGACAGTGTCAGTAGCTAAATGTATTAAGCACTTACAAAGCAACTTAAATGTAGCATCTTATTTAACCCTCGTTATCATACTAGGAGGTAGGTACTACTATTTTACCATTTTACATGTGAAGAAACTGAGGCACGGGATGCTTCTAGGAAGCAGAGTTGCGATTCAGCCAACTGGTGTTGACACTCTGCACTGCCACACTATCCTACTGCCTAGAATGGGCTCCTCATGGAGGTGCTGACTGAGCTCACTGTCTCTGGAGCCGTTTTAGCAGACCATCAGAAATGTGAGGAAATGCTTAAGACAAGGATCGTTCCTGAGAAGGACAGAACTAGTGAACCGATAGTGAAGCTTGTCTGGAGAGTAACGGAGGTAGCACAGTTGCCCACAAAGATTGGGAAGGAACCCTGTCTTTCTGATCTGCCACCTTGGGAACAAGGGCTATAGGAAGCATGACCTTCACTAAGATTGGTCACAGCGAGTAAGGGGTCTGTGGGAAGCAGCATGGCAGAGTAGTTAAGAGAATGGGCTCTGTGGACAGCTTAGACCTGGGTTCAGATCTTGAGCTTGCCACTAGCTGGCACTTAGCTTGTATTTGTACATCTCATCTAATCTTCCTGAGACTCAACAGGGCTACTGTGACAGTAAAATGAGGAAACAGAATAGGTTATACTCAGAGATGAGACGAGCTCTGCCCAGGCAGGAGCCAAGGCCTTGGTGTAATTCAGAAAGCTTCACTTTCCCCTCAAATCCAATGGACTGAACTGACGGTGGCAGCATTTGCAAAATGAGCTGCCAGGCTGAGGAGGCAAGTCTGAGAGGAGAGCAGGAAAAGAGAGGCGGCAGGGAGTTGGTGCCTAGGAGGAGAAACACTCCAGGACCACTCCTGCCTGGGGAGGAGGCTGGTCAGCCGAGTGGCACTGCTGTGCAGGGTGGCCCTGTGGAAGTACCAGGAACTTGCTGTGCGGGAGCCCAGCAGAATCCCTGCTCGGCAGCATCATCGGTCCCTCCCCCCACCCTTCTGAGACGTTCTCTTCTGGACAACAGGTTCAAACACCATGACCTGCATCCTCTTCCAGAGGCTACCCTCACCTCTCTGCTTCACCTCCCGTGGTGGTTTCACTTCTTCCCCCCCCAGTCACCTCCCAACCCAATTCTCAGACCTGCTTTTCTCAAGATCTCCCATGACTTCCATGTGGCCCAGTCCAGCGGGCTTTTCCCTCAGCGGTGGCTGACACAGCTGACACTCCTTTACTCCTCTGTTGGGATCTATGGTCATACCGTCTCCCTGTTTTCCTTCTGCTCCCTGACCACTCCCCTGCACTGCTCAGAGCTGCTCCTCATCCAATCTCTACACATCAAGGGTCCCCAGAGCTCAGCCCCCATCCCCTGGTATAAAACTGTCCGCAAGCTGATCATTTGCCAACGTGTTTACTCACTCTTCTTCACGTTTTAGTCTGGTACCGTCAGTCATCAATGTCTCACATGGGTGTCACACAGACGACAGCCACAACAAAACTCTAGGGTCTTCCTATCCCAGAATGTGCTCTCCCATCTCCTCCATCCCAGTGAATGCCACCATCCACTGTAAAGCTCTAAACCCGGACACCATCTCTGACTTCACTCCCACAGCAAGTCCTGACATTTCTACTTTTCAAAACAGCTATCAAACCCATCTGCTTCTCCTTGTCTTCATACCATCTCTCACCTAAACAGTTTTACCACTAACTGATCTCCAGACTCCCACTCCTGCCCCTGGGAAATCTATATGCCATACATCATTAAAAAGACGTAAACCAGCCCCATTTCATCCCTGTTTGACACTCCCCACCAGCTTCTCATTTTCTTGGAATAATACCTAAGCTGCAGCCCAGCTCGTCCCTTCATCAGCATCCGAAACCACCCTCCCCCTCACTCACTAGGCTCAGACGCACTGCACTTCTTTCTGTTCCTCAAATGTGCCAAGGACTTCTTGTTTCTGGAAAAGACATCATCTCTGTCACCCAAGCCAAAAAGCTCAGCAACATCTTGGTCTCACCCCTCTATCCATATTCAGTTTGGTCTGAGTCCTGTGGATTTTCCTCCTGACATTTTTATTCTTTGCCACCTTTCCTGCAGTGCTCCCAGCCATGGCCCCCAACAAGCCTGCCTCTCCAGCTTGACTTTTCACCACAGCCTCCTGACTGATCTCCCTGCCTCCAGTCTCAGCTGTGACCTGACCCCTAACCCCATCCTCAGCCACTGTAGCCTGGTCTCTGACAGAGACTGGGGCTCATCCGTCGCCAAGTGTCCCCATATGCCCCTGAGTCCTGGTGACTGGCACAGAACTGGTGCTTGATACATATTTGTTGGATGAATGAGTCCTAGGAGAGGGCTTGATCAATCTTGCTCAGCTGTACTAGCTGAGATCACATGTCAAAGGGCCATACTATTAACCTACCTGCCAGACAGCAGCTGGGAGAAGAGTCGGGGAGTCCAAGATCCTAAATTGGTTGTAGGACATCTGACTTAGGGCAAATCAAATCCTCTCCTCACCAAACTGCCCCTTCAGTACAATGGGAAGGAGCAGAGCAACTAGTCTCTCCCTCCCAGAAACACCGTGAAGTGAACTGAAGTGAAAGTTGCTCAGTTGTGTCCAACTCTTGTGACCCCAAGGACTATACAGTCCATGGGATTCTCCAGGCCAGAATACTGGAATGGGTAGCCATTCCCTTCCCCAGGGGATCTTCCCAACCCAGGGATCAAACCCAGGTCTCCCACATTGCAGGCGGATTCCAAGCCGTTTGTTACAAAATGTTTCCTCACTCTTGTTCTCCTTGGACCTTCACAGCAGTCCCACGAGGTAGTGGGGATTATCTGTCCCTATTGTACTGACTTTCAGCACAGCCTGAACCACCGTTTTAAATTGCAGTTTGGATAATGACACTTTTTGCTCAAAGCCTTCCCATGGTGCTTTTTTCTTTTTTTTTTTGTCAGGCAGGATCTTAGTTCCCCAACCAGGGATCAAACCCACGCTCCCTTCAGTGGAAGCATAGTCTTAACCACCAGACCACCAGGTAAGTCCCGAAGCCTTCCCATAGGTCTTGATTTTACTCAGAGTAAAAGCCAAGGTTGTGACCATGGCTACAAGCTCTGGCCCAAGACCTTGCTTACCCCGTGTCCTGTCATGCCCCACCTCAGTGGCTCCACTCCAACCACTCTGGCCTCCTTGCTGTTCCTCAGCCAGGTGCATCCCTACTCTGGGATCTTCGTTCTGGCCATTCCTTTTGTCCAGGGCATCCCTCCCTCAGACATGGCCTTGGTTAACCACCTCATCTTCAAGCCTATGCCCAAACCTCGCCCTGTCGGTGAGGCCCAGCCCAACACCCTATGAATTACTACCACTTGCCCCCATCCTGCGATGTACTGATGCCTTTTGTTTCCCCATCTCTGCCATCACTCTTTAACAAACAGGTTTACTTGTTTGTTTCCAACTAAATGCAAACTCAGTAAGGGCAAGGATACTGTCTACTTCATTCATTGACATAGCCCAAGGACCTGGCATGAAGTAGATGGGCAATAAATAGTTGTCAAATGTATAAATGAGCAAGTGAGAGGAGTGAAGTAAGGGGCTTGCCAAGGCCAGGCGTGACAGGTACGTGAGCCTCCTGCTTCCCCATACAGAGGACCTTTTCCAGCCTCTTGTTTGTGGCCAAGATGTGCTAGGATCCAAGGGGACCCCTACACAGAAACAATAGCCAGGCCATGTGGGGTGATGGATGGGGCTGGGCATACACGGCCTACCACCTGGGGAGGCTCTTTCCTCTTGTGGGACTTGGGGACCAAGAAGGAACCCAAGATGGTTAGAGGTCCTGGGGGATTCCACCTCCTGGCTCACCCAAGCAAACTGGCAGGAACTCACACTTCTGGGGCCTGGAGTGCCCAGACCGAGGGAGAACAGGCATCTCAACCTAGACCAGCTCAACAGGGACACCATAGCAGGAGACTCCCAGGATGATCCGGGGGTGGGGATCTGGGCCCCTCTGGCTCTGTTGTTTAGCTCCAGATCTCTTGCGCACAGTCCCAGATTCAGATTCAGCAAGTTTGCAGAGGGGCTTCCCTGGCGGTTCAGGGGTAAATAATCCACCTGCCAATGCAGGAGACACGGGGATACCCCACATGCTGTGAAGCAGCTAAGCCCATGTACCACAACTACTGAGTCTGCGCTCTGGAGCCCTGGAGCCACAACTGTGAGCGCATGTGTTGCATCTGCTGAAGCCCTAGTGCCAGCGCTCTGCAGCAAGAGAAGCTACCACAATGCTACTCCCACTTGCTGCAATTAGAGAAAAGTCCACGCAGCAATGAAGACCCACTGCAACCAAAAATAAATACAATTATTTTTTTAAAAGTTTGCAGAAAAAAAATTTATCACTGAACTACTTAATGCTTATTGCACACTTAATCTCTGCATCAGGCATATGTATATTAATTCATTCAATTATCCCCAAAAGCCAATGATTTAAGTTCTATTAGTATGCCCATTTTATAGATAAGGAAATTGAGGCACAGAGTTAAGTCATTTGCTCAAAGTCACACATCCTATAGTAGTGAAACTGGAATTTTTAAAAAGAATATTTATCTATTTGGCCGAGATGAGTCTTCCTTGCAGCCCGAGGGATCTTTAGCTGTGGCACGTGGGATTTAATTTCCTGACAGGGATCAAATCTAGGCCCCCTGCATTGGAAGCACAGAGTCCCAACCACTGAACCACCAAGGAAGTCCTTGGAATTTTTTTCTAATCAATATAAAACTTGATAATTTCTGAGAAATTTCAAGGAGGACTACAACATACATTTTTGGCTTATGCTGTGGAAGAGCCCACTGTCAATGTGATAATGTGTCAAGGGAACAGTGGTGGAAATATAGTGTCTTCTGAGCAGCTAGCACAGTTTTCATATAGGAGGAGATTTGGATTTGTACACAATTGCCTTTCATTTTTTTCCCAACCATTTATTATTCAAAATTTCAAACATACAGAGATGTTTATACATTGCACTTAGATTCACCTATTGTTAATTTTATCTATTATCTTTTTTCCTGAGCTGTTTTGAAAATAACTTGCAAACCGCATTTCATGTCACCTCCAAGTACTTCATTCAGCCTTCAGCCTCTAAAAATATATTTTTCTAGCAGACTAAAATTCCATTATTGCACCTAAGAAAAGCAATAATAATCCCCAAGTATCAGCTAAAATTCAGTCTATATTCAAATTTCCCCAGCTTCACAAAAATATCTCTTACAGCTTTTTTCCCAAACAAAATCTTGTCAGAATATACAAATTGCATTTGGTTATTATGTTTCTTTAATCTTTTAAAATACAGAACCCTCTCCACACCCACACACACATCTTTTTTCATGACATTGACTCTTCCTTGGGTACCGTTGTTCTTTGGAGACTGTCTCTGAATTCGTCTGTTTCTTCATAGTTTTATTTCATTTGTTCTTCTGTGTCTGGTAAATCAGAATTTAGGTCTAATGGCAGATTCAGTTTAATGATATTTTTTAGCAAAGATACTTCCCAGCTGATGCTAAGTATCTTACCTCTTTAGGAAACACAAAATCTTACACTGCTCTGCGATCGGTGATGCTAAAAGTCTGATCACGTGCCGGCAACCGCAGGACTGCATCATTGTAGGGTGGCTTTTCGTATAAACAACCAGCAAGGACTCTGGAGAGATACCATGGCAGGTAGATATCCTGTGTCCCCCAGCCCTTTGTCTCATGATTTTGGCATCCATGGGTAGTTGAGTTAACTATTACACTTGGGGATTACAAACAGGTGATTTTCTAATTCTGTCTTCTCTTTCGCATCAGTTAGCTTGCGTTCTTCTGTAAAGAGAAGAAAGAAAAGCAAAGGAAGAAAAACTCCTTATCAACTGGGATTGAACTATATAGTTCCTTTTGAAGAAGCAGGGTAAATTATTCTTATTGATGCTGTAATTGTCTCATATTTGGCTGGCAGGTGCTCCTTCAAGCTGGCTGCAGGGTCCTTCTGACAAACACCAGGGGTCCTTGAGACCTTCTTTGTTTTCTGGGGGGAAAAAAGATGCCTCCAACTCACCTGTGTTTCCCTTCCTCAGCCCTGGATCCACCATTTTGGCACTGGAATGTTATTCCAAGAAGTTTGGCTCAGAGCTCTTTTGTTTAGACCAGATCCAGCTCTGTGGGACCTCGGGTCTGTTCCTTTCCCCTTTCTGAGTCAGACTTTCTTCACATGAACAGTGGGGGAGCTGAATCCCGCCTTGGCCCTGGGTCCCTCTCAGTGCGTGGCAGACACCAAACCTTCCTGCTTCCTGTCATTCTGTCTCCATCTCCATCAGAGGATGGGTAGGCCAGGACTCCTTCGCTGGGCAGTGGGGCCTGTGTGACGCCTGAGACCTCTTACCCTACTGGAAGAAAAGAAGGGAACCATCATCTGGTCCACTCTTCTAGCTGGAATCATCTCCAGCCTCTTGTGGGCGAGGGTAGGACGACCTTTAGGGTCACCCTGAACTTTGACCGAAAGCTGCTTCACAAGGAAAAGGCTTTTTTTTAGACTGCCCTTTTGTTATCACAGTCAGCTCAGAATCAACTGACTTTGATGTTAAATGGAGTTTTACTTCATATCAAAGTTATAAATTCACATATTTATATAATCAAATCCTTCTAAAAGGCTGGCTGCAAGAAAGAGAAATTCCTTACCTTCCCTTTCTCATCACTTTAAAACGTTTTTAGCCAATTCTTTCGGTATTAACCTCTATGTCTCTCAATAACTTCTGGTACTCTTACTTCCAGATTGTTTCAGTTTTAAACATGATCTGGTTGGCTTTTCACTGTGGACACAAGACCAAGATTTAGTCCTCTTTCCTTCTCTTCTAAGTCACTTTTCCTATCTTCTCATCCTCCCCAAATGCCATTTATAGCTGTGCTGTGTAGCATGGTATGATAACTATTCACTTCCTATATAACTTTTGTTTTCCCAAAAATTAATGATTGTCTTGATACAATTTAGCAACTAAACAACAACAACAACAACAAAATAGTTGTCTTGGTTTTTTTTCATTTGCTTAATTTTCTGTGAAATTTATCATAATTCAATTTCATACTCTCCAAAAAAATGATCTAAATCACTGAGAGTATGTTCAGATCTATCAGCTGTCTATCAATTTTATCTTATTGAAGAAATGTCTTTCAGAGCCTGTGGACCTGATCTAATATGGATCTATTGCTTTTCTTGTGGGATTTCTCTGTGCCATCATTCTGAGGATCCCCATTCCCTTTTGAGAGTTGAATTTCAGCTTCCTATATTCCAAGTCTTCCTTTATTTTTAGTGAAGACCTTCATTTTGGTAGTGCACACGTTCTTGAAGCTTTCTGAAGAAGAAAAATTTTTGAGATAATGAATGTCTGAAAATATCTTTACGATACCTTCATACCTACTTAATAATTTGGCTCAGTAAATATTCTAGGATGGAAATAATTTTCCCATAGAATTTTGAAGGCGTTGCTCCATTATCTTCTGGTCTCCAGGGTTCCTCTTAAGAAGTCCAAAGTCATTCTGATTCCTGGTCCTTTGTCTCTGTCTTGTTTCTTTCTGTGAAATTTCTCTTTGTCTTTATTTTTCTATAACTTCACTTGATATACCTTAGTGTGAAATTATCTTCATACTTTGTCTCTGGTGTTCACTAGGTACTTTCAATTTGGGAATTTATGTCTTTGAGTTCTGGACATTGTACTGAATTTTTTCACTGATTTTTTTTTCACCTTTTTCTCTGTTCCCTATTTCTGGAACACTGATATTTGGCTATTGGGCATCCTGGATTGGTCTTTAATTCTCTTATTTTTTCTCTCAATTTCTTTTTATCTTGGTGGTCTACTTTCTGGGAGATTAAAAACTATCTTTTACCTACTGATTGTTTAACATCTACCCTTGTACTTTTAATCTTTAAGGTATTTTTGTTGTTTTCATCATTGTTCTAACAATATGTTTATAGCATCCTATTTTTGTTTCATGGGTGCAATATCTCCTTTATCTCCCTAAAGCTGTTAATATCTATTTGTTTCCTCCATGGTTCTTTTTTGAGATTTGGTTATTTGTTTTGTTCACTCACTTTTATCTCAGAGGTTTTCTTCAGATGTCCCAAGAGCCTTGATTGTCTAAAAAATCAAGTGGAAGCTGTGACCGATGTGAATGGCTTATTGGCTGAGGTCTTCCCTAAAGGGTTATTTGGCTGGGTTGTTTCACCGTTGAACCCCAGTATCAGAAACTTTAAGTCATTCCTTGTGGGATGGTCATGCTCTCCAGAGAAGGATTCTCTCATTTATTGCCCAGAGAAAGAAAGTCTGGCTCCTGGCATTCTGGAAACTGGGTCAGGGAGAAGGCTGGGACTCATCATCAGAGCTGGGCCCATGCCCTGCACTGTGCCTGGGGATATACTTCCAGCCCTCTTTCAGGCACGGAGGAGTAGTTGGGGAGGGACGGAACATGGATATCCAACTGTGCTCCGACCCAGTGTGTCTAGAACTCAATTCCTGAACCTGTTCTACTACGTAAACTGGTGGTATGTGGTACCACCACATCCTGCAGCTTTTCTAGCTGTAGGTTTAAAATTAACCTTTCTTGGGTCTGTTAATGACTACCCCTAATCTATTTGCTTTCCAGGTTCTAAAACTCTGCTCTTTTCTCCTTTTCTCTCTGTCCTTACAGATCTACACAAAAAAAAAAAAAAAAAAAAAAAACAGAAACTTTTTGTCATTTTAATGACGGAAGCCAACTGAAAGAGGAAGCAAACATGTGTGTGTTCTGGCCATCATTACAAGAAATCTTTTTTTAACTTGAACTATCAATTTCACATGCCATAACATTCAGGCTTTTAAAATGGTACAGATCAGTGGTTTTCCTATATATCCACAAAGTTGTGCAACCATCACCACTGTCTAATTCCAGAATATTTTCATCACCCTGAAAGAGTAGCCCATATCCATCAGCAATCATTCCCCATCCCCTTTCTCCTGGGAACTGTTGATCTACCTTCTGTCTCTATGGCTTGCCTAGTCTAGACACTTCATATAAACGGAACAGTACAATATGTGGCCTTTTGTGTCTGGCTTATTTCACTTATCATGATTTAAAAAATATATATATCATGATAATTTAATGGCATTATTAAAGTGTATACAATCCAAATTTAAACACTTAGTGTCTAATCTGTTTCACCTGAAATAGGTAAGTGAATTTTATTTACATATCAATACTTCTCAATCTTTGAGGATTTAGAACAGAATTTTCTAAAATAACTTTTGTCAAACTTGGTCTCTTCAGATATTTGATCAAATTCACTTAGCATAATGCTTCCAAAATTAATTTTGTGGCATGAATCAGTACTTCATTCCTTTTTTTCCAATAAAAAGACTTTTATTAAGACATTAATTCTTTATGGCTAAATAATATTTCATTTATGTGGTATGGACATACCACATTTTGTTTACTCATCAGTTGATGAATATTTGGGTTGTTTTTGCTTTGCGGCTATTATGAATAATGGTGCATGACCATTTGTGTATAAGTTTTTCTGTGGATACATGCTTTAATCTCTCTTGTGTAGATATCCAGGAGTGGAATTACTAGGTCATATGTAACTCTGTATTTAACTTCTTGAGAAATTGCCAAATTGTTTTCCAAAGTAACTGCACCATAGTACATTCCTACCAGCAATATCTGAGTTCCAATTCCTTCACATCTTGTCAACACTTGTAATTATTTGTCTTTTTGATTATAGCCATCATAGTAGATGTGAAGTGGTACCCATTATGGCCTCCATCTTCATTTTCCTAATGACTAATGATGTGGAACATCTTTTCATGTGCTTATTGACCTTAAATTTGCTGAAAATTTAAACATACACACAAAAGACATAAAGATTAATAAAACAAATATGGTATACAAGCCACAGATAGTGAGAAATAAAACCATGCCAACACAGTTAAACCTCCCCTGGGTACCCTTTCCCAGACCCTCTTCCTTCCCTCCCTGTAGAGGCCTCCACTGTCATGAATTTGAATGACATAATTTGAGCATTAGGAAGCAAAAGGGTGGAATGGTTAAAATCAAGAGATGGATGCATGATTCTGGGCAAACATGTAGCCTCTCAAAACCTCAGTGTCTCTATCTGTAAATGGAGATTAAAATAAAACAGCCCTCAAAAGGTCACTGTAAAAATTAAATGAAACAAAGCATGCAAAATGATTAGCACAGTGCCATCTCAAAGGAGGGATGGGTAAGTGCTGGCAAATATTAGTACCAGAGCCTTAGAAGCAGGGACTCAGGTTCATAAAATGCTTGCATTAGGAGAGAGCAGAGAGAACATTGGCTCCAATTTTCCTCTCCTGGCTTTGAGATGACATAACTGAGGCACTGAGAGAAGGAAAGGAATTTGTCTGAGTTCAGAAGAGGAGGGCAGCCCCTTTATGTACCCACTCATCTACAGGTGAGAGGGGAGACAAAAAGAATTTTTGGCTTTTTTGTTTGCTTCAAAGTGACTTCCTGTCTAGGGAATGAACATTTGCCTGTTTCTTGAAACCTCCAAAGAGCCTTATGAATCCACAGGTCTGCCCAGAAACAAGTGACGAGGGCCCTGGGCAGCCAATGGAAACAAGCTGGCCTTTTCGCCTGCCTTGGTGGGGCCTTCCCCTACTCATCCTGTCCCGTTAAAGGCAACTTGCTGAAGTGGGGGTATTTCCAGCTTTGTGGCTTTCACTTCCGCTTCTACCAGGTGGGCGGAGTGGCCTCCTGTGGACAAATCAGATTCCTCCTCAGCCCCAACTTCAAGAGGTGAGCAGGGGGATCAGCATCCCAGATACGCAGGCAGCAGTGGCAGCAGCAGGAGTGGGGAAGACCAGAGGCCAGGAGCATGGAAGACCAGCGTGATCTCATCTCCAACCATGAACAGCTGCCCATGCTGAGCCAGCGCCCCGGAGCCCAGGAGAGGTATGTGTGAGCAGTAGGAAAGAGCAGCCAAATCTTGGACTGCACATACCTGCACAGGGGCTACAGAAGGAGCACTAGATCGGGAGTCAGACGAGGCCGGAACTTAGGTTCTTGACTCCAACACTAACTGGGTGATCTGGGGCAAGTCTCTGGCTGCCTGGCTTCAGTTCTCCCTCCTGTAAAACGAGGGAGTTTCTCTAGGGCAGGGGTTTTAACTTTCTTTGCATCACATACTTCTCTTCTGAAAATCAGAGAGCTCTGTACTCTTTCCCTACAGTTTCCCACAGTGTCAGGAGCTTCCCAGAGTCCCTTGAAGCTGGGCCATGAGCCCTAGATTAGAAATTTTGAAAATATTATGGATCCTAGATGGAGAAGCAGATTTTCTAAAAGAGAATGGCAGAAGCAGCTCATCATAGAGGAGTTTCCTCCTAGTTATCATAAGTTGGTATATGTGTTTTTATCAAGGCAATTATAGTTGCAAGTATCTGTAGAGTAGATGAAGATGTTTGCTATCACAGGAGGGAATGAGAGATACTGGAGGAGGGTCAAAAGAGGGTGAGGTAGGGGTTCTGGCTAAATTTCTAGAAGGGGCTGTGGGTTGATGTGGGTGGTGCCCTGCCCATGCCCCTCTCCCTTGCAGCAAGGGGCCAGCACAGCCATCCAGAGGACCCTTTCCCAGATCCTTATCCATCTGTTTCCCTGAAAAAAAAGGGGGGGAATGGTTAGAATACAGCTACCCGCCCCCCAGATAATTTGCATATTATAAGGACTTAGTGATGTCAGCAGTTGCCAGGCAGAAAGGGGTTTGGGAGAGACTCTTAGAGATGTCATGAGGAACTGCATACTGTGGGACATGTAACTGGAGATAAGACCATTAGTGCCTGGCCTGTGAAAACCCTGGGGAATCCCATGGCTAGGAGGGCCAGCTCTTGACAGGGCTGGATTCTGGTCTAGGTTCTAACTGTCGTGTATGACTTGTATAAATCACAGTTTCTCTCTGGGTCTCAGTAGTAGCAGCAGCAATAATAATGACCGTGGTTATGATAATAGTTCTTATTCACTGTACACTTGTTACCAATCCTCAGTCCTGTTAAATATTAGTATGATTAGTTTTGTGGTGGGCGTTTAACTAAATGCTAAACTCAGTCATAATTCTTTTACTAACTCTTTAAGTTGGGTACTTTTATTATTCCCATTTTTACATAAGAGAAAATTGAGACTCGTATTAACAAGTGAGTCACCAAAGTGACTCCTGGAGCCAGAATTTGAACCCAGGACTAGTCTGATATTAAAATTTGAGTCTGTCTACTATCTGACCCCCTTCTAGAGGCACAGTTTGCAGGGAGGGGAAATGGGTCCCCTCTGAGCATAGGCCACCCAGTGAGTTGCAGAGCCAGCGTGGGCTCAGTGAGCAGAAAGGGTGCCCCCTGGTCAAATCCTTGTCCAGTTTTCCCTCAGTTCCATCAATGCTTCTAAAAACTGTCCTGGCCTGTTTTGGACCCTTTTGTGAACACTTCTGCCTGGCAACATTTGTACCATGATTCCCCCTAGTCCTGGTTGGCTCCTGACTTTGGCCAATTACTTATTCAAGAAAGAGGCAGTAGAAAGGAGGAAGTGACAAGAGTTGGCACTCATCCAGAACCAGGAGACAAGCCATCAAGACACATAAAAAAAGGAAGGAAACCAGACGCTAAAGTTAATTATTCACTCCCTTGAGATTAGTGCTGTGTTACAGACTGCTAACTAGGTGCTTTACCCTGATCTCATTTTATGTATCAACCCTTTGAGTAGATACTCTTACCTCAAGTTACTAAGAGAGGTTGAGTGACTTGCCCCTGTTCCCTGAGCTAAGTGAGGGAATGACAGAACCAAGATTCCAATCCAGGTTTTAAGGTCTCATCTTTATTATGACTTTCTGGATTCTTAGACCTTATGAGAAACTGAAGTTCAGAGAAGAGACGGTGAGAGGCACAGCTGGGACTCAGCTTGGGTGTGGGGTTGCTGAAGAGGTGAGGCTATAGAGCTTGAACTCAAGAAGACCCAAGCTTGGGTGGACCTGACACCACTTCAGAGGCCAGGCCGCCCCTCTTTCTTGGGAAGGCCAAAAAGTAGGATTTGTTTTCCCCTCCTGTCTGGTTTCCTCCTTTTCTCCACACAGGATTTTTACATTCTCCTTTCAGAGTAATAATCCCCTGGACTGGGCCTTGGTCCAGAAATCACAGAGGACTGGTGAGCAGCGAGGCAATGAGAATGAGCCGTGTTTGTGATGTCGTGAATTACTAGGCAGCAGGGTCTTCCTGGGGTTTCCTCAGCTGTACTTGCTTGTTCCTTCGAGAAGACAAGGCCCTTGTTCTTGGCTCTTTCCCACACAGGGGCAGCTCCAGGATTTCTACCTGGGAGGGCTATAGGGGCAGCAGTGGCTGGAGGTAGGGGGTCAGGGGAATATCATCAAGCTGTAAGTTCACAGGCATTTACTTGTGCTTAAAGCGTGTGTTTGTTAGGGGCAGCCACCGCTGTGGACTCTCCTCTAACCTGTGTCTTCCTCCTCCCACCCCCCACAGCAAGTGCAGTCGTGGGGCCCTGTACACGGGCTTTTCTGTCTTGGTGGCTCTGCTCCTGGCCGGCCAGGCCACCACTGCCTACTTCCTGTACCAGCAGCAAGGCCGGCTGGACAAGCTGACGGTCACCTCTCAGAACCTGCAGCTGGAGAACCTGCGCATGAAGCTTCCCAAGCGTGCGTGCCCCACCTCTGTCCTGACAACCCCCCTGCCCCTCACCTCAGAGAACCCTCATTCCTGCCCCAGCTGGGCCCACTGTCCTTGCCCTCTGGTCTGGAATTCCAGCCCCGCACCTGGGTCTAAGCTCTCGGTTCCCAGGTCTGAGTACCCTCTTCCCTGGGCACTGGGGCCACTCATGCTGTGCCTTCTGCCCCCACAGCTGCCAAGCCTTTGAGCCAGATGCGGATGGCCACTCCCATGCTGATGCGGGCACTGCCCATGGCAGGCCCAGAGGTAAGGCCAACCCCAGGGCAGTAGGAGAGGGAAGCTTACCCTGCCTGATGGAGGGCAAGTGCCAAGGGACAGGGGAGGACAGCTGGTCCAGGAAAAGCGCAGTTGGAGAGGGGGTCCTGGCTGTTTGGGGGAGGAACAGGAATTCCAGGGATGAAGGAGGGAAAGCCTCTTGGGGCCCTCTCTGGGAGGAAGGCCCAGCTCTCCACAAATTACAAGGTGCTTCTCATTTCCCAGAGTGTCTTATAGCCCCTCCTATTTTCAGAGCCTTTGATACATAGATGATGTTTTTGTTCACAGAACTACCTCCTGTCCACAAAGCCTTGGGCAGGAAAGCTTATGCAGAGTAGAGGAACAGGATATTGAGGCAGGAAGGTAACAACCTGCTCAAGCTCTCACAGTGGGAGGTGGTAGAGATGGACTTGTTGAACATCTGGGAATCCAAACTCTCACCCAGACCCCAGCTGCTGGCTCTGCTCTGGGCCCCACCCCCAGGGGCCAGTGCTGGGAATTCCTTCCTTCCTTCCACAGCCCATGAAGAATGCCACCAAGTACGGCAACATGACACAGGACCACGTGATGCACCTGCTCCTGGTAAGTGGAACCCGGCCAGGCAGCCCTCACCTCCCACCCCATCCCCACAGGCCCCTGGCTGGGGCTGTGCTTCAAAACCTGCACCAGGCCTGGCTCACAGCAGATATTCAATACGGGCTCTGCAGATTAGTGAATGAACACAAATGTGGCCCTTTTAGGAAGTTCGGCCCCACTGCTCCCCACTTTTTTGTGTTTGAGATGGAGAAACTAAGGCCCAAGAGTCTGGAAGTGACTTGCTGAAGATGCCTGTTTTATTCCTTCCCAAATTTTTACTGCATGTCCACTCAGCACTAGGCACTGTGCAAGGCTCTGGAGCCACAGTGGGGAGCAGTCAGATCAGTTCCTAGTCCATGGACATCTCAGGCTAACACAGGAGACAGACAAGTGACCAGGTGATAAGGGATGTGCAGGGGCCTTTGAGAGAAAAAGAGGCCGAGGATCTGACTTTGTTGGGGCGGGAGGGTTGGGATGAAGTCAAGGATTCCCTCTAAAGGAGGTGAGACCTGGAAGATGAGTAAGAGTCTGCAAGGATCAGAAGAACTGGGCCTGGAACTGGGTCTCCCGACTCCCAGCTCTGGGGTGTTGTAGCTGGGCCCCTGGATTACTGTAACACGTCCCGTTCCCCATTAGCTCCAGTGTGCTGAGGTCTGGGCTCCACACCTCAGAACCAAAGATCAGGGCAACATGAGCTATACATTAAACCTTGCCTGCCTGGAAGCTTTTTAACCTTCCTTCCTGCCTTGCTACCCTGCAGAAGGCGGACCCCCTGAAGGTGTATCCACAGCTGAAAGGGAGCCTGCCAGAAAACCTGAAACACCTTAAGGACTCCATGGACGGCTTGGACTGGAAGGTCAGCAGCTTTTCCCTGCACTGGTACCCTGCCTCCCTGTCTAAAGCAGCCCTGGGAAGAGGGGCGTGAGAAGGGAAGCCGTTCTCAGGAAGCTGGAAGCGGCTTCCAGCACTTAGGAAGCTCCTACCATGGGAGAATGCTTGGACTTGAGGAACCACCTTGACCGAACCCTGCGGGGTGTCTAAGGGGGAACCAGGTCCCCAACTGGCCCTCCATGTCTCTGTCCCCAGGGGCACAGTCAATAGGGTGGGAGTGGGCTAAGCCTGACCCTCTGCCTTTATCCCCATTAGCTCTTTGAGAGCTGGCTGCATCAGTGGCTCTTGTTTGAAATGAGCAAGAACTCGCTGGAGGAGAAGCCCTTTGAGGTTCCACCCAAAGGTAAAGGGAATGTGAATCTTGGGGAGGCGGGGTTTCTGGGAGCTCCCTCAAGGATAGGGTCTTGGGTGCTCCCTGATTCAAGCACAGGGCTCTCCCAGCCTCTCAGCTGTCACTCCTGTTTCTCCTGCTTGTTCTTCTGGGCTCAACTGCCCCCAGCCCCCATCCTGTCCCTTCAGGTGACCTCCCTTGTGGAGGATGGAACTGCACAAGGAAGCCTGGAGCAAAAACCACTCAAAACATCCCAGGAGTCATAGCAATGACCTTCCTCACCCAGCACTGCATCCTGCAGGCTCCCATGAGAGGGTTGGGCTCAGGATTCCCACCCTTCCAAGGGACCTCTCCCAGGTCACACAGCCATGGCTGATAGATAAGAGGGCCTTAGGGTTCTTCCATTTCATGGGCAATGTGTACTAGGGTTTTCAGCCTAAAAGCCTTTATGGGTGCTCTGTTCTTATCCTGGAGCTAATTGGCTATGTGACTTTGGGCAAGTCTCTTCCCTCTGGGTTTCAGTTTCAGAAGTGGAAGATCAAGGGCCCACTCTTCCTGAACCCCAGGATTCTCCATTATGGATTCATAGGGGGCACCTTGCATGTTATCTTGACCAACTCCCAGCTAATGTTCAAATCCCCTCTATAACAGCCTCATCACATGGTAACCCCCATTTCTACTTGGATAGCCCCAGTAATGGGGGCTCAGACTTAGCAAGGTGTCTATACTGCTTTTCTCTAGAAATCAGAATCATAGGTGCAACTCTAAACTCTAATAGGCACTGAGTGTCAGAAGAAATCATGTTCTGGGATGAATTAGCAACACAGCCATTCGCTTCCTCTCTGATCCTGGACCTTGTTGGTCCAGGCCTCAGTTTCTCCATTTGTGCCCGGGTAGAGCAAGTGCAGCCACTTGGACAGAAGGCCTTAGGCACACAACAGTGGTAGGTGGACCTCTGGTTCTGCTGAGACCCCAGGCCAGAGCCCGCTCACTCACTGTGTTCACCGTGCCTGTCGCTTCAGTACTGACCCAGTGCCAGGAAGAGGTCAGCCGCATCCCTGCCATTCACCCGGGCATGTTCAAGCCCAACTGCGACGAGAACGGCAACTATATGCCGCTCCAGTGCTATGGGAGCATCGGCTACTGCTGGTGCGTCTTCCCCAACGGCACCGAGGTCCCTCACACCAGGAGCCGCGGGCGCCATAACTGCAGTGGTAAGCAGTGGCCACTATGCCAGGAGCAGGAAGGATCAGAAAGGCTGAGGGGCAGGACATCCCTTCCGGCATACCATGGGCTAGAACATGCAAGGTGCCAACTCTGGGGAGCAGCCACTCAGCCATGCATCCACCCACCTGTGCATTCCTTATTTATTTGTGTAGTATTATTTCTCTCCTTATGTCCACACTCATCTACTTAATTCATTTGTCCTCCAACCCTTCCACTCTACCCATCCACACGTACATCCAGGGTCCTCCAGATCCACCCATCTGATTTCATCACTCGCTCCTTGGCCTCGCACAGTTTCCCAGCTGCATCTCATTGCCGCTTGCAGCCATCCAACAAGCGTCCTTCCATTCACATCTGTTCTACCAAGCACGAGGCTTGTGGCAAGGTTTGGAAGAATTAGCCCACTCAGGCTCCTTGCCAGTGGGTGCAGGAGGCTGGACTGCAACTAACAAGGGACTTTGCTCCTTTGCAGACCCAATGGAGATGGAGTATCCGTCATCCGGGCTGGAGGTGTAAGCAGGGTTTCAGTCAGGTGAGCACCCTTGCAGGGCATCTGGTCCCCAGTAGCTTATCCCCAGAGAGGCCAACTTGCCCTGGATGATGACCCCAGGCCATCCTCCAACTTCCTTCTCACAGATGTGGACCAGGGCTGGGAGTTTCTGGGGCCATGGTGGTCAATTCTTGTACCCAAGCAGGAGGCAGTGGAGGGTGAAGGGCCCTCTACTGCTCTGAAGCCACAGGATGCTGGGAGGGGGCAGGGACAAGTGACTCCAGCCCTAACCTGCTGCTTCCCTCCCCGCAGTCACCCCGTGAGCTCAGCAGACGCAGACACCAGCACCCAGACAGCCCTGCAAGGCCACAGCTTCCCTCCCAGCCCCTCTCCTTCCCTTACACGCCCCTCCCCTGCCACCTCCCACCCTGCACCTCATTCTATGAGACTCTGCCTCTCCATCATCCTTGGACACAACAATCTTATCAGAACAGCATAGATGAGCGGTACACTTGCTGCTCAGACTCCCATCCACCAGCAGGGACGCAGGGCCCAGGGACACGGACCATGAGTGAGGCTGATCCCCACTGCTGACACCACAGCAGGCTGACACGGAACTCCAAGATCGAGGCCCACGGAAGTGGTGGGCAGGTGCAGGGAGAAGGGACGGCACTGTCCCAAGTCCCAGGACGGACACCTCTGCTGTCCCCTCCCCTCCAGGCCTTGGCTTTCCAGCCCTTTAACTGGGGGCATGAGCCACCCCTTCCCTCTCCCCAGCATCATACACCCAGGAAGAACCAGCCTCCCCAAACTGCAGCCCCACCCCTTACTTTCTGCCATTCCCCAGTTCCCTCTGCACAGCCAAGCTTGTCATCAGCCCTCCTGCCGTGGCTCCTGTGAGAATAAAAGGTAGTGAGTAGAACATTCCCGGCTCTCAGCTGTTCTGTTGGGCATGGTCTGCCTATCCCAAGGGGGTGAACTGAAGACCTTGAATCCTGTGGTCGAAGAGGGAGGTCACAGTACGGGGAGCCCACACACAGATGCCAGGATGGGGGGGCGGTGCAGTGTTTGGACACAGACCACTTCTCCATGTTTCACACACAGGAATACTTTACTCCCAAGAAGAAACAGGCTTTTGTCCATAATTCTTTAAGCACCAGCTCTTCTGGGTCCAGCTTCTCCTGTCCCCATTTTCATTTCTATACTAAGAACAGTACAAGTGTAATGACAGATGGCAACAACGCAGGCCCTTGTGTTGGGACCACCAGAGAGTGGGGGCTGTGGAACTGAGGGCCAATGTCCTACTTAAGGGGTGGCCACTGTGCAGCCCCAGCGGCTTGTTGCCAGGAGGAGCACAGGCCCTTGTGGTCATATTTCTGGACTTTCCAAGAAGAGCCCTAAATGAAAGTTTATTGAAATCTTTCCATTTCTAAGTCTGAAGCCTTGCTAGGGGTCAGAGGAACCCAATGGGACAATGCTCTGCAGCCTCTGTTCTAGCCAACACACTTAGGGGAACAAAGGCGACCTGGGAGGGGGTCCTTGCCCAGGGGCCCCCAGCTAAGGGTTCAGCTGGCTGTCACCCTGATCTCCCAGACCCCCTAAGCTCAGGGCTGATCTGCACAGCCTCTCGCTGTCTCCAGCAGAAGGCTAAAAGCCTTGGACCTCCACGACCAGAGGTGCTTCACACTGCTCTGGGCCCAAGGAAATGGGCCTTCCCCATCACCACCATCACAAACTCCTGTGGGTGTCACCTTGACACATCTTTTGAGTGCCTCCACTTATTGCCTTCATCACAGCAGAACCTTTGTAACCTAGCCTGACCATGCCTGAGCTCGCCCTTAGCTTAGATGCCACCTCCTCCAGGAAGCCTTCCCCACCCCTTCAGGGCCCTTCACTGAGTCTCCTCCTTTGGCAAACAGGGTGTCACTCACCACAGTATCCCAGAGTCCTGATACACTGTCAGAATAAATCCTGAGTAGATGAGGTCTGCTCATCTCCCAGTGTCAGTCAGACTCTCCCTTCCAAGAATCAATCAATTGCAGAGCGTTTGCCCAGAGGCACTGGGAACTTGCACCTTTCCTTCAAGTCTTTTATTTTCTGAGTTCTTACAAAAAAACATACAAACAAAACAGGAAAAAACTGACAAAAGGAGGACAAAGCCTCAGCATCAGCTGGAGACCAGGGCACAGAAGGAGTTGCAGACTGAGCCACACTGGGTCTACAGAGCAGAGGCAGAAAGTCCTGAGGCCTCTGGGCATGTTGGGGCCGAGAAGGGAGGGGCAGGCCACTTAAAAAAAATATATATATACTGTACACGTCCATCCATCCAAGGCATCCTGCGTTGGAGAGAATTCAGTGAACAGAGGTCATGGAGCCAGGCAGGCTTCTTCTTCCTTGGACCAGTCTCCCTGCAGGGCTCGCTGGCTTGGCCAGCATGGACACCACAGCTGGCCATCATCTTCTGTGGAGGGAGGGAAAGTTAAAAATTCAATTCCCACCCTCGGTGGGCAGAGGGAAGAGGCATGGGGCTGGCCACCACTTGGCTAAGAAATACCTGGGAAAAGGAGATATAAGACTCCCCCAACTTTTTGTCCACCAAGGAGAACAAAATCAAATCAAAAGCTCTCCCCATGCAGGAGAGGAGCATTAATTAACACAGTGGATGCCTGGCGGTGCTGAGGAACTGGGGTGAGGGCTTTAGAGCTTAGCTTCACTGAAGCCTCACCACCTGCCCAGGCCTGTATCGCCCCTGTTTACAGCTCAGCTGGGCGGAGCACTCCACCCCTTCACCACCACCTGGGAAGTACAGAGCCATCAGAATGGCTTCCTTTGAGCAAAACGTGTTCCTTCTCATGAGGAAAGGCCCTCGAATTACAAAATTAGAAAAGAAGTGACAGTGGCGAAGGAAAGACTGAGCTGTCCCCAAGCTCAAGCATTATCCTCATATATAAGAAGGAAGCATGCCACTGTGCCCCTCCAGCACCACATCCCAGCACCCCCCACTCCGCCCACCCTCTCTGAGCAACTCAGTGGTGGTCACCGTCCAGACTCTTCTGTACCTTTCTGACTCTGCAGCTCTGGCTCCCGGCATCACCCAGTGCCCTTGAGGAATCGAACCCTCTTTCTCCAAAACCCCTCCCCCTCAGGCCTATCCACGAGGCCCAGTCTTGCTCCTGAGGACCACAGTGGATGCTGGAGCCGAACGCCCACCATCCCCAAGCGAGCAGATGGTCAGCAGGGGTTCCCAGGTCAGGAGTGTACCTGCCGTATGGCGTCCCTCAGACAGTCTGCTCTGCCGTCTTCTTCTGTGAAGAGAGAATCAGGAGAGGCTCTTGTACCTGAAGTGTCTCCTCACCCACGCCACCCCCACCAGGAGGGGCTATGACAGTTTCCTCCCAAGGCTCTGTGGCCCCCCCAGAATAGATACTGGGGATACAGAGATCCTGAGGGTGCAGAGGGTGCCCCCTGCACCCTGGAGGATGGAGCCCAGGACTTCACAGCAGCAGACGCTCCAATTTTCTGACCACGGCTGTGGCCCTGCTGGCCATGGTGAGAACTGCATCTGGGTATGAGGAGCTGAGGGCCCCTGGTCAGGCGGTCACCCCTTGACATGCATGACGCAGACCATAAGTGTTTCTGCCATGGGGATATCCCGCCAGCCGGAGCACACACATCCAAGGGAACGTTTTCTCTCACCCAGAAACCTGCAACATCTTTGCTGGTCTCCCAGATCCAGGGGGGCTTCCCTTTTCGTCACTTGTTATAATATCCTCCTGCCTCACAGGCAAGACAGGGCCGCTCCATGGCTCCCACATGGAGCCTCACGGTGGCCCCCACCTCCTAGCTCTTCTCTAGTGTCTCACAATACACAAGCCCCCGTTTGGGACCCTGAGAATGGTAGGGGCACAGCGACTGGGTCTGGCTCACCCTACCCCCTACCCTGACATCCAGAGGCTGGGGCTGATCACATTCACCCAGGGACTGGGTTTGGGTCCCCTTTTCTAGCCCAAGACTCCTTGGGACTCACGCTACCTTTCTCTTCTTTTTCTTCTGCGATGGTGAGCCAGGGTCTTTGGTTGAGGCCTTCTTTGCTTTCTTCTTCTTTTCCTTTTTCTCCTTGTCTTTTTTTTCTAAGGGAAGAGAGTAAAATTGCTAAACAACAGATGTTAATCTTAAGAGTTCGGGTTAAAGTCAGCAAACATAGGACAGGCCTCCAGGGGCCCTAGAGCTCCTCTCCATGCCCCACACCCTGGGGGAGCCATCGAAGCACAAGTCTTATGATTTCTGCCCCATGGAAGCCCTGGACTGTTACCATTTTAACTCACTTTGTACAATTTCTACACAGATTTTAAAAAAGACACTTTCAAGCTGTAAAATGGGAATGAGTGATCACCCATCAGACAGGGCTGGGGTGGGGGTTAAATGTGGCCTGGCTGCATGAGGACACCAGCACAGAATGAAGTAAGGGGGGGCTGCTATCCAGGAACCTGGACCTCAGGAGCCTGGGCTGCCAGCGCGCGTGGCTGTGGCCGCCATGAGGGGGTGCAGGGCTCTGCGAGCAGAACATGCCCTGGAGCTGTGAGCACCTTCCTGGAGGTGGTGGCCCCACTGCTCCAGGACTTGGTTCTGGCTTTGCCCATCCTGCTCCCAAGACGGACAAGACACTCTCAGCCCTCTCTGTGCTGGCTGAGGGCTGCCCACCCCAGTGGTGACTGACAGCCCTCAGCAGGACCAGGGAAGTGCACTCTGGGCTGCAGTGGGTACTTACTCTTGTCGGATTTCTTCTTCTCTTTCTTGATCTTGAGGTTGCCGTGGTCTCCCCCGTCACCCTTCGGGGTCCCCAGCTCCCCTAGTGGCTTCTCCTTGGCCTCTTGAGAGCCGGGAGACTCCTTCTCCTTCTTTTCCTTGATGTCACCACTTGCTCTGTCCTTCTTGGATTTCCCCTTGACAGTCCTGGGGGCCTTTTCGGAAGAGACAACATGCTCCCCGCCATCCGCGGCTGCCAGCTGCTTCTTTTTCTTGCTCTTGGGGGCCTTGGGGGCTGCCTGGTCTTCGGACAGCTTCCGCTTATGTCCCAGGCGGCCCTTCCGGCTGCCTTCCTTGGTGGTGTCCACGGCCTTCTTTCTCTCCTGCTCCAGCAGCTCTGTCAGCAACTTTGCCACCGAGGCCTGCACCTGTGCCTCGCTCAGAGGCCAGGGCTCGCTCAGGAGGCGCTGGGTGATGTTGCTCTGCAGCGCCAGCATGGAGGCCGGAGGACTCCCAGGCCCCTTCCCAGTCTTCTGAGGTGTGGCACCAGCCTCTTTTCTGCCTATGGAGAGAAGACCCGGGGTCATGGACCTGAGAGAATCATGAAAGCCAACGGGGTCCAGCATAGACCTGACCTTCTCTGGTGTAGTACAGATGGGACCATGGGAACCGGCTGGGTCTCCGGCCCACACCTCTCTGCCTGCTTCTAACTTAGAGCTCTTTTCATGTCTCCTCACACTGAAAACTCAAGTTCAGGCTGGGGATGGAAATTAACTCCAGAATGTTAATCAAAGGGCTTGTAGTATTAGTTGCTCAGTCGTGTCCAACTCTTTGAGATCCCACAGACTATAGCCCAACCAGGCTCCTCTGTCCATGGAGTTCTCCAGGCAAGAATACTGGAGTGGCTGCCATTTCCTTCTCCAAAAGGGCTTGTAATCCACCAACAAATCAAAGAATCTATGGGACAGGATAGATGGTACCTTCCAGTCAGGAGCCCAGGGCAGGGAGACAGAACGCCTGAGCCCTGGGTCTGAAAACCAAACTCATTTCCCTGTTTATAAAATGAGGCATTGGATGAGCACTGAATCCCCTCACTGTTCTAAACCAGATGCATAAAAAAAAGCCAAGGTCACGTAGCCATCCAGCTTAGCCCACTTGTACCCTGTGGGCCTGCGGCCCTCTGGGGTCAGGGGTCCAGGTGGCTTGGCCTGGAGGTGGGGGGTGCAGAGAATATGCACATGGCGGCTGACTAAGCAGGTTTGCTGCCTGCCAGAGCAACTTCTGCTGCAGCCTTTGTTTAGAATTTTCCACGCCTCTGCCCTCCTTTGATAATTGTGTGCTGACTACATGTGTGAAAAAAACCTTCCACAGCCCCCTCTAAAACGTCTCCTTGTCACACCCGCCTCTCACAAAGAGAAGAACACTGGGGAGGAAAATGAGCAATGACCCCTCCTGCTGGCCCAGCACTGGGCAAGCTGCAGCTGGAGACCCAGGCCTGGCAGCCGGGCAGATGTCCCAGCGCTGCCCCAACTTCGCCGGTCCCTCTGGGGTCTCACAGCACAAGAGCGGCGACGCCCTGGGCTCTGGGAGGTGCTGGTAACTTGGCCCTGCTCCATGTGGGGAGGATAAAGCTGTTGCCTGCAGGGTGCAGTGGGACCTGCAGCAGCTCTGGCTCCAGAGCCCCAGGGGGCTGGGAGGTGAGCAGAGGGAGGCCCACTTCAATCCTCTGGTGCTTCGTGGCAAGAACAGGAGTCAGCTAGAGAAGGAAGCCAAGGAGAGCGCAGGGTGCCTCAGCAACCCACTTCTCTGCCTCCTGTCTACCACACACCCTAGAATGCCAAGGCCAGGGAACCACGAGAGCTGTCCCAGGCAAACCCTCTGAGATGCCTGTCCCAGAGTGCTGGCACAGTCAGCAGTGGCTGACACCCTAGGCCAGGTGACCTGAGCACTCGAGTCTGCCCTCCAAATACCACGTGACTTTCTCCACATGTGCCATTTTCTGTATGTGACACCAGTGGCTCCATCAACCCCTGCCCTGTATGGTTAAGGCACCGAGGTCCAGAGTCGCCATGGGCTGGTCTGAGGCTTCAGATCACGTCTGGCCTTTGCCCAGGGTCTTCACCATGTGCAGGAGACTTCTTCAAACGTGACGCCATCTTCTGCTGAGCTATCCCAAGTACCTACCACCCGTACCAGGAGCCCACTTGTTAGGAAGAAAAGTCAACAGGAACAGCCAGAGAGAGCCAAGGCCTACCCTGTAAGCCAAGGCGCACTTCTAAGGTAGGGATCAGCCTACAGGGTGCACTAGTGTCCCATGGGGCTGGATAATCTGACCTCTGGGCAGCCCTAGGCTACAGGAGCCAGACCCTAGGGCACAGGCCCCTGCACTTTTGAGCACCTCCAGGCCCGATGTAGGGGTACCAGACCTTACTTGGGGAGGCCCCGCTGGCAGACAGGACCAGGTTGGTGGTACTGCTCCTGAGGGAGGCAAAGGGGCTCCTTGCCTTGTTCTTCCACATCCTGCTATGTCCTTCCTGCGGCCCTCAACTCACCTGTTTTAGGGGACATGGTGCCTGCTGCTTGTTGGGGCTCCACTTCCTGCTTGCCCTCTGGGGCATCTCTGGTGGCTGGAGTAGAGGAAACAGAAGGGCTGGCGTCTGGTTTGGGAGTGGCCTTTGAAGTCTTGGAACCGGCTGGAGTCAGCCCAGGGGTCACAAAACCTGAGAGGAGAGACTGAAGAAGCCCAGTGTGAAGAAGCCCAGCAGTGCATGGCCTGCTAGAGGAGACCAGCCCAAGGACCCTCAGGCCAGCTGGGTGGCGGGCACATTAGCTCTGTGTGCATACCTCCTGCACTACTATAATTAATACATATTTAAATGAGCACATTTAAAAAGGAAACTTATTACTAATGCAAACGGAAAAGCACCAGCACTTGCCACATACAGATGATAACCTTAAAAGAAATCCCATCTGTTTTCTGTTAGAGAATGTTTTTATCTGGAAATCACCTAAAATCAAGGTAAACTCTTTCTATAGACTCCAAAAGTCTGCTTCTCACAGCTTTATGCTGAAGTGGGACCTCAGGAGAGGAGCCATGCAGATAGGACCCTGCCCAGGGTCCCCGGAAAGAGGACGGGCCCGGGCCCAGACCCATGACCCAGGGCATGGCCTCAGCCTACAACTGCATGGTGGGTGAGAGCCTGGCCTGGGGCTCCCACCTCAAGGCTCCCGAGACTGCCAGCCCCTTCCCTTGCAGTTACCTGGGAAGGTGCCACCACCTCGTCGTCACTGGACTCTGCTGTGGTCTCTTCCACCAAGGTCTCCCTCCTGGAAGGGGCTGGGCCTACAGGAGAAGCACAGGTAACTGTTGGAACCCCCAGATTCCCTCTGCCCGCTGGACAGGCCAGAGTGCTCCAGGAGCGGGAGGGCCCCAAGATGGCCTGGTCCCTGTTTACGTGCCTCACCCGCTGATCTACGGCATCACCTGCCCCTCATTGCTCCCTTCCATGATCTATTGCTAGTCACAGCATTTCCAGTGAGATACTTGCATGCCCAAACCTTCTAATCCCCAAGAGAGGTATGGTCCTGGGACTCTGGGGATCAGTTAGGGTGGCCTGATCCCCAGAGGTTGGGCGTGGCCAAATAGTCGAGTGAAAAGGTTGTTCATGTCGCATCGACCAATTTGGTCACGGGGCTATACACCTGGGTAAACAGGTTCTGCGTGAGATGCTTACGTCAAAGTCACAGAACGTGGGCAGGTACAGAGCAGAGACCTGAGCCCAGGGCCCCACCAGGCCCCCCAGCGTTCCCTCCCCAGGAGCCTCACCTGGCCTGTGGGCTGACGGGGCCTCCCGGGACCCCTTGGCATCGTCCTCACTCCCGGAAGAGCTGCTGTCGCTGTCGCCTGAGGTCGCAGGGGCCTTGGCTGTGGTGCGCCCGGAGGGAGTGGCTGTGGCCTGCTGAGTTGCAGGGACCTCAGGCTTTCTGAGCTTGTTGGCCATTCTGGCCTGGGTAGGGGTGCTCTGGGGACTTGCCGTGGAGAGTGTTCCCACAGCACTGTCAGTCTGATTCGGGGAAAGGAGAGAGAGTGGAAAGGGAAAATTAGGGGAAATAAGATCTGGTGCTTACTGAATACCTCAGTCAAGGGCCAAGCACCACTGGAGGCTTCGCACACAGGCCCCATTTAATTCTCCCACCACTCTTTAGGATGGGCAGTGGGAGACTCCTCAGTGGTGATTAGGACTCCAGGATTTCACTGCCGAGGGCCTGGGTTCAGTCCCTGGTTGGGGAACTAATATCCCTCAAGCCACGCAATACACTAAAAAAAAAAAAGAAGCTTTGGTGGGGGGCCATGCATAGTAGAAGCCTGCGAAGGTAAACGTGTATGCTGAGGTCACGGGGTAGATAAATGCTGGTGCTGGGACTTGGGCCCCTGCCTGCGCCCTGCCTTCTACCTCCTGTGTCTCTGAACACTATCCCCGCCGGGGTGAGGCCTGGCCCCCAGCTCCCCAGCTCACCCCACTTGAAGACGGGGTCTTGGCAGCAGGAGGCTGGGCCTCACTGGCTTTCTGGGCAAGAACCTTCAGGGCAGCCTGTGTCAGTGGGAGGTTCTTCTTGGTCACCTGTGGAAGGCAAAGGTAAGGAGCCAGCCTGGCTCCATGCAGATAGGACCTGGCCCAGAGCCCCCAGAAAGAAGACGGCCCAGACCCATGGCCCAGGGGCTGGCCCCAGCCTAAGACTGCATGGGTGGGTGAAAGCCTGGCCTGCGGCTCCTCGGTTCTTGGCATGCCTTCTAGGCCACACCCTGGTCACATCCTGCCTGGCTGCGGCGAGAGGGGACCCATAGCTGCCAGAGGAACCTGGGGGTAGACTGGAGAGCTGAGGGGTGGTCGAAGGGGTACTGCCACTGACTGGGCAGAAAATAAGCTAATCGTATCATTCTCAGAGGATCCACAGACAGCTCCCAGCCCAGGGGAGGGAAGGGGCTCAGGCACCCCTGGAGGGCCCACCACTGAGCCTGAGCCTCTAGCCTAGTTGCTGCAACAGACTCAACAGGCTCCCTGTGCCGCTCCTGTTTCCCACGCCTGCCAGTAGCCAAGGGGAGAATGGAAAGAGAACTGGGTGTGATCCTTCGCTAAAACCTCCAGACCCCCCTTCAGCCCTCACCACGGGCCGTGAGGCCTGGCCCCTCTGCCCCTGTTACCCCACCTTCTCCCAGCTCTCACACCTCCAAGCGCTTTCCCAGAGGTTTCTGCGCCTGGGTCTCCCTGCCTGGAGGGCCCCCCAGCTTACCCAGGCCTGGCTGCTTCTCCGGCCCCAGCATCGCCTCCTCTGGGAGGCCATACAGCCTATCCTTTCTGAGGCAGGTCATCCCACTGTTTCTTGCTTACATCGATACTACTCCCTTCAAAGCACCCACCAGTTGGTGAGTACTTTAACTCTTGGTCTCTTTGCTTAATGGTTGTCCCCCACCTTGGGAATTGCATGAGGGCAGGGCCCCTCCCTGTCTTCTTCCTGCTGTGCCCCCAGTTCCCAGCATGGACAGATGCTCAGCACCATCTGCTGGCTGAAAGGCCAAATGGATGCAGGTTGGTGGGTGCAGTGACCACAAGCCAGCTACCCACTCAGCAACCATGCTCCCAAAAAGCTCTTTCTGGGTAGGAGGTCGTGATGAGTCCCAATGAGTGGAGGTGCCCAAATCCTGCTTCGGCCTTTCTAGCTTTCACTCCTGCCATTTCAGGAAAAAAGGGGGTAGGTGCAAGGGCTTGGGAAAACAAACAGCTATGGCACCATGAGCAATGGGCCCCAAAAGCAATGAAGAAGGATCCAGGAGCCCTGGGTTCCGACCCTGCCTGATCCTGGACACGTCTTGACCTTCTTGCGGAGGGCCTGGTGCTCAGTTCCATCGTTTGAACAATGAGCCATTAACTCTGCGCTGCTTGTTTTTTAGGTTCCAGCAAGGACCAAAGAAATAAAAATGCACTGAAAACAGTGAAGGCTAGGAAGAACACTACCACTCACTACGATGGACATTAACAAAGGGCGACTTTTGTTCACGGCAAACCACGAGAGAAAAAGCAAACCAAAAGCCTGATATTGTTGGAGGAGCTGCTGGAGTCCTGCTGGCTCTGCCCAGGGGACCACGTGCCAGAGTATGCTTCCTGACCTCACGAGGGGAATTTGGGGGCACAGATCCGGGCTATGGCCAGGCCAGGAAAGGCCCTGGCTTCCATGGGGTGGGTGAGAGCAACTATAGTGCCACCCAGCAACCCTACGGGGAAGTGGTGTTGAGGAGAGGATCCCTCCCGCCCACTGGCCTGTCAGCACCCCTTGCCCACCAGGTACCTGAGTGACTGGTGCCTCCTGTTTCTTGCCTTCAGACCCCTGACTGGTGTCCTCACTGCTGGGGGCCCCCACCACGCTGGCTCTGAGGGCCGCCTTTGGGGGGGCCGTGGGCACAGTCACCATGCTGGTCCTAGTGGCTGAGATGGAGTGGGAGGGGGTATGTCAGGGCAGAGAAGCCCTGTGGCCTCCCCCAAGCATCAAAACCTGCTCTATCGGCCCATCCTGGGAACCTGGTGCAGCGCCCAGGGCCCATGTGGTAGAAGCCCCTTAAACCCCCTCCCAAGCCTTCCAGGCAGGAGTGGCCACTGTCTCCATGTTTTATAAGGAGATGAGACGGCAGCTGTGGGCAACACCCAGGCCTCTTCCTCAGCCCCTCCCACCTGCAGTCCCCCTCGCTGGCCAAGCCGCTCCTCCTGAATGACAGGCAGAGCACTAGAGCCAAACACGACTCTGTGCATTTAAAACTCTCTCTTAGAAAAGCCTCAGTCAGGTGCAGAGGCTCAATCACATGTGTTCAATGCAGCACTGTTTGTAACAGCCCAACACCCCAAATAAAACCCTTAGCTTTCTCCAACTCGACACTGGCTGAAAAACCCGCGGGATTCCCAGGTGACCACTCTGTAGCCAGTGGGGATCACGCTGTAACTACAGAACGTCACAGCATGTCAAGATTACCGAGCATATGTACAGTGTGGTCTCACTAAAAATACACAGTGTACCTCTGGTTTTTGTAAAGTTAATAGCTGTAAAATGTTAACAGTGATTATTTTGGACAGTGGGATTACAAGTGATGCTTTTCTTCTGTGCTAATCTGCATTTCTTAATAAACCTGCCAAGATCAGGTATTAATATCCTCATCAAAAAGTGTTCTGGTAACAACAATGATTACCCATTTTCTTGCTATCACCGTCAGAAGCACAGATTGTCAAAAGTCAAAGAAAGCCCAGATCTGGTCCTGTCTCCAGGAATTCTTCTCTACACCTCTGTTTAGGGATTACTTGATGTCCTTTACAGGCCACCAGGAATGGGAGGCTCACTACCCTGCAGCCCTCTCCAAGCTGTCAGCCAGCTGTTACAAGGCTCCTCCTAAACTATAAACCTGGTCAGTGCAGCTTCGAGTCTCTAGTCTGATGAGCCAACATAGGGTTGACACCTTGCCCTAAGCCCCTCCAGACCAACTACTTGCTGAGACTCAGCCAGCGTCTTCTCCCTTTGGCACTTCAGTGGATGGATGTGTGTGCACACGCCTGGCAGCTGCAGCCAGGGAGTCAGCCCTACAGGGTGGCCCGTGCTCACCAGGAGTCGGGCACTGTGTAGCGGGGATCACGTCCTCATCCTCGCTCTCAGAGGAGCTCCTGGCTGTGCTCTCCGAGGCCTGAGCCTTCCTTGGGGTGCCTGTAGCCTGCGCTTGGGCGGGGGTAGCAGCTGGGCCAGCTGGACTACGATTAGGGTCGACAAAAATCAGAGGGGTTTTAATCACCTTGAAAAACAAAAACAAAACACATCCCCCCAGTGATTAACAGCTTGGCCAGGGGAAAGGGAAGGTGGGTAGGGGAGGGTGTTACAAGGCAAGGGTTCCAGAGAGCTCCCAAGGCTCTGCCAGCTCACTCCCAGCCCGGGAACCCACGAAGACCCTGCACAGCACCTCAGAGCTCACGGGAGCCCACCCGACCCTCAGAGGAACCCCTGAGATCAGCAGTATCAACTCCATCATACAGAAGGGAAAACCACAAGTCCTGAGAGAGGGGGAGAGTTGCCCAAGGTCACACAGCCTAACTGAAGCCGAGTCAGGCCCAGAATGTGGAGGTCAGCCTCCTTCCTCTTGCTGACTTCAGAGACACACACCTGCTCTGAGTAATGCCCCCGTCAGCTGCCTGACAGTTTGCCTAGGGGGCTGTTCACAGTCTAGTTGCCCCCATGCCCAAAACTCTGATGCTGCCTCCTGCCAGGACACAGGAATGTAGCCCAAACTACACGGGCCCAGGATCTTCAACAAGTAACCTGTTCAGGGAAAACCAACTAAGACCAAAAGGACCCCACGTAGCCAGTGGCCCTTATCTAGATTCCTAGTTGACCAGATACAGAAAACGTCATGAGGCAACTGGGGAAATGGGGATGCTGACTAGGTGGGCCAACTTTTTCATGATTGTGCTTTAAAAAAAAAAGGAGGAATCTAGTGGTGTTGGGGAAGAGAGTGAAGATGTGGATGAACCAAGACTAGTCACAAGTCCGAACTACCAAAGCTGGGATGGTGACTGGCAACTCTACACTGTTCTAGTTTGGGGCATGCTCTGCATTTTCCAGTAAGACACTGGAAAAAAAAGAGAAAAAAGTAACACTCCCTATGGACTCTTGGTGGAAGTCTGGGAACCGCAGCTCCAGTGGACATGCCCACCACACAGAAGGACACCGGGGAGCCTACGCTCCACTCCCCAGAGGTCAGGTCTGGTCTGAGTTCTGCCCCCACCCTCTGACCCCCACAGTGAGACATAGGGCAGCAGGAGAGCAGGAGGGAGCTGCACATGGTCATGGTCTGGAACCCAGGTCTCTGCCCACCCCACTGGGCCTGACTCCGCATCCTCCAGGGTGCTGCGGGAAAGGCAACATGAAATGGAAAGCAGAAAGGGGCCTGCCCGAGGGGGAAGCTCTGTTGGCCCGGGCCCTGCCTACCCCTGCCAAACAGCCTCCCCCACAGCCTCTCTGATCTGCCACTTCCAGAGACTTCCTTCCCACGTGATGAAAGAGAGAAGGATGGAAGTGGGAGAAGGCTTTCAGTTGAGGGAGGGGGGATCTATATATATGTGAGAAGACAGAGGAGCAGATTGTCGGGGACGAAGAGAGGCAGCGAACCCACTGAGGCAAACAATAGCGTCTGGGATATTAAAAGCAGCTCCTCGGCAGAAGCCTCCACCCTGCTCTACCTGCCCACGCAGCTTGCCCCGCCTCTGAGCTGGGGGTGGGGCAGGGGGGTACCCACGGAGCCCTGGATGGGAGAGGAGAGTTCAAAGGAGGGATATGCGGGACACACTTCTGACCCCATCTCTGCCACAACCTCACCGTGCGGCCCAGCCCCTGAGATTCGCCTCGCTCTCCCACCTGCTGGAAGGGCTCTTAGGAACCCAGCCGGCTCTCTCCCCAAAGAGCTTCTGGTCTGCTTTGGAAACCACAAAGCATAATACACACGGGATGACAAGGACATTCTTTCTGCGGTGGGTCAGGAAAGACTCACTGGAAGTGGAAGCAGCCTGAACACCTGGCTGGATCCCCAGCCTGCCACCTGCAGGTGCTAGGCAGTGAGGGCCCAGAGGGAACACACAGGATCCCTTCCTACTGCAGGAGTCAGTGCCTGTAGGACCAAACCCAGTGGCCTTCTAGAAGTCACAGCTAAGTGAATCACAAGAGTGCCCTCATTTGGGTTGTGGTAGGGGTGGCGGGGTTGTGTGTGTTGGGGGTGGGTTTGACCCAGACTGCTGACCCTGAGGATGAGGGACACAGACATGAGGGGACCCAAGCTCTGAATGGCAGCACTTCTCTGAGGCCTCGCCCGGAGTTATCTGCAGCTGGTAGTACATCCTAGGCCCACACCTGAAGGAGCTGAAAAATCCCACTCCTGGGCATGTGGCCCAGAGCCTCCACGGTTCACCAGCCCTCAGGGAGTCTCACCCCAGGGGTTGAGAGGGTCAGTGGCCTCACCCAGGATAACCAGCAAACTGGTGTCAGAGCCAGGGCTGGAAGCTGGTCCTCCAAGCACCAGACAGGAACTCCTAGGACCAACCATGCTATACCTTAGATCTCTGATTTAACACCTTAATTTCAGCTTCTTAGAAGTCTCTTCTTTCTCTCTAACTCAACCTGGAACTCTAAAGGCAGGGCCTTGTCTGCTAAAATTTGGTATGTACCCTAGGCCCTGGCACACACTCTGGCCTGGGATTAATGCCTGCACAACAGGGCTGAGTCACGCAGGGACCATCCCCTGATCTATCTTTGAGAGCAAAAGGGTAAGCCAAACCCCTGCAGCGGGGGAGACTGAGGCAGTGAGGGGACCTGGGAATGGACCCACAGCCCCTCTCTGCCTCCCAGCCTGGGGCTCTGCCCACCAGCCTGGTATAAATCCCTTTCCCTCAGTGATGGGCTAATAATAAAAACAGTGAAACTCATCAGTAGAGAAGTGCTTGATAAATGCATAATAACAATAATAATCATAATTAGAGAGTTGGGGATTAAGGAGCTAAAAACCCCCAAAGTTGGGAGGAGGCTGCAGCTCCCCTGGGCTGTGCCATCTTCCTGGAATCCTTCCAGGGAATGCACAAAGTGCTGACTTGTTTTCCTTTTCCTTTTCTAACAGGGACTCCAAAATCTTGAGAACTAACGTACCAATTAAGTGGTTCAGTTTAAGCATGATGTTCATTTTAATTGTGTTAGTCCGCCCCCTCAGAGAAGGGCGAAGCGGCCCCCTCCCTCCCAGCTGTTTAGATCCTGCACAGAGAAGGAGGCAGGCTCAGAAAGGCTCCACTGAGAGTCCGAGGGCAGGGCCTGAGCCCTGCTGTCTTCCGGCCACAGGGAGGGGAGTGTCAGGGCAGGGCCAGAGAGCGAGCAGAGTACAGACAGCCTGGGTTCTGACACCAGGTCTGTCCCCTCAGGACAGCCATGTGATGCCAGGACAGCTTGTCCAACTTCTCTGGACTTATTCCTTCCTCCTCAAAATGGGAATTAAAGAAGCACCTTTTCTCATAGGGCTGGTCTGGGGATTAAACAGAAAAATGAAAATATGGGGACTAGCACAGTCCTTGGCACTCAGGAAGTGGCCAACAGTAGATGGAGTTGTTCACAGTTATTCTTCTAATCTAGGCTATTAAGGAGAGAAAGACAGTGAGCACCCCACACCATGGGTATGCATGACACCTGACCCTACTGATGGACTAATCAGTGTATATGATATGATATTTAAGGGGAGCTGGTTAGGGAGACCCCACTCATCTGATGGCTGTGGACTCCAGCAATCTCTGAAGGGCCTGACAGAAGCTCCTAGTACCTTGGGGCTTGGGGAGGACAAAGGGCAGTGCCGGCTGTGGGAAAGGCCTGGGGTTCACACAGAAACTCAGACACCTGCCAGGTGAACGCCAGCAAGCCTCTGGAGCTGGGGAGACGGGGGCTTGGTTCCGCCCTCAGGGGTAGAGCCAGGGGAGGATGGCTGGCAGCGTGTGGAGATGGGCCGAGGCTTCCTGAGCAAGGTCTGGGACCAGGCCCGTGGGGCTCTGAGAGACCCTGCAGAGAAGGCTCCCGGGTCCCAGCAGGAAGTGGAGTATACATGGAACCGGGGGCCAGGGCCTGCCTCTTCCTGGGCTTCTTATGGGTCTTAAGAGTTTGGGGAGATCGCTCCAGCTTGTTGGGCCTTGATTCCTAGCACACCATGCACCTCCCGCAGTAACAGGCCCTCTGTTAGGTGGCATGCTATGTACCTATGCCTTGCAGCTGTGGGAGCCAACTCTGACCCTCCATGGGCAGGCTCTACTACCTGCCTCCCAGGGTTATTGTGGAGATGAAAGTGTTAAAAAAAGAAAGAGCTCGGGAAATGGGACAGACCTGCCCTCCCCATGATCCCCCCACCCGCCCCGACTCCTGCCATCTCCCAGGCCCATCTGCCCAGCTCTTAGCCTAAGTGCCCTTAGGGACAGGCCTGGCCTACCTGGCTTGACGGCAGGTCCTCGTCACTGCTGGTTGAGGACTCCTCCGCTTTCTTCTCCAGGGATGCTGAGGCCAGGGTCTTGCTTGTGGCGGTTTTGGAGCTACCCTCTTTCTGAGGGGACAAGAACATGGTGGGCAAGGGGCGTTCGTTAGCCAAGAGGAAGCACAACTCAGAGGCCGGCAAGCACTGATCCTCACTCTCCCGGGAAGACACCATGACCCCCTTTACACACAGTTTGTGTGGCAGGGTGGCCAGCATGCCCCCCAGACACCAGGAACACAGGCCTCCCTCCAGAGCTGACTCCAGCCACGAAAGGCGTGTGAGTCAGGCACCACTAAAACCCGAGGGCTGGCGTGCAGCTGGCCGGGCGTCTGAAGGAGAGGTGACAGCAGTCCAGGACAAGGCAGCAGGGGTGAGCCAGGGGCCCCAGCACAGCTCACATCTGGCTGCCCCATCCCCAGCTAAAAGCAGGAGCCGGCTGAGAGCAGTTCAACCAGCTGTTATCCTCCCCTGCCAGCCCAGGAATAAACGAGGGGGGCTGGCTGGTGATGGCAGTCAGGAGCTAGAGGAGGATCTAGTGCAGGGACTCAACTGCAAGGAGCTGGTGGCGGAGGGGAGCCCAGGCCAGGGCAGAGGCCAGCTCTGTGCCTCCCTATTGGTGTGAAGGTCCCATTTTTACTACTCAGAAAAGCAGGACCCACACTGCTGGGGCTTCCAGCTTCTTGAACCCACCTGCCGATGCAGGAGACTTAAGAGACGTGGGTTTGATCCTTGGGTTGGGAAGGCACCTTGGAGGAGGGCATGGAGCCCACTCCAGTACCCTTGCCTGGAGAATCCCATGGACAGAGGAGCCTGGCGGGTTACAGTCCATAGCAATGCAGAGTTGCACATGACTGAGCGACTTAGCACGCATAGAATTAACCCATTATTTATTTGGCAATAATGGGTCTTAGTTGCTCCATGTGGGATCTAGTTCCCTGAAGACAGGCTGAACTCAGGCACCAGCACTGGGAGTGCAGAGTCTTGGCCACTGGACCACCAGGAAGGTCCCTGGAGCCTCTAATTTCTTAAGAAAAGCTAGAAGATCCTGATTTGGGTGTGTACTCTCCAATTTTTTGCTGGGTCAACTACAGTGCACACTGCAATAGCCAAGTCCCCGTGTCTTCCTCGCTAACACAACCCTACCTCTGTTCTGGCGGCCTCACCACAGGCTTTGGAGAGGGTGGCCCTTTGTCCCAGCCAATCTCGGGAACTACAGGCCCCTCATCAGCGGGTGGCTTTTTTTTTTTTTTTTGCGGGGTGGGGGGGATGGCAGAGGACAGGTAGAGCACATGCCTTAGACCTGGTCAAGGAGGTTAAGTGGAAGGGAAGTCAACGGGGGGGTTTTCTCTTTAGGAGATGCTGCAGCCCTGCTGTGACAATGAGACAGACGAAGCATGGAGAGAAAAATCTGAGTCACCAATGATGCTGAGGCGAAGGGACCACCTTCACAGGAGCCTACCACAAGAACCATCTGCGCTCTTATGAAGTAGCTCTTGTTTTCTCTTGCAGAAAACATTAAGATGTCCTGACTGATAAAATAACCTGATTAAAACTTTACAAAAAGCATCACGGTCCAAAACATGGCTAGGACCCTTGCGTCTCAGTCTGGCATTTAAGCTCCCATAGGTATTACAGGTAACAAGCAACTGGAAGTGACTGCTGCCTGCGGGACAGCTGGCCTTTGCTGAGCACACCTGACTTCACAACCCCTCTCCTTTCCACACTCTCCTGTCTCCTCCCTGGGGAGTCTGTCTCCACTTTAGTGTCTAGGGAACCCCAGGTCTTCCTCTAAGCTCAGCTTAATCATCTCATCCAGCCTCTCAGACACTCATTTTCCCAGCTCCATCAGGAGCAGTACCACAACATGCTCCAGTAACCCCGTCACCTTGTCTCACCCTACAGACTACAAGTTCCTTGAGGGCAGGGCCAACATCTTTCATGCCTTCATCTCTATCAACAATACAGCCCGCTCAGTAGTTGATCTGCTGCACTGAAGGCAGAGAGGTTAGTGCTATGAGCACTTACACCTCTTGGTGCTTGTTTACTTGTGAAGAAAACACAAATCGAGGAGGATTAGAGCTCAGTCTGGAGCAGGGATTGCCAGCTTCCCTTAAGGAATGAAGATCTAGCCACACGTGTCCATCAGGTCACAACTGGCTAGAGCCAAGAGGGACGATCTTTCTAGTGTGCCCACTAGAAACCAGACTTGTTGCCACCACTCCCTCAGTCTCTCCTGACACCAAGGCTTCATGTCAGTTGCCATCTATCACCTCCACTAGGCCTGCACCACTCAAATGACTCAAGGCATTTCCATCACATGTCTGAGCCCTGTGAGTCCTGGAGTCTGTCACCCTGAACTACAGGTTGCAGCCACTCCTGCAAGCAGACAGAGGAAAAATCATGCAGATAAAAGACGGGTCCTCATTCCTTCTCTCCCCCGACTCCCTGGCATCACACTGAGCTAGAAGAACTCTCCTTGAGAGATACACATAACAACAGGAGGCCCCAGGCCCCGATGCCTAAAGGACAACAGGGTGAGGGATGTGGCTTCCTCCCACTCCCCAGAGCCTCATGGTATCTACACCACATCGAAGCCCCCTCCTGGTTCTCTCATTGGGACATCCTTGAGGGCCTGGCCTGGCTTCCCATGGGGCTGGTGGGCCCATTTGCGTCGTGGAGGCCTTGGTAGACATAGGAGTTCCAAAGCCACCTTTTACTGGGGAGGCCCTGGTTTGGCAGCGAGGGGTAGGGGCATTGTTTACAAGAGGTTTTACCTAAGGAAACATGGGGGACAGCAGCTGGGGGAAAGGTCCCTGGAGTCAGACCCTAAATCTGATCTTGCTTCTTCACCTGGCCCTGAACCCAAGTTTTGACGTGGGAGTAGGTGGTGCTAGCTTGGAGGCCTGACACCACAGCTGCTTCCTCGTGAGGCCTCACCTGGGCTGGAGGTGCAGCTGCTGGCGCGTCCCCGTCACTGTCCGACTCCTCCTCACTGCTGCTCTCCGAGTCCTCCTCCTGCCTCCTGGCCTGGGCGGCTGGGGGTCCTGCCTTCCCAGGGGGTACCGGGGCAGCCCCTTTCTTGGGGGATGCCTTGGTGGGGGCTGAGGCAGTTCTGACCTGGGGGGTCTTTCCTGAGGGCTTCGCCTGGAGTGAGAGAAACAGGATCAGGAAAGAGGGGGATGGGAGACGGCTGGGGCACACGCAGCTGTGCTGCGGGCGGCTCCTGGTCCAGAGGACAAGCACGGGGCTGCTCTCCGCCCTCCAGGGCCTCACCTGAGCAGGCGCCTCTCCCTCACTGTCTGAGTCCCCCTCACTGCTCTCCGAGTCCTCCTGTGAGCCCCTGACAGGCCCCGGCTGGGCTCGGGCTGCTGTAGCCACTGCCTTCCCCACGGTGGGCACAGACGCCTGGCGCCTCCCAGAGACGGCGCTGCTCTGGGGGGCTCTCGCTGGTGGTTTTACCTGAATTGGGAGGAGGGAACGGTATTGAGGAAGGAAGAGGAAAGCACTGTTCCCTTCAGGCAAAACCCCACCCAGGGCATGGTTCTGGGGAGGTCACTCCCACCGGTGCAGGACCCTTGTCCAGGCTAGGGCCATTGCTTGGTCCTCCCTTCCATTCCACCCTGGCACCTCTTTTGGCTCTGGTCCTACTTGCCTTGGCGGGGGACCCCACTTTGGCTTGAGCAACAGCAAGGGCCCCCTTTCCAGGAGCTGGTGCTGCTGCTTTGGCTGAAGCCACTCTGGTGGCAGAAGGGTTGGCTTTGGTCTGAGGGGTTTTCACTGAAGTCTTCACCTGGAAGGAGAAAAGGGAATTAATTATGTAAAGGATGTAAGCAGTTGGCCAAGAATGCCGACTCTGGAGTCAGATGCTGGAGTCTGGATTCTGACTCCTCCAATAACACCTGTATGAACCTGGGCAAATCATTTGACGTCACTGGGCCTCACTTTCTTCTTCTGTAAAATGGGAATGAGGAAAGGTGAGGACGAAATCGGAGATATCACAGTGTTTATTTAACACAGTGCTGGCACACAATAAGCACTCAAACTCATTACTGTTGTGAGCACTTTTTCTTTGAGTTAGCTAAGCATAAGACTACCCTGAACAAAGGTTTTCCAGGTTCTCTTTCAGCTAGGTGGCCATGTGATTAGCTAGTGGATGTAAGTCAAGCATATATTTGACTTTCTTACACATGTAGGAGATGTGTCTTCTTCCTTCCTGCTGCCTGGAATACCGAGGCAATAGCTGGAGCTCAAGCAGCCATGTTAGTCTATCAGGTAGAAGCCAGGTACTCAGGATGGCAGAACAAAAAGGAAAACCACTGTTGTCTGAGGTTTTCTTCAGCTTAACCTAACATTAACTAATGTCCAAGGAATCCCCTAAAATGTTATCAGTGTCCCCAGCAAATACAGACCTAGAAACTCAAGAGTAACAAAGAGCAAAATCCTTAATAAGTGTGAAAGGAAACCTTGCTAATGTGAAATAGGATGAGGGATTTGGCAGCATCTCAAGGCCCATCTCATTCAGAGATGCCATCTGAGCAGAGATAGGCCCCATAACTTAGCTTCCTTCATTTATATAAGACAAAGTGAAATTAACATTCATGAATTGAATAACGAAAACAGTCTAGAGCATAGCCTATGTGTGATGAAGAAAAGGGGCTAATCAGCACAGAATTCAAATTATCAGAGGGGAGTAACGTCTTTGACATAGACTTACACAAACAAAAGACACCATGTCTAAGTTGCCCTAACAAGTCAGTAAGTTTAAAAGGATTGAAATCACACAAAATATATTCTGTAGCCACAACAGAGTTAAATTAAAAATCATCAACAAAAACAAATCTGTATTAATTTTTTTTTTTCCTGGTGTGTGGCCACGTTGTATAACATGTGAGATCTTAGTTTCTTAACCTGGGATTGAACCAGCCTCCCTGCAGTGGAAGCACACAGTTTTAACCACTGGACTTGCCAGGAGAGTCCCTCAACCCACTTCTTTTTTAAGATATTTACTTGGCTGCACTGCATCTCAGTTGCAGCACGGAGGATCTAGTTCCTTGACCAGGCATTGAACCCAAGCCCCCTGCATTGAGAGTGCAGAGTCTCAACCACCGGACCACCAGGGAAGTCCCAACCCGCTTCTTCATAATCCATGGCTCAAAGAATAAAATTAAAAATATAGGACTTTAAAATTCATGGGACAAAGCTAACACAGTCCTCAGAGGGAAATTTATTGTGTTAAATGTTTAAATTAGGAAGAAAAATCTAAAATTAAAAAAAAAAACTAAGATTCCATCTTAAAAGGCTAGAAAAGGAAAAGCAAATCAAACTCAAAGTAAGGGAAGAAATAATAAAGATTATTGGAAATTAATGACATAGAAAACAGGAAAATAAGAGAAAAAAAAAATCAATGAAGCCAAAAGTTATTCCTTTGAAACAAATGAAATTTGTAATTATTTAAAGTGACCAAGTAATAGGACAGAAGACACAAATTACCAAAAATTATGAAAGAAAGCAGGACATCACTACAGATCCTATGGATATTAAAAGGATATAGAGGAATATTATGAACAAATTTAAGCTAATCAACTACACAACTGAGATGAAAATGGACAAGTTTCTAGCATGGCACAAATTATTAACTGTGCACAGAGTATTAAAAGGTACAAAATATAAACTAATTCAAGAAGGAAAAATGAATATACCAACATCAATTAGAGAAACTGACTGAGTCATTAAAAATCTTCACCCACAAACACAAAAAGGCCAGGGCCAGATGGCTTTACTTATGAATTTGAATTGCGTTAAGAAAGAAAGAATACCAGTGCAACACAAATTCTGAGAAAAGAGGTTTTTTGAGGCAGGATCACACAATACCAAAGCCAGGCAAAGGTATCACAAGGAAACTACAGACCAATATTCTTTCTGAACACAAGATACAAAAATCCTCACAAACGATTTGCAAACCAAACTCAGCAACAAATAAAAAGGAATGCACTCTGACCAAGATGGACTTATTCCAAGAATGAAAGATTGGTTTAATACCCCCAAAACAACTAATGTCATACATATTAACAAAAGAAAAAAAAAATCACTTTCATAAAGAAAAAGCACTTGACAAAAATCTAACTCCAATTCATGACAAGAACTCTCAACAAATTCGAAATAGAAGGAAACTTCCTCATTCTGATCAGAAGCATCTATGAAAAACTTACAGCTAACATCACACAACTGAATGCTGTATTTTTTAAGATTAAAAACAAGACAAGGATGTCTGCCCTCACCACTACTATTCAACATTTTACTGGAGGTTCTAGCCAGTCCAATAAGGCAAGAAAAAGAAATAAAAGCTACTTAGATTAGAAAGGAAAAAGTAAAACTGTCCTTAATTTGAAGGCATGATCTGTATTTAGAAAATCCTAAGGAATCTACAAAAGTCACTAGAACCGATAAGGAAGTATAACAATGTCACAGGACATAAGATCATATACATCAGAGTCAGGCCCAGAAGCCACCACACCACTTATCTGGTCATTCACCAAATGCTGACTGAACCTCTCTACCCGACCTTTTTCACACCAGGGCTATCTTTCTATTCACATTTAAATCATGAGTCATCTCCTTCCTGAGTCTTGGCACATTTGGTCTTCCAGAACCCATTCTCTGACTGTTAATTTGTTTGTTTTGAACTTCAGTTTCCTCAGTGGACGGTTTACTTTCAGCTGGCTGAGTATCTCTGAGCAGGTCAATTTCTGACCTCAGCAATGCTGAGAACACTGATTAGAAATACTGATTAGAAACTAGTTAATATATACAGCACTGGGGGTGAGGCCAAACAAGTAATATCCTCATAATAACCTCACAACAGAGGCAGTTGTTATCCTCATCCTTTGGATGAAGGTGAGGAAAAGAAGTTGGCCAATAAGACTTGTTTTATCAGTCCTGCTTGTTTTAGCACAGGCTCCTCAGACCTCCTGAAGCTAGGAAAGGCAGTTTTGTCTGACAGAGCCCCAGGCTATAAGGATAGGCCCCTGGAGAGGATTGGCTGCTCTTCTTTTCAACCCAAGAGAACACGATGCCCCAAAATATGACTGTTTCTGTGGCTGGAAAAGTTGTGAAGATGTAGCAGAAGGGGGACTTTCCTAGAGATCTAGCGTTAAGACGCTGCACTTCCACTCCAGCAGCACAAGTTGATCCCTGGTAGGGAACTAACCTCCCCCCCCCA
>ML661893.1:2493643-2632309 GCA_007570785.1 Antilocapra americana
CCCCCCCCCCCCCCCCCCCCCCCCCCCCCCCCCCCCCCCGCAGTGCATCTTGGCCAAAAACACAAAACAAACAAAACCTTAGTAGAAGGAAGTGGGAAAGGCTTTGGAGTCAGGGGCTGGTGGGGCTGGATCAAATTACCAAACAACTCCTCTATGCTCCAATTTCCTTGCCCAGAAACCAAAGCAAATGAACACCGTCTCATGGGACAGGTGGAAGGCTCAAATGCGAAAGTTTAAGTGATGTGCTTAAGTGATCAGCACACTGAAACTTTTAAGGCACTGATCTGGAATGTGTCTGTAGCTTGGAAAAACAGTATAGGAGCCTATTGAGCTGAGACTCTGGGAAGGCCAAGAATAGCTTAAAATTTCAGTAAAGGAATTACAGGACCTTGGGTCCCACAAGATAAAAGTGAGAGCAAGACAAAAAAAAATTCACAGAAATGTGTACTCTGGTACAGGGAAACAAGAAATGACTAATTTGAGTGCTTAGTGAAAAAAAAAGAGAGACAATTAAAAATAATAAATGGTGGGTGGGTGAGTGAACAGGGAGTGAGCTATCTTCACTTCTCCCTGCTTTCCCAGTCTGGAAGACAACTCTTGAGTCTGCTCCCTTAAGGGAGTTGGATGAGAACTTGCTGTGTACAAGCCCTTTGGCTGGATGTGGCAGGTAAGGGCTCATACAACTCTGTGTAGGTCGATTTCCAATTTACAGAAGAGTAAACAGAGGCCCTGATGGATGATAGCACTTGCTAGGACGTGGAGCTGGGACTTGAACCCAGGCAGCCCAGCTCCAAACTCCCCACCACTTGCCATTCACAGGATCTACTGGCTAGGGATCCCACCAGAATGCTCTGCTTGGGGAACTCAAAAAGCCAGGCACTCCCTTGGCTTTCACACAGGCTGGTTTCTCTGCCTGGAAAACTCCACATCACCTGGCCAACTCTTTCAGCTCACAGTTCAGGTGCCACCTCATCCAAGAGATCTTCTCTCCTGAAAAAGCCCTAGATACCATTGTCTGCCGTGCTCTGCTGGCCTAGGCACACCCCCTCCATCTCAATCCTGTCATACATGCTGATACAATCTGTGTACACATCCATGTCCCTCCCCCATCTAGGCTGGGAACGATGAGAGCCAAGGCCAAAGGAGGCCCAGAAGGGATGGAACCTGGCAGACGGAGTACTCAGCAGAGCTGGTGTAAAAAGAAATCTCAGTGGGAGCTCAGAAGGCAATGAAGGAGACCCTGGAGCTTGACCCTGCAGCTCTTACAGGCAGAGGAGATAAGCGGAAAGTGTGGAATGAGGCTGAGCTGAGGGTGTTGCTCAGGCTTCTGCATACCCGGGGCAAAGGCAGCCCGGGTCAGCGCATCCTCAGCTCCGTCCCAGACCTCACCTGTGCAGGAGCTGCGGCTGCCTCCTCGTTGTCCGACTCCTCACTGCTCTCTGAGTCTTCCTGCACCTCAGCCTTGACCTGTGCCACTGCGGGTCCTGCCTTTACGGGGGGCCCTGGGGTGGTCCCTTTCCCTGAGGGCCCCTTGGTGGGGGCTGAGGCAGCTTTCACTGGGAGGCTCTTCCCTATAGACTTCATCTGGAATGACACAGAAGAGAGGCCGATCACAGGAGCCAGAGGACCCATGAGGGCCGGCCCCGATCCAGCCACATGAACTTGGTCTCACCTGGCCCCCTGCTGCAGCAGGAGCTGTCTCCTCCTCGCTCTCGGACTCCTCGCTGCTTGAAGAGTCCTCCCCTGGCTTCTGGGTGCGCTTGACTATGGCTGGGGAGGACGCACAGGTGGGCGTACTCACCGGTGCTGCTGCCCGGGGGGCTGGTGTGCCGACCTGCCCTGGGGGGACCCTGGCAGATGCAGGTGTGATGGGGGTGCCCTTCCGTGGGGAGGCCTTGATCTGAGAAGTTTTCACAGCTGATTTTGCCTGAGGGGACACACAATTCAGAAGCTCAAGAAGGATCTTGGACTCAGAGCCTCCATGTGCTCAGGGCTGGAGCTCACTGCCATCCTTCCCCACAGCCCCCTATGGAGCTGACTGGTCAGCGGGGGCAGTTCAGAGTCAGGCCGTGCAGCCGCCCCTCCCAAGACCCTACCTGGGCTGGAGTCTTGGCTACAGGAGCTTCGTCCTCACTGTCTGACTCCTCACTGCTCTCCGAGTCTTCCTCAGCCCTTTCGACCTTGACCTGGGTGATTGCAGGCCCGGCCTTCTGAGGGGGCCCCTTGGTGGGGCCTGAGGCAGGTCTGACCTGGAGGGCTTTCCCAGAGGACTGTGCCTACAGTGAGACACAGAGATGGAGAGGGCCACCAGGTCCAGGAACGGAGGGCGGGGGGGGCTTCGGGCACTGAGCAGGAGAATGAACTTCACAAGCAGAGGACTCACCTGGGCTGAGGTCCCTGCCCTCTGCATCTCCTCTCCACTGTCCGACTCCTCCTCACTGCTGCTCTCTGAGTCCTCCTTCCCGTCCTGGGCGGCCACAGACCTTGCCTTCTGAGGGAGCGATGGGACTGTGCCCTTCGCCGAGGGTCCTGCACCCGTGGCTGAGGCAGCTCTGACCTGAGAGTTTTTCTCCAGAGGCTTTGCCTGGGAGTGACAGAGGACAGGACAGGAGGCTTAGTGTGGAACATGTGAGGTAAGACAGGAGGTAAGGAGGGCGAATGGCGGTTCTGGTACAGAGGATGAGAGGGTCTCTGCAGGCAACTCCCAGGGCTGGGCTGGGCACCCTCCAGCCTCACCTGAGCCAGGTTTGTAGTCTGCCGCACAGCCGTGGGCGCCTCGCCCTCGCTGTCTGATTCCTCGCTGCTGCTGCTGCTGCTGCTGCTGCTCCTCTCCTCCTCCTGCTTCCTGGGCTGGGCTTGGGTGGCTGCAGGCCCCGCCTTGCCAGAGGATGCTGGAGGGGCCCCTTTCTTAGGGGAAAGCACCTGGGTGGGTGCTGTGGAGGCAGCTTTAACCTGAGGGATCTTCCCAGGGGGCTTTGCCTGGAAAGAGAGAAACAGAATTAGGGGAGAGAGCCCAGACAGTAGACTCGAGGAAACACAGGAGAGCAGATGGGGTCGAAGACACCACAGACATCACATGGCCCTGTGCATGACAGGGGCATGTGGAGCGGGAGAATAAGCCCTCAGAAGGCCTCCTGGGGTGGGGTGCCAGCTCCGAGATCCTCTCTCCGGGCCCCACCTGCACTGGGGTCTTGAGAGCTTGTGTCTCCTCCTCGCTGTCTGACTCCTCGCTGCTGCTCTCCGAGTCCTCCTCTGGCTTCCCTATCGTGGCCTGGGCGGCTGAGGGCCCTGCCTTCCCAGGGGGTGCTGGGGTGGCCCCTTTCCCAGGGGTCCCCTTGGCAGGACCAGGAGCAACTCTGATTGGGACAGTTTTTTCCAAGACCTTCACCTGGTAAAAAAGAAAGCATGGTTTGTTCATTTCTTTCTGAAAACTCTCTTGTGATGTCTTAAGAATAAAGCCTAAGCCATTAGTGAGGCTCACGAGACCCCCTGCTTTGCTCCCCACTCCCCACTTTGATGCTCCAGCCAGTATGACTGACCAGCCAGATGGCCATATCTCCTCATTCCTGGGGCCCTCACACCCCCTGTCCATCTCACCTGACCCCCAATGCCTCATCCCCTGGGTACCAGATAAGATACCAGTTCCTCATACTAGTTTTCTGCAATGGCCAGAGTGGATGGGCTCCTCACCTGGGCAGGCTCAGGGCTCTAAGGGTCTTTTACCACCAGTCTGAGCCCTCACCCTTGCTGCTCTCTGACTCCAACAGTTTCCCAGAGCCTCTGGTTTTCCCTCAGGACATGCCCAGCTGCAGCTTTGGCCACCCATGCGAGAAGGGGGCCCTAGCAGATGGAATAGAGCTGGATTCCTGTTTGCTAACAAGCCATGATTTGGCCTGAGAAGCCAGAGGGCCAGGTAACTAAAACTTCTCAAGTCCCTTCACAGCAGGACCAGCCGGGACAAAGACAGCAGCCTGTTTACCAGAAGGGGAACTGAGGTGAAGGGGGTGCTGGGTGGGGTTCTTCCCTTTGGGCAGGAAGGGCAATTTCCAGAAGCAGCTGAAGCAAAATCAAGTGCCCTTGCCCTTCAACTCCCAGAGCCCTGCCTCCCTCTCCCCAAACTCTAGCGCCAGCGTCCTCTGGCAGGAGAGGTGCTCTTTACACAGCTGCCCCAGAACCGGAGGAGCAGGCCTCCCTTGGGCCTCACCTGACTGGGTGTCCCTGCAGGGGCCTCCTCCTCACTTTCGTCGGACTCCTCACTGCTCTCTGAGACCTCTTCTGGCTTCTTGGCCCCGCTGGCTGGGGTCACAGCACCACCTTTGACTTGGGAGGTCACAACCCCTGCCTTCCCTGGGGTTGGGGCTGCGCTTTTTCTCGGAGACTCCTTGACTGCAGCGGCTGAGGCTTTGACCTGCAGTGGTTTTACTGCGGCTTTCACCTGGAACAAAAGCATGGGATCAGAGAATAACCCTGTCTACCACTGAGGAGTGTAAGATGCTTCATAGTCTGTAAAGCTCTATCTTAATGTCATCTGGTTCTCAAACAACTCCCTAAGATACATCTTTATACCCATTTTCCAGAAAAAGACAAAAGGCTCAGAGAGGTTAAGCCACTAACGCTGATAGTAAGGGGCGGAGCTCTCAACCACAAACCTCTACCACCGGGCACTCAGGGCGCAGTGGAGGGGCAGCCTCTCTCAAGCAGGAGAGCTCATACTTGTCTGCCCCTCCAAATATCAACACAGGACCTGATCGTGGTGGCTGCCACAAGGGCCAAGAGGCCAGGGCCTGAACTCTAGTCTTGGCACCAGCCTGCTGAGATTCCCAGGGCACACTCCCTCCCTCTCTGGGCTCTGGCCCACTGAAGCTACGTGTTTGGCTGCTGGCTTCCCGGGCCAGGTGTGTGCTCCTTCTTGGCGGAGCCTGGAGATGGAGGTCCAGGGTGCCTTTATAGCTGGCTGTAACTAGGGCCCAAAGGTGGGATGGAATGTGAGAAGCAGCCCGCAGTTAGACCTGCACCTTCAGGGGTTACTGGTTGAGGTGGGAAGGTAAGGTAGGAAGCACCGTGAGTGCCAAGTCAATTTGATCCCTGAATCCTATTGTTCTCTCTCCCCATCTCTCCACTGGGTGCCCTGGTGCCAGCCTTCAGCATCTCCTGCCAGCATTACTCCAATAGCCCCCTCAACCATCTCACTGCATTTATGAAGCACCGTCCTCCAACCCAGGCCACAACCAGCGATGTTTTAGAACCATAAATCAGGCCACCTCACCTGTGTGCCTGCAACCCTGCAATGGTTTCCCACAGCCCTGGGGACAAAATCCAACTTCTCTCAGTTATCCTCATGGTCAGGCACGGATCTGGCCCCTGCCTACCTCGGACTTCATCTTACGTCACTTTCCCCTTCATTCATGAAACTGTGGACCACTGTTACTGAAAAGCACCAAATCTGCTGTGTGTCCATCCCTGCCCATGCTGTCCCTCTGCCCGCGTCACATTCCTGTTACTGCCCCTCATGGCTTTCTATGTTTTCCACTCATACTAACCATCACCACTGCAGTTAAATTTCTGAGGGTCCCTTTCACTTCCCCCACGGCAGCAGGAACCCTGCCTACCACTTGGAAGGTGCACACTAAGGAATAACCTGCGGGGACTCCAGGTCATGGTTCACAGAAGAGACAAGGCCGTGGATTTCCTCAGGCCAGTGCCGAGACCCAGCGTTCACCAGCAGACCCAGGACCTCCTCAGTAGCCTGACCCCAGACAGCCACGCTCCTGACCCCACGGCCTTTACACATGCAGCTTTTCCTGCTCGAATACTCACACCCCGACATGCCCACCCCGTGGACCCCCTGTGCGTCAGGCCCTGGTCCCATTCTGCCTCTCCCAGAAAGTCTGCCCCTGCCTCACAGGTAGGATGGTGTTTCTCCCCACCAACTCCAGGCCCTCTTCTTGCCCAGAGCATAGTGAAAATCTGGCTCTCCACCTGCCCAGGGCTCAGCCTTCCAGCTCCTGGTCACCCCAAAACACCCACTGAACAGGGAGAGGTGACACCGGTACCACTGGGAGGTGAGGCCCCTGGCTAGGCCCGGGAGGGTTAGAGGTTTGCAGAGGGCCGCTCTGAGGGTGGGTGGCAATTACCTCCAAGTCCGTCTCATCGCTCGAGCTAGTGGTATCCTCACTGGAGCTGTCAGCCTGGTCGGCCGATGCCATTCCTGAGGGATAAACAAGGAGGGGACTGAGGGCCACCCTTTATAGACCCGCCTGCCTCTTGTTGGCACACCCTCCACACCAATTACTCAGGGCCAGGTATGAGTACTGCCCCCTCCCCCCATGGAAGACGAACAGCTGAGGTGCATACCACACTCCCCCCAGCTCCTGCGCAGCTGAGGGCCTGGTACGAGGCGTAACAATAGGCCCTAACACATAAGCGCCAGCAGCTGGGGGCTTAGAAAACCTCCTTCCATCATCATAGGGCAGCAGGCAGGGCAAATGCCTATTTTACATGCTATATAGAGGCAAACCCAAGCCTCTTGGCTTAGCCTCTAAGCCTCTGCGGAGGGCGCTGTACCCACCTGAGAGCAATAAACCAGAAAATGCTCCAACCCCACCCCAGCTGCTCACATTCCCTCAGCAAGGCCTGAGGTGTCCCTGCAGCAGATTCTCTCCCACCCAGGAGAGGGAAAGTGGCCTGAAGCGGGGGTCCTCGCTGTCATAGAGACAACCGCCTGAATTCCATAATGTCCCGGGGGGCCTGACAAAGCAGTGCCCAGGTCTGCCTCCCCAGCCTGCCCTCGGGGCCTGGCCCTAGAGGTTGGGGCTCCTCACCAGGCGTGGTGGCAGTTCTGAGGGCTGACACGCTGCCCTCCTCCTCAGTTTCTGACACCAAGACAGCATTTGCTGAGGGCCCTGTCGTCTTCTGGGGTGACGTCCCAGTGAGGAGGTGGGCCACTGCCTTTCCAGTGGCAGGGTGTGTTGTGGAGTTCACCGTCTTGCTGGCTTTTGTAGTCTCTGCCTACAGAGAACAGGAGTGACATTCACTGGGTACGGTCGGGTGGAGAAGAGCACAGACCACATCGGCTCCCACCTCTGCCACTTCCCAGACCCGTGAGCTTGGGTGCACAACCTCCCTAAGCCTCTGTTTCTTCATCTTTGAAGTTATGGATTCATCACTAACCTGTGGCCAGTCACGGTGGGGCTGAAAACTGTACCTCCCCTCACAGAGGTGCGAACTGAATTACAGTTCTTAGGACACAGCAGTTTTGCTAAGTGGTAGGTAGCAATTTATTGTGGATGTTATCATGGCCTCGTGATTATTTCTACATATTTTTTGCTAATGCTTCAGTCAGTATCAGGGACACAGTCCTTTACATGTCTGAGACACTGCTTTGTGGATGATCAGAAGATGATATTCTGCCTTCTAAGTAGTTTCCAGTCTAGAAAATGTTTCTTGAGCTTTCAAAGCCACAAGTGTCTTGTTTGCTATGGTGTCTCCACTGCCTCACGTGGTACCTGGAACATAACTGTACTGGTAATGACTGGCTGAGTGAAGAGCTGAATGCAGGACTGGAGGAGGAAAGGAGCCGTCTACCCCAGGTACGTAAGGTGCCCAATGGCTCACAGCTGTAGGCATCATCCCCACCTTACAGACAAAACCCTGAGGCCCAGAGAGGTGAAAGGGACACACCATGACCACACAGCTGGTGACTGAGATCTGAATCCAAGTTGGGCAATTACCCACAACCTAATCCTTCTCTGATGCCAGGGAACGTGTCCTACAGGGCACTCCCATGGGTGACAGCGTGGAAGATGGTCCCACTCACCTCGGCTTTTTCTTTCACACTTGAAGACGAAACTGTCCCTATGACTGAGGAGTTGATAGCTGCTAGTCTCAAGGCTGCAAGACACAAATATCCGTTGGGTGAGCCAGACCAGCCTTTTCTCAGGGAAGAAGTAAGGTTTCAGCTCACCTAACAATTCAATTTGTATGGCTGCCTGGTGTTGGCATGAGATTTGAGGCTGAGCTTGGACTGAGGAAGGGCTTGGTGGTGCTCAACCACATCCTTCAGGAGCAAGAGAGGAGAGTGGTGACATGAAAGTCGGGGAACTGCATCTCCAATGGGGTCCCGTTTCCCCGGAGGCTTGAGATACCAAGGCCCCCAGAGGAAAAGGGATTGGCTCCCAGACCTACTGCATACTACCCTGGAGGCCTGCACAACTCCAGGGATGCCATTCCCATAGGCTACCTGTCACACTGCAGCCCCGAATACCACTTAGCAAGACAGGGGCAGGTCAGGCAGCCCCGGGTCCACAGAGAAAGCTGCTAGAATTTAAACCATTCCTCAGTGGGTGGGGAGCTGACCTACAAGACCAGAATCTTGTTAGATGTCGGTTTCCAGATTCTTGTTGCTCTGATACCAGGATACTGTCTCCTTTGAGCTCAGGTTAGGGAAAGATTTCTAACATATATTGTGAAATAAAGAAAATGCTATTGGGGGCTTCCCTGGTGGTCCAGTGATTAAGAATTCGCTTGCCAATGCTGGGGACACAGGTTCAGCCCCTGGTCCAGGAAGATCCCACATGCCACAGAGCACCTAGGCTTATGCACCACAATTACTAAGCCAGTGCTCTACAGCTGTGCTCTGCAACAAGAGAAGCCACTGCAAGGAGAAGCCTGTACAACCAAACAAGAGTAGCTTCCCCCTCACCACAACTAGAGAAAACCTCGAACACAGTAAGGAAGATCCACCACAGCCAAAAATAAATGAATAAATAAGGAGAAAACAAGTGTTGATTAGGTTAAAAATATGATGCTGTTGAGAGGAATGACATGATCTAATTCTTTCCCTGACATTTAATTCCATCTTTCTTCTTCTCTTTTTTTTTAATTTATTGGCTGAGCTGGGTCTTTGTTGCTTTTCTCTAGCTGCAGAGAGCAGGGCTACTCTCCAGTTGTGGTGCATGGGCTTCTCATTGTGGTGGCTTGTCTTGTTGCAGAGCACACGCTCCAGAGCACAGGTTCCACAGTTGTGGTGCATGAGCTTAGTTTACTCTGTGGGATGTGGGATCTTCCCGGACCGGGGACTGAACCCATGTTTTTTGCACTAGCCAGACAGTCTCTACCACTGAGCCACCAGAGAAGTCCTCTCTTGATTTTTAATTATGGGACATTTTAGCCTCATTTGTAAGTACTGAGGAAGAGGATTAAGCCACCCAGCCCCAACTATTATCAACTTGTGGCCAATCTTATTTCAACTGCGCCCCTCATTCACCCATCCCCAGTGAGTATTATTCTGAAGAATACACCAGACATCGTATCATGTTGCCCAACAATATTTCAGCAGGTTTTTCAGGATGAGGACTCTTAAAAAAGTATAATTCCATTATTAGCTTAAAAAATTCATTCAGTGACCAATCAGGAGGCAATTTTACAGCTTTTGTTTCAAATGGTTTGTAAGAATGGATGTAGGCCTGTATGGATGTCTATCTGTATGAGTGCAGATGCAAAGGGGAGCTTCATCAGCATCGCCAGGCTACCCTCCAGGAGATACATTTAGGGAGAGGAAAGGGAGCAGGCAAGGGGAACAGGAAACCTCCCACTTCTCTTCTGTATGTTTTTGTAGAGTTCACAGCGAACTTGTTTTGCATTATAATTTTCAAAGATTAAGCAAAGTATAAAATATATATTCAGTATGATGGCCAATATTTGAAAAAACATGCTCAGGAAAAATAAATGGAAGAATAATTTGCCAAATTATACGTGGCCAAGAATATGGGTAATTTTCCCCTACTTCTCTAAAAAATCATTTTCACATATTCCATAATGAATATAATGAAGCCTATATTTCTTTTACAATCAGAAAATATATTTAAAAATTAAGAAGTTAGCTTCTATGTAAGTAAAAGCCAATAATGCAAAGAAGAATGGTAATTCTTCTGTGGAGCTGTGACCACTGTTGGTTAAAGCACACACTACCTGGAGAATGGGGGGAGGAGGGGCTGTGAAGGCCTCACAGGGTGGCCCTGCCACTGCGCTGGAATCAGAGTGCCGGGGGCAGCGTGCCGGTGCGAAACCCGCACACCTCAGATAGGCGACTGCTGAAACACCCCCTGAGCACACAGAAGAGGGGCCCACCAGCTGTCTGTCGTCTCTGAAATCTCTCTAACCGTTCTGAAAATGTGGGCTGCTTTTCTGTTTTTACCAGAATTATCTGGAAGGCTTAAAAAAATGCAGTTCCTGGACTGGAGAGACTGACTCTACATGCCTCTAGACTCTAAGAGCCCATTCATGTTTTTGTTCACCACTGGATTCCTAGCACTTGGGACACAATATCTGGCCCAGAGGAAGGGCTCAAATCAAGACTGAAATAGATATGTGGGGCTCTTACAAGCTTCCCTTTAAAACGGAATGTCCTCCGAGGGCTCACGGAAGGTGCAGCTGGAGGTGGACCCTCCCTGGGAACAATCCAATATACAACAGCCTGCCCCCGAGAGGTGCAGGGGACTGCGCCGAGCCCCCAGCTCAGAGACGGGGGCCCTCTCAGCACCAAGGGCTCTTACTGGGTTTGGCGGTTTTGGCTTCTGCTTCCTCCTCCTCTTCCTCTTCCGAGCTCTCTGAGCTGCTGATGGGGTCTGACACGCGGGTCCTCTTGGCCTGCAAGGCTGCATCTTCCTCTGCCTTCCGTTTCCGGCCAATCTCCGAAGTTCTGCAGGACAAGGGTGACTGGCAAGCTCAACCAGGGGGCAAGGACAACCCTAGGAGAGTTGAAAAAGAAGACCTCCCACATCCTCCCTGTCCCCAAAGGGAAAGCATATAAAGAGACTTTACACAGTGATGAAACAGAGTGCAGAAACAATTCCGTGTTGTGCATCTTCACTCATTTCATTGTATTTTTACAGTTTATTCATCTCCAAACACTCAGCAAGGGTGGACAGTATTTTCTAACAGCATTTAAGAGTCACAGAGTTCTAAGTGCTGGCACTGTATACACTTCGCAGAACCATCCAGGCTCCTCCTTCCTTCAGGACTTGTGGCACCCATAGTAACCTCTTCTTAGAAGACTGTCCAGGTCTCTGTTGTCCCTCAGGCCTCAACTCCAGTACTGGTTTCTCGGAGAGGCCCTCCCTGGTCACCACTGTCCTCTAAGATATTCTCTGTCCTGTTTCATTTTTTTTGGAGCACTTTTCTTTCTCCTGTTATTTTACTTACTTCCTACTTGATGCCCCCACTGCATGCCTTGGGAGGGGAGGGCTGGCAGAACCTTTTCCAGCTCACTACAGTACCTAGAGTACCTAGCCTAAGTCTCACGGCTAAGTGACCTGCCCAGAGTCACAGTCTGAGGCTCTGGGGAGGATAAGCACTCAGACGGCTGAGCATCACATCCTCTGAGCCCAGCCTCCTGTCTGAGGGTCACTGCGTGCCACATTCTCCATGTGGGACAGATGTCGCTCTGCCACAGTTTGGGATGTGCTGCCTGGCTCCCTTGTTCCCAGGAAGGCCACTTGTTGGGAAATCTTCTGCAAAAACACGTTTCATCTATCACATGTATAGGTTCACTCTGCTTCTCTTCTTCCCGTAGAATGTAACTTTCACAGGTGCAGAGATTTTTTTTTTTTCCAGTTTGTTTCCAACTACATCGAGAATAGTTCTGTCCCAGAGTAGGTGCTCACTAAACAGAGGCGAGTAGAGGGGTAATGCCTCTACTGGCCAGGTTTAGCACTTTATTTTACTATTATTATCTTCATTTTATCCCAAGGAGACAGACTTGGGGAGGTCAAGTTTGTCCAAGGTCATACAGCTGGGTTTGAACCACCAGGTTAGGCTGGCTCTGGTGGGTGTGAGGTCCTCGTCCAAGTCAGCACTCCTCATCCAGAGAAGGGGCTGGTGGTAGCGGAGGGTGTGTGGCGCAGCTCAGTGAAGCAGTTCTCTGGGGAAGGAAGTGCTGCACAAATAGACAGACACCTGGGCACGTGGAAAAGGAAGTGGGGGGTGGGCCCTGTGCTCCCCTTAGCAGCAGAGGAGAGCCAAGAACTGAGGGCTGACGGGACTTGCAAAGACCTTAGCTCTCTACTGGAAGCTGGGATCCCTTCTCTACCATGCCTGCCTTTGCTTACATACCTCTGATGACAGGGATCTTACCACTCTACTGTAGGCCACCTCAGTTTTGGACAGCTTTGATGACCAACTGCTTTTATTCAGAAGCTGACATTTGTCTTCCTAAAGCAGGTTCACATGGATCCCACTTCAGTCCCTCAGGCCCCAGGGAACACCCCACTCCCCTTGTCTCCAAACATGTGCAGATAGCAGTCCCTCTACTGCCCCTCTGTCATCTCTTTTCCACCCAGACAGTTGCGTATTCACTATCATTCCTCACGGGTCACAACTGCAGGTCCTTCACTCCCGTAGTTGGTTGTGGTCAGGCCAGTTCATTGAGGGAACGATTATCCCCTCCTTCATTTTCAAACCATTCCTCTGTTGATAAGTCCTTGGATTATCCCCTCTCCTTGTTTTGCATGTTTCACAGGCATTTCATGTTCAGCATGTCTTTGAAATCTTTCCCTCCACATTGGGGTCCTTTCATTCATTCAAGCGTACAAGTCAGACACCTGGGAGGTGACTACACTGCTTTTCCAAACCATCTGCAGATGCTCCTCTCATCCTCTAGTATTCCTGCCTCAAGCCCCATCAGCTCGTGTCTGGAGGCTGATGTCCACAGCTTACCCAGTTGAGCCAGTGATCTCACTACTCTCCACTTCACCCTTCCATGGCTCCCACGGCTCTTAGGGCAAAGACACAACTTTTCCTCACGGGTGATCAGGCCTGTCATGGGGTGGTCCCGACGACCATCCAGTCTCATCTGCACTGCACTGCAGTTACAGGCCTCAGATCAGCAGCTCCCTCTGCCAGGTACGCTCCATCAGCCTTTCCACACCTACTGCCGAGTTCTCTTCCCCACTCCCTGCAGTTCTCAACTCAAAGGTCACCTCAAGGAAGCCACCCCTAAACACCTAAATGAGGTGAGGCTAACCTATTTAGGCAGTTTTGGCCCCAGGCACCTTTTTTTCATAATCCTCACCACCGCTGTAACTTTATACTCCTTTGTCTCATTCTCTGTGGCATGTTTACCTCCCTGACTCCAATGTCAGCTCCAGGAAAGGAGCCACCATGCATGTCTCACTCATGACAATATCTCTGTACTGAGAGCCTGGCATTCAGAAGTTACTCAATAAATGCTCATTGACTGAATGAATAACAAGCTGCTGAGAAGCTCTTGTCCTTAAGAGACACTGCTCACAGCTTTCAGTGTCTTCTCTGCTACCAGACAGTCACCCATATCTGTGGTGTAAAGCTTCCACAGAGGTGATAATAGTATCTATAGTGGGTTATGGGGACAGATCTTAGACTAGATTAGTATCCCAGCTGATTTCATGCTGAGAACTTAGAGTGTCCCTCCTGCACTCCCTCTGACCCATTAGACTTACTGTTGCCAGTGTGTATAGATGTCCAGAAGGGTTACAGGTTGTTTCAGGAAACATTTCTGCAGAGAAACAAAGAGAAAGCAGCAATTAACCCTCCTGAGCACAGCAAGGTTCCTCCTTGGGCCCCACTCTCATGATATCATGATCCGCAGAGATGGTTGAGAAGGGGGTCTTTCTGCTCGGGGCAATATGTCTGCTCGGCCCTGCCAGGACCACCCAAACCTTTCAGAGACATGAAGGGCAAGTACTTCCAACTAAAACCTTTCAAGACAATATTCTGGTGAGAAATACCTTTGACAGAGTAGAGTGGGAATATTCCAGGCTAGCATTTATCCAGCCCCTAGCCTCCCTGGTACTCTCCAGGCTTAGGTGCCACAAGACAGGGCTTTTTCCACCCCTGACCTTTCAAAAGTCAGGCTGGTCAATCTCCCCAGGCAGTACGAACCACAGACTAGACACCCACACTGTCTGCTCACCCACTGGGCAGAGACTGGAACCAAATGGTGCCAATCCTTTGGTAGAAGCAAAGCCCTTTGGAGCTAAGATCACATGTCTACTCTCTCTGCAAATGTCAAGAACCTGGGGTGTCAAGTGCCCCAAGGAGGCTGAGTGAGTAATGTGGGGCCAGGGATTTAAGCAGAGTGGCCAGGAGGGTGCATCTGGGGTCAGGCAAAGAGAATTTGTTAATTGGATAGTCTACTGTCTTCAGCTCTTTAAACTTGCAGGTTCTCTTTATTTGGGGATAACAACAGTACCCATCTAAGATGTTGCTCTCAGGCCTGAAGGAGACAATCTACAATAGTAACTGCACAGCACAGCAGCCAATAACATTCAGACTGTAACCGACAGTGACTGAAAGTGTCAGTTTCACTTTCCTTGGCCCCAGGCACACTGGCCTCCTCCTTTTGCCTCAAGCCTGTCAGGGGACTCCGCCCCCTTTGGGGCTGGCTGTTCTTTCTGTCTCAAATGCTCTCTCCTGCCAACTATATGGCTACTCCCTCACTTTCTTCAGGTCTTCGCCCAAAAGTCACCTTCTCATTGGGGTTTCATGACCACCCTAGAGATAATTTAACTCTGACATTCCTTATCCCTTCCACCTGCCTTATTTTTACAACTAGCACCTACCATCACCCCACACACTGTATCATTAACTTAAAAAAAAAATTGTCATGTGTCTGTTCCTGCTGGAATGTATGATTCATAAGGGTAGGGTTCTTTCATCTAGGCAAATGCCCCAAAGAAGATAGGTACTCCTTTTTGTTCCCTGTAGCTGTTAAAGTGATATAACTGAAGAAATGCTACCGAGGTCCAAAGATTGGGAAAAGCACAGATGATGTCTTACTTGTCATTCTTTAATTTCTCCCAGAGGTCCTGAGAGCAAGTATCATGACCAGAGCCTACACCACAGCCAAAGGGACACTAACTAATCAAGTCAATAGCCACCACACCAACTTAACACCTTCCAGCGGCTTACCACTACTCTACCAAAACCAAAGGAAGCCGGCTCCCTGCCTCTGTCTCCCCAGAGGTCTCTGTCACCCTTGTATTCCACACTTCAGTCATAGAAAACTTTCTGGCAGCGAGTACATATGCAACACTTTGCATCTCTACTTGGAACATCCACTTCCTTCTTTCAGATCTCAAAGCAGCATTCACTTCCTCAGGAAAGCAGTTCTGGATATCCCTGACTAAGGCAATCTGCCATTCCTGCCTTAGCACCCTGTACTTCTTATTCTTGGCAGTTAATGCAGTGTTGAGTCCACAGTTTTGTGGTCCTTTGATTTATGTCAATCTCCCCTAACAGATTTAGCCTGTAAATTCTAATTAGTGAGCCAAGGGACCCTGCTCACTATTCTATAGTGCCAGATTAACAGCTCACTGCCAGATTAACAGCTGCTCGAGGAATGGATGAAGTAAGAATGACTACACCACGAGTTCAACTCCCAATCAGTACAGAAGAGCTGCTAAGGGATTGAGCTCCAGCTCAGTTTAGTAGCTTCAGGGCGCGCTTTCGCCCCTTCCAGGGCTAGTAACTATCCACTCCTGACTCGCAGCAACCTTTTCGCCCTAGGGGGCCGCGCCGAGCCACGTGGCCCGAGATTTCGAAACTTTAAATTGTGGCTGCCGGAAGGGGGTGGAGGTAAGGGGCGCGGGAATTATAAAGGCCAGAGCGTCCGATCTCACGTCCCGGCCCGCCCACTCCGCAGATAAGGAAACTGAGGCCCAGGGGAACTGGGAGCCACAGACGTGCGGGCAGAGGTTGCGGCCCCTTCGGCACCCCGGGCCGCGTCCCAGAGCACAGCGGGATCCGGGATCTGGGCGCTCGCAGGCCGCCAGAGGAAGAGGCGCGGGCCGCCTCTCCGCAGATCTTACACGCGGCCCTCAGACAAGGCCCGCGCACGCTTACCTGGCCGCTCTGCTCCTTCACTTCCCGCGCCGCGCGCACATAGCCCGCCTGCAGCAGATGCTGGTAGATCAGGGGAAGAAGCTCCCGCCGCTTCCTGGCCTCAGCCATGGCCGCGACCCCCGGCCTGTCGGTTCACCTGCACGCCCCCCTCAGTCCCCGCCCGCCACTTCCCTTGTGCCCTTAGACCTCGCGCCCCTCACTTCCGGCTCCTCCTCCGCCAGCCGCGCGGCACGCCGGGAAGCGTAGTCTTATCTCCAAAGGTGGCCGGCCCCGCCTCGGCGGGAGAAAGGGGAGGAGGCATGGGAGGCAATGAGACCGCCTATTGGCGGGGAGGGCGGAGCCGGACACGCCCCCTGGGGCGCCCAAGATTCCAATACCTCCCTCTTCAATCCTTCAGACTCGCTCTTTGAAGGCATTTGTCTTCCTCTTAGCTGTTTGACAGCTGTGATCGGGTTTTACTCATCTCTGAACATCCTATTCTCCAGCTCTCTCTAGACTCGAACTTCCACTTACCCACTCATTTAATCATTTCACAAATCTTTTTTAGAACACATGAACCGGTGCTATTTGTCATCGTTCATTCATTCATTGAATAGTTATTGAGCGCCATACCTTCGGCAAGCGCTTAGGCTAGGACTGCGGGATACAGAAGATGTGGCAGCTGCCCTCAAAGCTCACAGGGAAGAGAGAGGCAGGTAGTCAAGCAACTATGGTTCAATGTCTTCTGCGAATTTTCTGGGGCAGGCACAGCCTATGGGAGAAAGGAGGAGCCCCTAACCCCAAAGGGGTATCTAAGCTGAGGCTTAAAGACAGAGTAGGAGTTTCTAGGTGCAGAGGAGAGGGCTGGCATCCCAGGCAGAGGGCACTGCATGAATACAGTACAGGCCCGGAAACCCAAACATAAAACGCGGTCTGTGCTGCTGGACTGTTGAGTTTGAGCCTTGAGGGAACTAGGAGGACACTGAAAGATGGACAAGTTAACAGGACCTACAACACCCCCTCCCCCTGACCAGGGTTTGCACTTTGCTCCAAGGGCAATAGCCAGTCTGTCTGACTCTATGCAGGAGGGTGACTTGGGTTTGTGTTTTTTAAAGATTGCAATGGGGATTTCCCTGGTGGTCCAGTGGCTAAGACTGCACTCCCAATGCAGGGGGCCTGGGTTTGATTCCTGGTCAGAGAACTAGAACGGCACATGCCACGACTAAGACTTCTCATGCTATAACTAAATTGTCCATATACTTTAACAAAGATTGACGATCCTTCATGCTGCAACTAAGACCCAGCACAACTAAAAAAAAAAAAATAAGATTGCTATGACCAAAAGATTGTTATGACCAACGCATAGAGGATGGATTTGTGGAGAACAAAACTAGATGTGAGGGTGTTGTAGTTGTGGAGAGGAGATTGGCAGGAAGAGGGTGAGTTAGGCTGGGGAATATTTGAATCAGCTATTCTTTCTTTCTCTTTTAACATATATTTTAAATTTTTATTTACTTATTTGGATCTTCTTATTTATTGGGTTTTCTGCACTAGGTCAACATTGCTACTCATAGCCTTTCTTTAGTTGTAGTGCTTGGGCTTCTCATTGTGGCGATGGCTTCTCTTCTTGTGGATCATAGGTTCTAGGGCACTCTAGGGCTTCAGTAGTTGTGGTATGTGGGATCTAGAGCATGGGCTCAGTAGCTGTTGGCATACGGGCTTAGTTGCTCCATGGCATGTGGAATCTTCCTGAAACAGGGATTGAATTCATGTCTCCTGCATTGGCAGGCAGATTCTTAACCACTGGACCAACATGGAAGTCCTGAATCAGCTGTTCTTAACTTCATAGGTCCATCGAGAAACTTAAGAGAGCAAGAAGCACCTAAGGTTTACTGTAGACAGTTCTGAAGCTGTACAGACATATAACTTTTTCCATGCAATTTCAGGATATGGGGTAAGCACATACCTGACCATCCTAGGCTTAGGAAAGATTGCTCCAGGAAGAAATAGGGACAGGACCAGGTAACTGATGGAATATGGTAAGTGAGAAAGAGGGAGGAGACTAATCTACATTCAGATATTTAGCAAATATTTATTGGACAACTACTGTTGGAAATAAAACTGTCTCTACCCCAGTAAAGCTTATAGTCTAATGGGGAGACATAAGCTAAACAAATACATATAATTTGTTACATGTATTTTGTTATTTATATGTGTTTGTTGTTTAACAAAAACAAATACATATAAATACATTGTTACAAGTGGTGAGTAAGTGTAGAAAAGAAAAGGATAGAGTTTTTTTCTTATGGAAGAGGAGTGTTTAAAAGCTATGCTGGAGTCATTCTGCCCAGGTTCAAACTTTGTCTCATATTAACTAGGTGACCTTTGCTAAGTTACATAACTTTTTGGTGCCTCAGTTTCTTCACTCATAAAATAGAGGTAATTATAATTTCTACCTGATAGGGTTACCATGAGGAGTAAATGAGTTCTAAGCAGAAACGCACAGAAAAGTTCCAAGAATAGTACTCCTCTTGGAACTAGTGTCCATTAGCCATCACCATGAAATCATCTGACAGGATGACAGGATCTATCTCTGCCTGGGGGTCAGGGAAGGATTCCCTGAGGAAGTGATCTTTGTGAGGATCTCTGAACTATGCGCAGGGGAGAGTGGGGTAGGGGGAAGAATCCTAGGCAGAAGAAAGGACCTGTGCAAAGGGCCTGAGGCAGAAGGTACCACTGAGAGAAAAGGTGAGAAAATGCCTTCTTGACAGGGCCCAGAGGGAAAGCAGGGGGATTGGGGAGTTTGGAAGGAGGGCAGAGGCAGATTCCATATTGAGGATCTTTCTCTTAATCCTCAGAGATTTAGGAAGCCACTGACAATGTAGATCCAAGAAGGATAGGATGACATTTGCATTTTAATGTAACCCCTGTAGGTAGAGGGTAGAATGGTGTGTGTGTGTGTGTGTGTGTGTGTGTGTGAGTAGCTGCAAGATGACAGGTTAGGGTTAGGAGGGCAGGCAGGCATCCAGGGAGAATATCACAGGGGTGGTGCTGGTGGCAGTACAGGTGGGAGTGTGTGGAAGGTTCCAGGTATCAGGAAGTAAAATCATCATAGAGATATGTGGGAATGGAAGGGATGGAGAGTGAGTGTCAGGATGACCTCTGAGGTTTCCATGCAAACAGGCAGTGGTTTTTCACTGAGATGGGGAAAACTGAAGGTGAACTGGGAGGGGTTCCTGGGTGAATGAGGATGGGAGGCTGTGGAGGGGGTCATGAAAAATGCAAGTTCCACTTTAGACTTGTTGAGCTTGAAAGACCTTTGGGACCCTGGAGGTAGATACTGAATAGGCCTGGGTTTGGAAGCACACAAGGATGGGAAGTTGTCAGGAGACAGATGATAGCGTGGCTGTGGATGAGGCCCGGATTGGCCAGAGAGAAGAGAAGGTGCCCCAGGATGGAGCTGTGAGGCACCCCACAGTTTGAAGTGGTGAAAATGAGGGTGTACCTGCAGAGGCTGTGAAGGAGGGCCCAAGAGGTGGGAGAAAACCTGGGAGAGTGGGCATAGGGAAGGAAGCCAAGGAAAGGAAGCTGAGAGTTTCGGGCAAGTGGGAAGAGTCAAGGGGCAGTGCTCTGAGAAGTCAGAAGGATGAGGATGGGACCAGTGGCTTCAGTTATTGACAGACATGGGGACTGTTGGTGGTGGTTTTAGGGAATACTGTTTGTGCAAAGTGCTGGAGAGGGTCAGATGGCAGCAGTCTGATGAGTGAAGGAGGGGTGAGGGAGGCAGTGGGTCTTTTGAGAAGCATTTGTGTGAAGGGAGGAGAGAGATGTTGTGATGGGCTCCATGTGTGTGTGTGTTGGGGGGTGGGTGTGTGTTAGAAGGTGGAAGAGACCTGAGTTTGTTTTCAGGCTGATGGCAGATCAAGGGGAGAGATTAATTAAGGGTGTGGGAAAGAGGGGAGGCAACCAGTGAGCGATGTTCACGAGCATGTGTGAGGGGATGGGATTAGGCACGTAGGTGGAAGGGCTGGTCTTGGAAAGGAGGAGGGATGACTTCTCTAGAGCCAAAAGAGGGAACAAAGAGAGGATGGGTGCAGATGTAGATGTAGGTTTGTAGTGGGATGTTAAGGGAGATTTCATCTTCAGCTTCTATTTTTTCTGCAAAGTGGGAGGCAAGGTCTGCTGAGAACGAGGGAGAGGTGGTGAGGCGTTTGAAGGAAGGAGGAGGGTGTGCATTCAGAGGAGCAAACTTGCCCACAAAATTTCAAATGCCTGACAGTGTTGACAACCCCAGTGTGTCCTGTCTTGTTGGCTGGGGGATTTCCCCACTGTGGCTCACCTGCCCACATGCAAGCAGGGGAAAGTCCTGGGTGAGGTTTATCCAGGCCCAGGGCTTTGCCAGATGGGTGGAGAAAAGGGCACAAGGGTCTAAAATTTTGGCAAAAGAGATGCCTAACCTTTGGGCCCTGGCATTTAGGCTGGGCAATGTGGAAAGTGAAGACAGATGCAGTCTATTTTCAGGGAGAGAGTGGAAGCCTTCATGGACTGGGCAGCCACAAGGTCAATTACCAGGAGCCTGAGCTCAGAGAGAATTGGTAACTCAAATTGATGACTATGCCCTGGCCACTGACTGGGTGGCTGGTGGGGCTCCTCACTGAGATGGCAAACAGGGTGATAAATAGGTAAATTATTAGGAAGATCAAAGTTTTTTTAACCCTTCCAAGAACCAGTTTCAGCCCTTTGGGGCATTATGGCCCCAGTTAAGAATGCCTGTCTTAGTAGAATGTAAACTCCTTGAAGGTAGACTGGTGATTCTCTTGTTGGCTGCATTATTCCCAATCCTATCCATAAATACTGGCCGATGCAAGGGTAGTTACAGCGTGCCTCCTGAGGAAGAGAGGAGGGCAGAGCAGATGGGGCATAGGTGAGTACAGACCTAGAAGCAGAATTGTGGGAGGCATCTAGAAGTCAGTGGAGAAGGAACTGAGTCTTCTGTCCTTGGATGACCTTGGGAGAAATGGAGAATTGGTATTAAATTAAACAAAAACCAAACCAAGACAGTCCAATACCTTTTGTCTGGCAACAGGTTGTTTGTTTTTGTTTTGTTCCTAGTAAAATTCATTTTAGGCACTTATGCTTTGTCCTTGGCTCCTGGGAGGCTGCCTCTTCTGTGGACAATTTCTTTATTTCCTTGATTTTCCAAATCATACCCTTCACTGAATTGCCTAGGGGACCCAAGCATAAAATCAAAACGTTAAACTGATAAAATATAACATAGCAACAAACAAAACAGTACATTTAAAAAAAAGAAGAAGAACAAAACAAAGCACACACAAAACTGGCCTCAGAGCATTTTTCTACCACTTAGAAAAAGATGTCTTTCTTAGTGTTAGAAGCCAGAAGCTTCCAGGCCACTTAACTGTGAGTGACTCTTGGGTAGGGTAAGCAGTGTGCCTTGGTTATCTTGACTTCTTGAGCAGGGCACTCAGGAATTGAGTGAAGGAAGGAATGTTAATAGAAGGGAAGGAAGCTAAACAGGTAGGACTCTACTCCCTTATTTTCCCAGCAAAAGTGGTTCCTGCACAGAGGTGGGAGGTAGCTCAATATAAGGAAGAGGCTCCTGGGTCGGGAGTTAGGAAACTGATTTTTTTGACCTGGCACTGCTGTGTGACCTTGGGCTAGTCTCTTGCCCTCTCTGATCTTCAAATTTTCTTTTCTTCTTTGGAGAAAGTGGACTAAAACCAACACAAACACTCTCAGGAGAGGCTCCCTTTGCACCTAGCACCCAAAGTTGGCCCCCTTATCCACTGTGACCATGGGTTCTCCCTGGGCCAAGTCACTTGGACCAGCTGGTTTCCCACAGCTTTCTTCTGTCTTCTAGGAGGACAGTTTCTCTGTTTCTTTTTTTCCTTCAGTCTCATTGGAGTTTTAAAGGTTATAATAGATTGAAAAATTATTACTGAAGTAACAAGTTAAACAGTTTATAGATATATAAAGACTGAGTTAGTCTTCTCTTTTTCATTCATTCCCAGCCCACTTTCTCCCATCTAAGTACTAACCAGGCCCGATCCTGCTTAACTTCTGAGATCAGTCACCTTTTGGGTGGTATGGCCAAAGACCCATTCCACTTCCTGACACTCAAGTGAGGCCCTATGGGGCTCCTAGGTACAAAGTCCCTTTTGTTTTCTGTTTCTTATAGATAAGACTCCAGCTTCAGTGACTTTCCCTGAGTTCCAAAGGGCAGATTTGAATGACTGCCAATTAAGAGAGGAACAGCAAAGTTAAAGGGACCAGAGAATCTCATCAAGATTGGAGGTCACCTGAGATCAGATTAAGCCCTGTTTACATGTCAGAGACTTTACCTTTGAACCATTGTTATAACACTTTCATCACATCCCCTCAGGTTGGGGACTTCCCTGGCCTTCCAGTGACTAAAACTCTGTGCTTCAAATGCAGGGGAGTGTGAATTTGATTCCTGGTCTGGGGACTACACATGCTGGATTGCATGGCCAAAAAAAAAAAAAAATCCTCCTGGGTTGGTACACATAGTCTTTCAAGGCAGAAACCCGTGTGTCTCCTTTTGCTTGGCAAAGCAATAAAGCTGTCCTTTTCTGCTTTACCCAAAGCTGTCTCAGATTTGATTCGGCACCAGTGTACAGAGAGGCTGAGCTTTCAGCAACATTCCCTACACTCAGCCCCCTTCAACCAGCTCAGGGGCCTGGCCTCATGTTCTTTCTTACAGACAGACACAGGCATCCTTCACAAGATTTCAGTCCACTAGTTTACTCTCTCTTTTTTGTTTTACACAAGGGGGTCATACTAAACACAAAAGTCCACAACTTGTTTTTTCAGTTAATAACGTATCAGAGCTATTTCTCCAGACATTTGTCTCTGCCACGGGCTTTTGAGTAATAGTAGCAGCCCACATTTGTAGAGTGGGTTCCATGAGCCTATGGGATGCACCATAGAAAGCACAGAGCTAGTTATCAGCCCTGTTTTTGTTGTTTTATTCACCACACAGCATGAAGGATCTTAGTTCCCTGACCAAGGAACCAACCCACACCCCCTGCAGTGGAAGTGTGGAGTCCTAACCGCTAGACCACCAATGAAGTCCCTAAAAGCCCTCAGGTAAGAAAACCAAGGTTCAGTGAGGTCAAGACCTCAGCCACACAGCCGGGGAGTGGCATGACTTGGACAGGCTCTGGCTGCCAGAGTGCCCTAACCAGCCCCTGGGGGGGCAATTGACAGAGGCAGGAGACAGCATAATACAGTTTAGTGCCTTCTAGTTGTTTGGCTAAGAAACAGTGCCGCTCAAAACAGCCTAGTAAATACATTTGTACAGACCAGAGCTTCAATTTTTGTAGGATGGAATCAAAAGTGGGCCAGAGGAGATGCATGGGTTTATTTTAATAGCTAAAGCTAGATTAGCTGCCCAAAGGCTTGGAACAAACCACAGTCTCATCGGCATTTCTTCTGTATGTGATTTTCTTTCTCAGAGCTGAAAGTATCCTTGGAGAACAAGGACCCCAGTTTTCTCTTCTTGCCCAGAAAGGTACAAGCCCAGTGGTAGGGACTGACTTGGAGGGGTTCCCAGTGGGATAGGGGCAGAGGTAGGCCCCATCCCTCTTGGCTTGGACCACTGCTACACTGTTCTTCCCTCCAGGCAGTCTCTGCCCTCACGCTCTTCTCCCCTGTTACTCTCTTCTTGCCTGTCCTTTTATTTCTCTTTTACAACAATATTTATTTACTTGGCTGCACCAGGGAACTTAGGTGCGGCATGGGGGACCTAGTTCCCTGACCTGGGATTGAACCTAGGCCCCTTGAACTGGGAGCACAGAATCTTAGCCACTGGACCACCAGGGAAGTCCCCTTCCCTTGTCTGCTCTTCACACCACATTTGGCATGACACTACTTTTCTGCTTACCAAACCTCCCCCAGATGAACCACTGACCATGGGATCCTATCACAGTTTCCTAATAGACATTCAAGCTCATTCCAATCTGTTCATCATTCAAAGCCAAAGGCAAATGCCACCTCCTTAGTGATGCCTTCCCTGACTATCCCAGCTTCTCATCTCAGCATCGTTAAATGCAGCTAGGCCCACTCTCCAGGTGGCTCCGTCCAGGTGGAGCTGCATTAGAGAACCGGCCAGGAGGGGGCAGTGCACAACCAAAGGAAGGTCTCTCTAAAGGTCAAGGTCACCAGGGTGCCTGGAGCCTGCCCCTCCCCGCCCCCCCACTGTGGTGTGTGCCCCTTAGTCTCTCCACTGTGTATGCCTGTAGGAACATGAGGTTCCACCCAGTGGTGTGAACAGCGGCAAATGTCACCTCTCCCTGCGTCTTAGTTTGCATCTCTGTAAAACAACAGGGATGGACCGGTTTGATGTTTCTGAAAAGTAGAGAGAAATAAATGGACATTTAAAAATGGAAATTATTATGTATTTATTTTAAAGTGTATTAGACCAAAAAAATAACTAGCACATCAAACCTGTTATTTCACAGATATTATTGCTTAGAGTGGGGCTAAAGTAGGCATTAAAGTAAAAAAAAAAAAAAAACAGTGAGTTAATGTAAAAGAAAGTATCAATTAAATAATAGTACAGGTAGTAAGATGACGGTGAATGGCTACAATTGGGAAAACACTGGTCTGCCTCTGAAATTCTAGAATTCTGTCATTTGCAGTGACTCCTGTCCTCACTGGGGGTGGAGGCAGGGAAGAAAGGAAGGAGCTGCTCTAGGAGCTGGGGTGCTGGGTCTTGGAGCTGAGGGGCAGGAATTCGGCAGATGGGCCGTGTCCCCACCACCAGCCCTTCCTTTCCCCGTGGAGGGTAGGGTTCTTGCCCTCCTCCCCGCCTTCTTTCTCAGCTTCCCTACAGTTACTAAGGAGTGGGAGGCTGCGAGGGGCTGTGTTCTGAGAGCTCATCTGCTCCCTCATTCTCACCCAGCACCCTGTTTGGCATAAACTATTCAGGGTGATGATTAACAAGGATGCGGGAAGGCACTGGGGATGGGGAGAGAAAGCAAGGTGGTATAGTTAGCGTTTGCTCACAGACGTGAATGTCCAACCTGGAATGACTACCTAATGATTCCCAGATTCCCCCAGGCATCGGCATCACCAGGAAATTCTTTAGATAGACAATTCTAGGGCCCCACCTTAGGCAATTCTGATTCTGGGGCCCCAGCGTCTGTGTTTTACAAAGCTCCCCAGTCCCTGCTAAAGCTTCTAGGTTTGCTTCTCCCTCAGTGTACCTGGGGAGACACCAACGCTCAGAGAGGTTGTGTCACTTACCCAGAGTCACACAGCAACTCGACAACAGATGTCCTGATGATTCCCAGCTCATTTCTCTCACTGAGCATCTTTTGCTGAGCCTGGTCCACAGTCTGCAAAGAGAACTCCACTGGCAAACATAATTTTTTTGAGCCTCCTTTGCCTCTGGGCTTCTTAAGGATTTTCCTCAGAAAAGAACATGCTGTGTGAGCAGCCATCTGCTGAGAGGGCCGGAAGGGTTGGTGAGGGGTGGAGGAGGGTGGCAATGGAAGGGGTGGCTGGGAGATGCGGGTTTCTCTCTGCATTTGCCAGCCTGCAGAATTAGCCTGCTGAGGGCAGGAGCCAATTCAGATGACACCATCAATAGTTGGGTTTTCTAATGGTATCCTGAAGGAGCAGAATTAGGAGCAGTGACTAGGATACATTTCAGATGGGATTTTCTAACAGTAATTAGTGACCCGGGAGACAGTTGACCCTGGAGCAACTTCCAGCTCCCTGCTCTTATTTATTATAAAACATTTGACATGAAGAATACAGGGCCAAATACATATGACTCCCATGTTCCCAGGGACCTAGATTATGAAGCATGACATCACAAATAAACCGGGGCTTCCCAGCCCATTTCCCCACCCCCTGCCCACCCCCTGCCCACCCCTCCAGCCAGGAGGGTCACCATTCCCTGAGGTTTCTGTGAATCATTCTTGTACACGTTTTCATATTTATGCTACGTATGTATGTATTCATAAAACACATTAAGTTTTGCTTTGCAGATTTTTCAAGTTTTCATAAACGATATGATATTGTATGTTGCCTTCTGCAATGTGTTTTTGTTCAACATTTTGTTTGAACTTTATCCATGTTAATGTGAAGAGCTCTGCAGAGTACATTAACACTGTTCTAATCCTTTTCACTCTAGGTACCACAATTTATTAATCTTTTCTTTGGTTGATGGGCATTTGTTTCCAGTTTGGCACCATACAAATCACACGGCTGTGGACATCCTAGAATCTGAAAGTCTGGCTAGTTTCTGCCATGCCCCATCTAGGCTTAAGCTGCAATCATCAGACTTTGGAATTTATGTCAGTCTGAGAGGGGACAAATGCCTCTCCTTCATATTTTTTAATTTGTATGTCTCTGATCATTGGAGCTGAAAGGTTTTCATCATTTTATGGGTCTTCTGGATTTCCTCTCCTGTGAATTGCCTTTGTATCCCAGGCTGTGTTTCCTTGGGTTGTTTGTGTCGTTCTTTTTGATCTGTGACAGCTCTAATCCTGGGTCTGCTGTTACTATCTTATGCCAGTCAGTGGCTTGTCTTTGCGCTTTATTTATGGAGTCCTGATGCATGAGGTTTTTACATTTTAATATAACCAGCAGCGCCAATCTCTTCCTCTGTCTGGGCTTCTGTCAGCTATGGAAGCCAAGCCTGTTTCCCCAGGGTACCGTCCCCTTGGGAGGCCTTGTGGTGGAGTGAGAGGTGGGTGGCTTTCCAGCTGGGCTGACCTGGGCTGAATTCAGCCTGAGAGGTTTATGGGCTAGGTGAACTTGGGAGGAAGTTACTTTACCTCTGGGTTCCAGCTTCTTCACTTTTAAAACTGGGATGAAGGGGAACTCAGTTGTAAAGAAAATCAACCCTGAATATTCATAGGACTGATACTGATGCTCCAATGCTCTGGCCACCTGAAGTGAAGAGCCTACTCATTGGAAAAGATCCTGATCCTGGGAAAGATTGAAGGCAAGAGCAGAAGGGAATGACAGAAGATGATAGGGTTGGATGGCATCCCCAACTCAATGGGCATGAGTTTGAGCAAACTCTGGGAGATAGCGAAGGACAGGGAAGCCTGGCGTGCTGCAGTCTACGGGCCTGCAAAGAGTTGGACAATTTAGTGACTGAACAACAGCGACTAGTGGTTAGGACTTGGTGCTTTCACTGCCGTGGGCAGGGTTCAATCCCTGGTTGGGAAACTGAGATCCTGAAAGACTCACAGTGCAGCCAAAAAAATAAACAAACTAGGGATGAGGACAGTCTCCAGTTCTCTGTGAGGTGGTGGGGAGGAGGGCAGTGGCACGAAGTACTGAGGCCCCCAGGGGGGACTCACTGAGAAAAGTCTCTGGAGAAGTTAACTCCTGAGACCTATCCAGTGAGTCTTCCCCTGCCTTGTCTGGGTCAACTGGTTCAACAGAGTCTCCTCCAATCTAAGTACTGGTACATCTCAGAGTGGGGCTGGGCCTCTGGAGGAGCTGGAACATGGGGAAACCAGATCTACCACCCCTGGGTCCTGAGCCATGCTCAGCAACTCTGGAGGCAGGAACATGAGTGAGTGGCATTCCTGGTTCTGGCAGGAGAGGACGGAGGACATACACTACAGCAGCCAAAAGCAGCCCATTCAGCGTGACAGTAGACTTGGGAGGGCATCTGATGGCTCCAAGGGAAATATTTGTCCGGGAAAGAAAGGGGCACATGGGCTGCGTGACTTTCACTCACATGTGACCACATGATGCCCACACAAATGGGTCTCTTGAGGCCACAGCAGGTGGGTTACCCCTGTTACCTCCATCCTGGGTACAGCACCCTGTGGGGGTAGGATCAAGCTGGGAGTGGGTGGGCAGAGCCCTCTCAGGGCAGCAGCCTCTTGGATGAGGCCATAGCGCTGTGGTCAACAAGGCCAGAAGATGCCTATTTATTAGTCCTACTTACTAACCATGAAGCACTACCACTGACACCATTACCACCACGGACAGAGGGCTCAGCCTGCTCAGATGACCAGAGCACTGGGTTGGCAGTCGGGAACACTTGTTACATTGAAACTGATTTCTGGAGTAGGTGGTACATACTCATGGTGCAAAATTGTAAAGGTACAAAAAGGATGCAAGGAAAGTAAGTCTCCCAGCTTCCCACCCCTCCCCCAGATTCCTAGGAGGAAGCAACATTACTAGTGAGTATATACATATATATATATATATATATATATATATGTATATGTATATATATATATACATGACATTGATGGTGGTACATTATACACACTGTGGTAAATCTTTTTGTTTTCCTACCTGTCTCTCCCAAATTCAGGAATATTCCAGAATATATTCTGGAATATAACAGGCAGGAGTGAATGTTCTAAGAATGATGGATTAGTGAATGGAGGGTGGTGGATAGTGAATGATATCCATCCAGGTTTAGGCCTCTTGTACTCGGTATTTTGAGACATATCCCTAACCTTGGGATGTTTCCTCTTTCCTTGCCATGTTGCTGCAGGTGGATAAATTCAGGCCTTCTTGACCCTGGCACAGAGCCATAAAGGGGGAACTAAGTGAACAAGGCTGCTGAACAGCTTAATTGTCATTTCCACCAGCAGATGGTTACCAGGGAGACTCAAAGAATGTTAGAACTGGGAGGGGTTTTTCAGAGATGTGGAGGCAGCCTGACAAAATCTCAGAATTGGGGTGGGTCATTCCATCAGTTCTGTATGACTTTTTAAATGTTTATTCCAGTGATAATCTAAAACAATTAAAAATTATATTTTTGGACCATCTGATTGTCCAGTAAGGTTGCATGGCCACATGACCATTCCCATGTTGGTGTTTGTATTTATGACCATATGGGCACTGGGAGAAGCAAGGATTCCACAGCCCCCTGAATAAACCAAGAATTTCATATAGATCAAACTGAGCAGGTTCTTGTATTTTGTGTCTGCAGAGCCCCTCAGTCAAGATCCCTTGACATATTCTTGGATCTCTAACGGCATCTGAACATTACTCTAGTACCAGAAAATTGGTGAAGACAAGAGGATGCCAGGCAAGGGTTAGGAGCCTGGATGTGAGTTCTGCCTCTGCCTCTGATTGGCTGGGTCACTTGGACTCTCCTGTCTCTTCTGATTTAATTTCTCCATCAATAAAACAGGGATCAAAACGCCTTCCTCACAGGATACTAGGAAGGCAAAATGAGCGAGTAAATGTGAAAGTTCAGTCTTTATAAACATGTTCAGCCCTCTCATTTCATGAAGGAGGGAGATGAGATGGGAGGAGGTGAAACGACTTTTTCAGTATCAATTATTGGCAGAGCTAGGCTGGGAACCCAGGCTCCTAACCTCACCTGGTGCTCCTCCACTGCCCCAGGCACCTCAGCCATTAGCAGTGATGGTGTGATTCTAATTCTGGAAAGTATAATAATAACATCTCAGAGGGGGCCTGCCACTGTTTGGGCAAACACACTATCTTTATTTTTATTTGTTAAAGAGATTGAATTAGGGAAACCAAAACAAATAAACGAGCTCACTGAACTCCCCACAAGCACAACTCTCTTCCTGGAGCAAAAGCAAATTCTTCCTCAGGCAAAAGGTCAGACAGGAGACAGAACACCCAAACAAACCCTGTAGTGCCTGACACTTTGATTTACCAGTTGGCTGCGGTGAAGGGCCCCTGAGCTGGGTGTATGTGTTTCATTTTCAGCACCTGCTACTCTGGGAGATGTGGTTTCAGGGTCAGGGTCATCCAGGGCAGGCTTTGAGCTTCAGAAATCAGGGACCATGTCTGGTCAATGTTGTTTCCTCCAAGTTCAGCTCAGGGCTTTGCATACAGTAGGTGCTCAATCAATGTTCTGAGAATGAAGGATGTGTGGCTAGTATCACGTTCTTTGTTTTTAAAGATTCGGAAGTGTGGGACTTCCCTGGTGGTCCAGTGGTTAAGAATTCACCTTCCACTGCAGGGGACACCTATTTGAGGGGCTTTCCCAGTGGCTCAGATGGTGAAGAATCTTTATGCAATTCAGGTGACCTGGGTTCGATCCCTGGATCAGGAAGATTCCCTGGAGAAGGGAATGGCTACCCACTCCAGTCAGTATTCTTGCCTGGGAGAATTCCATGGACAGAGGAGCCTGGTGGGTCGAAAAGAGTCTGTGGATTGAAAAGAGTCAGACACAACTGAGCAACTAACACTTTCACTTTTTCCTTCACAGGGAACTAAGACCCCACATGCTGTGGAGCAACTAAGCCCTCACATCCCAACTAAAACTTGACACAGCCAAATAAATAAATATATTTAAGAAAAAAAGATTCAGAGGGGCCTCTTGGTGAAGACATGTCTCAAAAATCCCTGTTCAAAACCAGGAGGTCAGGAAGCAAAGAAGTCAGGGCAGAAATGGCCTGTGGCTTCAATTTCAGGGACTGGGCGAGTGGTAAGCAAAGAGTGAGGCCCGGTCCAGAGGCTGAAGTCAGACACAACAGGATGATCGATTGATTGATTGTATTGAGTTTCTGTGCTGAGTATATTCCATACGTCAGGCTCTGGGCTGGATGCTGGGGATCCCAAGTGGAGAATATCTTACATCCCAGGAACCTCCAGTTTGCAATGCTGAGCACACAGTAGTGAAGAAGGGTCTGGGCTCAAGCTCCTACTGTGCAGCACAGGGAACTCTGCTCAGTGTTTCATGGCAGACTGGATGGGAGGGGAGTTTGGGGGAGAATGGATACACGTATATGTATGGCTGGGCTCCTTTGAGTCCCTATCAAAACATTGTTAATTGGCTATACTCCAATATAAATAAAAGGTTTTTTTTTGTTTTTTTTTTTTTTAAAGAAGAGTTTGGGATTTGGAATCAGACAAGAGCACAAACCCCAGCTCCACGACCTGTGATCTTGGACAAGCCCCTTTACCTCTTCTCTACATGTTAGTTTCCTTCCCTGTAAAATGGGATGAAGACTAGTAACTGCCTCCTCCACTGGTAAATAAGATACAATTCAAAGGCACAGAGCACCTGGCTCAGAGAGATCGCTTAGTACCTGCTATCCAGCATAGCCATCTGACAGGGCCTGGACCCCATTAAGTATGGGCCCAGCTTCTCCCTCTCCCTGAGCCCCCAGCAGCTTCTCTGACCCAGCTGGAGGAAGCAGCTCTGATGGGCATCTCCTGTCCATGCACATCAAGTTATTTATAGTTGATTTGTTATTGTGGTTGTTATTTCTACTAAGAACATTGAGCTATGAATAAACTGTGCATTTCTCTTGATGAATGTGGAAAAGAGTTTCTCTAGGGTGTACATAATAATAATAATAATAAACAACTGGAAAAATAAGGACATTGAGTAATCAGGATGAATGCTATGTAGCTGGAACCTGGTCCTGGAGGTGTTCTGAGAGGCCAGGTGTTAACCTGATAGTTGCTGGATCCTGGAGAGGTTAGTGGAAGGTGGGTCCCAAGGGTAGGAGCCGGGGCAGGGAGCACACAGGGCATCACATGGTCAAGGGATTGGGGAGAGACTCAGAGTAGTAGTTATTTACCAAACAGTATTAGTTGGTTACTAATAGCAACATGGAATTATTTCAAAATTTTAATAACCAGTGGGGTCAGAATGGTAAGCATTGGTGAACAAATACCTGGGGGTATATATCTCTAAGAGTGGAATTGCTAGGTTGTAGAGTAAGTGAATGTTTAACTTTATAAAATATAATAACAGATCATTTTCCAAATCACTTATCCCCACAGACATTTCCTCTAGCTGAAAGCATCAGATTGATCCCCATCCTTGCCAACATTTGGCATTGTTGGGTTCCTGTTTTTTTTTTTTCCAATCTAGTGGATGTAAAATTATATCTCATAAAGGTCTTAATTTGTATTTCTCTGAATCCTAATACAGGTTAAACATCTTTTCATATGTTTATGGGCCTAGAATTATTTGCTTAAAGGACCTGGGTCTCTGACACCACAGAGGACATTCTGCCACCTGCCTAGAGCAACAGCCAGGTGGAGTAGTAAGAGTACTGAGGGGCAAGCCAGGAGACCTGGGTGCCAGCTTCAGCGTGGTCACACACCCACTCTGTGACCTTAGGCAAAGTAGTTGCCTTTTCCGAGCCTCAATTTTACCATTAGCCGTGTTGGGGAGATCCTTATTCTGCTCACAGTTTGGATAACTAAGAGATCAAGTGAGATTATCAAAGTAAATGTGCTTTGGGGACTGAAAAATCCTGTACCAGGCAGGGATACATATGCATTCCCTCTTTGAAGACGGTTTAAGAGGGCTGTGAAGGCCAGCAGAGCAGGAGCAACCAGCCAGCCTCCTGGAAGCAGAGAGCACCAGCTCCAAGGCTTGAATGAATGCCTTCTTCCTTCTTCTTGCCTCCACCCCACCCCAGGCACCCCTCTACCCCCATCAGGCAGAGAAGGAACAAATTCCTCCAACTCCTGGCACAAACATGACTTAGGTACTCCAGGGGGCTTTGGGAACCCAAGCTTATGCTCGGGCTGCTCTAATGTGAAGACAGTGGGCCCCCTCGGGCCTGGTGCTATCCTGGGAGGATCGCTGAACCGGCTGCTGGGCCATCAGGTGGCCACGACTTAGCTGCCCAGGCCGAGACACAGAGATGCAGACACACACCTGAGTCTAACTCTGAGGTTCATGGCTCGCTCTTCTGTTTCTTCTGGCCTCACATCCCTTGCCTTTTCAATAGCAGGAGGGTCAGCCTAGTCAGGCATGTCTCAAAGTGTGTGCTACGCTACCTCAGCCGTCATATGCAATTACTTGTTCAGTCATGTCTGACTCTTTGCAACCCCATGGGCTGTAGCCCGCCATCATGGACAGTGGTTAATGAGGGGAGGAAAGATGCTGTGGTGAATGGAACATAGAGTGCAGTTATTTTTGCAGCTAACTACATTTGCTGAACGTACTATGCATGGGGTTCAGCACTTTACAAGCATTTTCTCATTGACCTCTTACAATTACTCTGAGGCCCTATGGCTGGCTGCATTTTACAGGTGAGGAAACGAAGGCTTGGCAAGGTTAGACTTATCCAAGGTCTCTCAACTGGTAAGTGGCAGAGTCATGATTCAAACCCAGGCAGCCCTTGTCCAGATCTCTTGTTCTCAGTCAGGTTGAATTAACAGGATGTGGTGATGGGTGACATGGTCGGGGCATGAGAAAGGGGAAGGAAGAATGCATATGCCCTTTTTTAATATTTCAGCTCATTGTCACATAGTGTCCTGGTGGGTGGTAGAGAAATACAATGAAAAAAAAAACCAAAAAACCACGCCACTCTACTCCTTAGAACTTCAGATGAGGAGGAAGATTTAGCAGAGCATGAAGCATGCTGAGTTGGGTGTGGGGAAACAAGTCTTCCTGAAGTGGTCTCTTTTAAGCCAAGACTTAAGGGACCATTAAATATGGGGAGAGGGCAGGAAGAATGGCATGCGCAAAGGCCAGGAGCTGAGGTAGAGCATGGACATTCACCCCCACAGCCCCGACTGAAGGGGCCTGGGCCTGGGAGATGAGAGCCTGCATGTCAGCAGAGGGCAGTCACTCAAGGTCTTGACTCTGAGGCTTTTAGATTGGGACTGGGACAAGGGAAGGGAGAGAATTTGAGGAAATGCTGGGGGAACAGTGGTCTGTTGGCTGGGGCTGGGAACATGGGAGCAGGAGTGAGGGTGAGGGCAAAGGAAGTGGTGGTATTGAGCTTGGTTTTGGCCTCCCAAGTGCTGAGAGGGGGTCACCGTTAAGGTCTTTTCCACTGCTGACCTTCTCAACTTCCCTGGAAGGAAGGAACATCTCCCTGTGGCCCCTCCACCCCCAAATATTCTGGGCAGGAAGGAGCGGGATCTGTTTTGTCAACGCAGCTTGCAATAAAGAGTCTTATTCAGGGAGGCAAACAGCTGCTTGACTATTAATAGGCAGGGGCCTCAGCCGCAGCCTGCTGGGAGGGCCTTGACAAGCAGTTCTGGAAAGGTGAATCTCTTCCTTCTGCCTGTCTGAATTTTGCACCCTGTGGTGGAACAATAGGTCGGGCGCTTGTTTCTCGGAAGGGCAGTCACCCTAAGATTTGGCTGGGGCAGCTCCAACACATGTGGCCAGGCCCTGCTGGGATGCTGACCCTCCCTCCGCTTCACGCTGGACGCAGCCGGAGGGAGAGGGAGTCCCGAGAACCTGGTGCTGGCCTGAGAAACAGACATCCATGTGGAAGGGGGAATGTCTGGTTGGGGTCTCCACAGATGCTCTTGTGGCAGATCAGGCACCCATCCTGGAGGAGGGTCAGGGAGAAATCAGAGTGGGGGTGGCTGGAAGGGAAGGGGGGGTGTCAGCCTAGAAACAAGAGAACTGATGAGGGGATTTCCCTGGTGGTCCAGTGGCTAAGACTCCATGCTCCCAACGTAGGGGGCCCAGATTCGATTCCTAGTCAGGGAACTAGATCCCACATGCCCAAAGTACAAATTCGCATGCCACAACTAAAGATTCCTCAGGCCGATTCCAAGATCGAAGATCCGGCATGCTGCAGCTAAGACTGGTGCAGCCAAATAAATACATTTTTAAAAAAAATTTAGGAAAAGGAATTAAGAGAGAGAAAGAACTGATGAAAGGAACTGGAGGATACAGGAGGTAGAGGTTGAGCCAGGGGTCAGAGTGAGCCCACGCTTGGGGCACCTCTTGTCAGGATCTGAGCCAGGGTTCAGAGGAGTCTGGAAGTCCAGACCTCAGAGGGTGAGGCCCAGAGAAGGCCACAGGTCCCTTCCGGCTGTCACCATCCTAACGTATGACCTCATGTGCGGCCAGCCAGGTCACCCCTCCGAACAAGCCTGTGGAGAGGGCGGCTGGGAGCGAGCTAATGGAAACCCGAAGGGCATCCTGGGCCACACCGAGGCCAAGTCCCCCGTGTGAGCAGCCCCGTGGCGCCGGCCGGAGCGGGCGCAGGCCTCACAGGCTGGCTTTGTTCCCACTCTCTCAGGTGCTGCTTCAGGTGGTGGCCACTTCAAAGAAGCCCCATTTAAAGCAGGGCCTCGCCTCAAGTTTCCTAAGGGTCTTGTCTGGGCTAATGAGATCATTAAGAGGCTCCTTGTTAAATGGTTTAAATAGGGTTTGCCTGCACGGCCTCTGGCTGAGCCCTGCGCTCTGGGTGCAGTTTTTGTTTTAAAATTTTTTTTTTAGTTAATTTTAACATATGTGCATTTCTATCTGTGGACGTACTTAGCAATGAGCTTGAAAGTGTAGGCTCTGGACTTGGACTGCTGGGGTTGCACCCTGGCCCCTCATTTTCTGGTAGTGTGACCTCAGGCCAGTGATCTACCAACCTTCAGGGGCTCGGTTTCCCCATTTGTAAAGGGGGCTGGTAGCTGTACTGCTGGATCATATGGTAGAACCATCCGCTGACTCCCTGTTGCCCCTAGGAGAGTGACAGGCTCCTTAGAGTTGTCAAACCTTCATGGCCTCTATGTGGCCCCATTCCTTAGCACACCCCTTTCTCACTCTCGTCATGGGAGCCACATGGACCAGCCCTCACATGTGCTGTTTCCCATCATGAAAGTTTCTTGGCCTCATCTTTCCCTGCCTCACCTTCCTTCTCCTTGAAGTTCCCACTAAAGGTCGGCTTTGGTCATTCACCGATTCTGTGTGTCCCCCGTGGTGGGGCCCACTGCCTTGTACTGAAACGCCCGGCCAGCTGGGTGGCTTTCCTCCCTAGACGGCAAGCTCCATAAACGCAGGGACTCAGCCATGCCCCTCACGGGCTCTTCAGGGCCCAGCTGCATATGATAGCTTCTTTCTTTCTTTATTTGGCTGTGCCAAGTATTAGTTGAAGCATATGGGATCTTTAGTTGCAGGACGTGGGATCTAGTTCCCTGAACAGGGATCAAACCCAGGCCCCCCCACATTGGGAGCCTGGAGTCTTAGCCAGTGGACCACCAGGGAAGTCCCACATGATAGCTTCTTAAATAGCCTCTGTCCTCTATTTGCAGTTCATTTAAAGGTTAAGGCTGCCTCTGGGTCTCCTGTCATTGGCTGCTCCTTGAAGTTGCCCCGTGCCTTCTCACTGGCCTTGACTCATCCCCACTGTAGTGAAGGCTGTGTCAGGTAAAAAGCACAGGGTGGGGCCCTGGAAGCCAGGCCCCTCTGGATGTGGCTGTCATTCTTTCATCAACTACCTGAACTCCAACCTCTTGGTTAGGCCTATCCGGCTCTGCTGGGCCTTCCCCTGAGGATAGCATGCAGATTTCCAGAGCATTCTGAATCTTTGTACTTTCACCCCTCAGAACCTCACAACACTGGTGTCTAGATTGACAAGGAGGTCCGTTGTGGGGGCTATGCCTGGCTCCAAGTGGGAGCTCTCAGGCTGGCTGGCTGGCACAGCAAGAGTGAAGTCAGGATCCTTACTGAGGGGAAATAGCATTTCTCAAGTCAAAGAGGTGAGCAAAGAACAGGTAAATGGGAAGCAGAGTAAGACAAAGTTGGGAGTGGGACAATCAAGAGAGAGCCAGGGCCAGCTTGGAGGACTGAGTGGAGTCTGGTGGTTCAGGACCAAGGACGTGAGCAGAGTGAGCCCACTTCTAGCTTGTGCCGCTGGCTAGAGTTGGGCGGCTTACAGGGGCCACTCAGGCTAAATGCTTATCTTCCCACTAAACCAGGAGGTCCTCAAAGACCTTCACATCTCTGTCCCCAGGATTGCAGAATGAATCCCAAATCCTTTCAAAGCAGTCAGCATTTAACAGAAGAGTTCTCTTTCCTGGGCACGTGAAATTGATGATACCTCTTCTCTGGTAAAAACAGATGTAATTTGTTGAGCTTTTACCATGTACCAGGCACGGTGCTGAGTCCTTCACATCCATCATCTCCAGCGCTGTCAGGTTCATGAGAGCAGGAACCGAGCCTGTATTATCTCACCACTGCGTCCCCAGGGCCCAGCACAAGCCTGACACAGAGCTGATGCCAAATATGTTTGAATGAAGGAAATACTCCTTATAACCTGTATTTTACAGATAAGGAGCTGAATCTCAAACAAGCTGAGTAACTAAGGTTACTCAGCTAAGTGAGATGGAGAAGTTTGGATTTGCATTTAGGTTTGTCTGACTGCAAAGTTCACAGGCTTAGCCATGCTTGGCAGTCACGGCTATTACCTGAGACCTCACTAGCAAAGTGTGGCCTGAGAACCAGCATCAGTGGCATCACCTGGTAGTTTAATGGAACTGCAGAATCTCAGCTGCACCCCAGGCCTATTGAATCAGAATCTTCATTGTAACAAGGTACCCAGGTGACTCAGATACACACTGAAGTGTGAGAAGCCTGTTCTCAGTGGTGCATACATCTTCCCTCCTCCCCAGCCAATCCACCTCCACAGCCACTCAGGGGGTCTATGCCGTTGAATGCCAAACAGCCTCAATCAAACTGCACTTGGCCATTGGGTCCTTTGTCCTTTTCCATGAGACTGCTGGGTGTAATTGTAGTGCTGGCAGCTTTGGCCATGACTTTTAAAATGATTACCACTGAAAGATCAAAAGCATATTTTCACCTTTTAAATCTCGTATGCCCATCAAGATTCTAGCACCTGGAGGTCCATGTTCGTGAAAATGGAAAAGGAGTTTTTCAGCTGGTGGTCTTGCCTCTGAACAGGGAGTCTCGTCTGGACAGGGGCCCTTCTTGATACTCTGCTATTCTATATCCAAACACAGAGGTTGGAGATTTTCAGTCCAGTCTCTGTTTATTATTAAGACAATTTAATCCAATAATTATGTTCATAAACAATTCTCCAGTGATTTCAGAGGCTCTGCTCATTTATGTTTTGAAGCTTGTGAGTTTGGACTTTCAAAATAGCTTACAGAATTTCTTTGTCTAACAAAAGGAACAAGAGAAGAGGGCTCATGGTTTACTTCACCCAGGGTCCCCTCTCCCTTCGCTCTCTGGTCCCTCAGGTCCCTAGGCCATTGTCCCTGATGTGTCTCTAGTCTCTCCAATAAGTTCTGTGCTGCTCTTGTTCCAGAATTCAATGTAGGGACTTTCTCTAGGGTCACCTGCCTTCTGCTTGTAGGTATACCTAAATCAAGAGTTCTTATCCTCTGGTCTGTGAAATGAACTAAAAGGCCCTTGATCACCAAGAAACTGTATGTGAGGACTTCCCTGGTGGCCCAGTCATTAAGACTCCACACCCCCTATACCTGGGGCACAGGTTTGATCCCTGGTCAGGGAACTAAAGATCCCACACGCCCCAGTCAAGAGTTCACATACTGCAGCTGAGACCTGGTGCAGCCAAACACAGTCTTTAAAAGAGAAATTTTATGTGAAACTTGGTGCTGGTATGCATTTTCACAGGGGAAGAGTCAGTAATTTTCTCAGATTCTCAGTGGGGTCTGTGGCTTCCAGAAGATCACTGGTCTCTCTGTCTCTGGACTTTCAGGACCTGCATCTGCTTCTCTCCTTGTCCTCAAGTGACTTGGAGTTTATTTTTTTGTAAAACTGCAAGTCTCACATGAGTCAGGACTAGAGCCTGTGCCATTCACATCAGAGGTTCTGCCTTTTAATGTATGAAACCTTTTCGCAAAGTGTATTTTTCTCCTTACTCCAACACATGTGAAAGGAGTTATAACTTCATCAGATAATTCCTGATGCACTGATGACTTCCCAGACCTCTCAAAAAAAATAAATAAACACCACTCTGCCCTCCTCCCCACCAAGGAATCTGTAGCTCACAGGTTGAGACTTTGGTTATAGATAATAAGAAAGGAAAGCGTCTTAGTTATTATCAAGTCTAATTACCCCATTTCACAGGTGAGGATGCTAAGGCTGCTAAGAGGAGAAACTACCAGCATCTGGTCAGAGTGCCTGTCAGAGCTAGGGCTAAGAATCAAGTGTTCTGACTTACTGAATTCCACATCTGTCCTCCACTGAGGCTGATTGTCCCCATTCTCCTGATTGCAAGTCTGACAGATCTTCGTTGATCCAAGGGGGTCAAAGTAGCCAGGATCACTTTCTTCTTGTGGTGGGTACTGCTGCATATTCCAACTCCCTATGCAGGACCAAAAGGAAACTGGAGGACATTGAGTTCAATGTTTTGCTTCATATGGGGACACTGAGGCTCAGAGCAGCCATGGCACTTCCCTAAGGTAATCAGAGTCCGGTGTCCACCCAGGACCCTTATGTGAATCTCAGAGATTGGCCCTGAGGGCTGGATTAAGCCAGGGTCTGAGACTAGGGTAACGGCAGGAGCAAAGGCAGAAGCCAAGAGGCGGGAACATACACAGGGCAAAGGGAGCAGGGAGGAAGGCCACTCTGGCTTTTCATTTATTGCTCTGAAGTCAAAGAGAGGTTGCTTCGGATGTGAGGTCAAGGTCACCATCACAGAGAACTTGTCATGCTGCCAGCTGCAGAAGCCGAGCCCAGTTCAGAGACAGATGCTGTCCTCAGGAACCAGGGGGCCCAGCAGGAAAACAGAATTGTTACCATATTTATGAAGCACTTCCCTGTACCAGAACATTTATATGTTTCAGCATACTGACCTTGTCAATGAGGAAGTTGCTGCTCAACCCAAAGAATTCTTCCCCAAAGAAATGTGAGGATATAAAATAAAAATTATTATTGTTATAGCAGTAATGTCAGGAGCTATTTACTTGAGATGCAAACAGTTGGGAGCCAGCAAGCAATCAGACACAATGATCAGAGGCAGTGTATCCATCCTGATTTTACAGGGAGGAAGTGACTCCACTGAGGAGGAGAGATTTGCTCAAGGTCCCACTGTGGACCAGCAGTGGGTGGGATTAGGACTTGGGTCCTCCTCCCTAGAGGTTAGGGCTTGCCAGGTGGTGCAGTGGTAAAGAATTCGCCGGCCGATGCAGGAGACACAAGAGACACAGGTTTGATCTTTGGATTGGGAAGATCCTCTGGAGAAGGGAATGGCTACCCACTCCAGCATTCTTGCCTAGAGAATCTCACGGACAGAGGAGCCTGGTGGGCTCAAAGAGTCTGCTCAGAGCCACTGAGCATGCATCCACTCCTAGAGGTCAGAGTCTGGCCTGATGCCCTTAGCTCTGCAGCCAGCCTCAGGGAAGGGGAACACAGCCTTGAACAGGCCAGGCGATTCCTACAGCCCCTCACCCTCCCTAACTCTGGGGGTGCAGCCCCACTGGGTCAGTGCCTGCCCTCCCTGTACCCCCTCGGCAAAGTCATCACCCACAAACCCAGCTGTTTTCAGCCCTGTACTGAAGCTGGCACACTTCTGTTGGCTGAGTCCTGCCATCGGCTCTGGGGCCACGGACGTCTCAAGCAGTCTTTAGAGAGCTCAAGTTGAGGGTTTCTGGTCTCCCCCTTCTTAGCCAGAGGGAGATGAGCAGAGAAAGACCCAGGCCTAAAGCTGAGGGCCTGGTTTTGCAGTAATGTAGAGGGGACTTGGCATAAAGCTCAGAAGAGAAGAAACCAACAGGAAAACTGAGGGCAGTTATCTCTGGATGATATATGTGTGTGGCCAGGGAGATGAGGGTTCCCAATGCCTTCATCTGCAGAGCAGAGCCAGGGGATCGGAACAGGAAAGGGACACACTCCCCCAATGAACAGAGGTGATGTGGAGACAGTGCTGCACACTGAATCCCTTAATGAGAATGAAATGAAAAATGCCATTGTATTTTCAGACCTTCTCATTATACCATTTTAATATGATGCTAACATATCTTTAATACCTCTTTAAGCTTTGCTAGCCTCTGTGTGTATGTGTGTATGTGTGTGTTTGTGTGTGTGTGTGTGTGTGTATACCCACACACACACTAAAATCTTTTTTTTAAAAAACAGGCCTTGGGCTCGGAGCCTTTGGCAGGCAACAGTATCTAGTTAGAATTTAATAACATTGTTTTTATGGTATTTATTTTTACTTTTAGCTCCTATTTATGGCAGGTGAGACTGGTTTTCCATTTGCAGTAGTGATATAAAGTTTCCATTTTAAAGACATTTAAGTTAAAAAGAGTCTATTTAAAGAAAAATACTGAATGAATAATAATACAGGTGGCTTGCAGACATAATCTACGTGGTCAAGGTGGTATGGGTACCCCTGAAATTTGGGAAATACAAATACAGTTGTGGAAAAAAAGTCACATTTTCTCAGAATCAAAGACCATTGAATTTTAGAAGCCCAGGATTATAGAATCCCAGGACACAGAATCTTAGAACCATAAACCCTAAAATGAACAATATAATATATGAGATACTAAAAAACATAGTCTCTCACAAAATCTTTGCATGTGGAGGAGAGAGCCTTGAAGCCATCTGTCGGTTCAACTCCCTCATTTTGATGTGGGGAAACTGAGGCCCCTAGAGATTAAGGATAGAATGAAATAACATATGTGAAAGAGCCTTGTAAAATGCAACGTGTTCTTCAAACATTAAGAATATTTGGAAAAGGGTCCCCTAAAGTCACAAGACTTTCTTGCAGGGAACTGAGACTGAAATCAGCTCTCTTAACTCCTGCCCCTGCATCTGGGACTTTCTTTTCCTTCTCAGCTATGATGAATTTCTCTCCTTTTTTTGTAATTTAAATTTTATTTTTTGCATGTACACACTTCTATATTTATTTGTTTGCCTGTTTTTGGCTGCACTGGGTCTTCATTGCTGTATGCAGGCTTTCTCTAGTTGCGGTGCTCAAGCTTCTCATTGCAGTGGTTTCTCTTGTTTCAGAGCACAGGCTCTAGGGTATGTGGGCTTCAGTAGCTGCGACACGGGAGCTCATTAGCCATGACATTCAGGCTTAGCTGCTCTGCGGCATGTGGAATCTTCCTGGCCCAGGGATCAAACCCATGTCCCCTGCATCGACAGGTGGATTCTTATCCACTCTGCCACCAGGGAAGTCTTACAATGAATTTCTTGAGGCTCCATTAGCTCAGGCCCGGCCTCTTCTGGGAGCTGGGGGTACATCTGCATGGGGCTGGGCTCAGAGGAAAAGGAGGCCATGTTCAGGGGTCCCATGCAGTGCAGTGGGGTGTAGGTAGGGGAATCAGGGCATATTTAGTCCTCTCCATTCTCTGAGTTGTAGAGTCCTCACCTGCCAGACCAGAATGTTGCCAAATGCCTGCCAAGGGAAAATCCATTTTATGATTCTAGCTCAGCTTTTTTCTGGGGCCTCAATTTCTTCTTCTGTCCAATAGTTAGGAAACTAACCAACAGTCTTCCTGATGCCCAGAGCTGCAAGCATAGTTCCCAGGGTCTTATCTGGAAAAGGAAGGGCTCCATCCCAAGGGTGTCTTGGAGGATCTCAGTGGAAAACAGGATGTTAACAAAGCAAGATCTTGAGAGCTGTGGATGCGATGATGGGAAAAGGGATTAATCACTCTGTTAAGAAAGATCCCTACCCCCCAGCTTCTGCCAGAGTGACCTTCCTTTCTCCAGGGACTGGAAATTTATGGGCTCTCCTTGGCCTGGGGCCAACTGCCCTGAAAATTGGGGCTTCAAGCTACTGTGACAGACTGGACCACATGGGGAGGTCAGACATGCTGATCCAATCTAGTGCCTCTGGGTGCCCCACTTTTAGAATTGCCTACCTAGCCCCTAAGTGTGGCCCCTTCCAGGTCCCAGCCCTTCCCCACACAGTAGGGAGAGGGGGGGTCTCTTGTAGGGATCATGGGGACAGCAGTTTCCTCTAACCATACAGCCAATGAGCCCTTTTCTCCTGATGACCAGACCTCAGGGAACTCCTTCAGGCTGATTTCCAGGAGATCCAAGGCCACAGTGCTGCCCCCTTCTCGTGGGGACCTACATTTTCACACTCACTTCTGAAGTATGCTCTCTCTCCCTCTCCCCAGGAGCTGTTTCATGTGGCTCGCGGGAGGGGAAATGCCATGGGCAATTGCTTCTCTGTAGCGCCTGGTTGGGGCTGCAGCATCTCTTCTTCCTGAGGTGGCCCGCAGCCCACCTCCTGGGGGCCAGATGCCCTGGGTGTTCCATGATGTGGATTCCTGCGTAAGTTCCAGGTGACCCAGTAGCAGCCCACAGTGACATGCCTGACCCTTTCTGGCCTCCACCATCTTCCAGACAGGCGCCTGAGGAGGAGGAAAAAAAGGACCACTTCTTCTCACCGCTGGCCCTCAGAAGCATCTAAGCCATTCTCCCTACATTAATCATGGAAAAGACAGCATGCCCCAGCCCGGGAGGGAAAAAGTGCCTTTTTCATCTGTCTGGCTACATGGGTCTCAACATGAAAGTTCAGCTCTGGCTAAGCTCTCGCTCTTGACAGCCGTCCCACCGCCTCTGACCCCTCTCGGGCTCTTTCAACCACACCCACAAAAGGTAACAGGATTAAGTCAACTTCACTCTGCCGAGAAATCCTTCCATAGCCTGTCTTGTCCACTGTCCTACGGAGGCCAGTTCAGGCTCCTTGGCACCCAGCAGCAGGGTCCCCGCCCTCTCTGGCCCCTACCCTGGGTTGGGACTGTTAAGTATTTCCTCATTAAAGCCCTGGCAGCTCAGCTCAGGTCTTCAAGCCAATACCAATAGTTACAACCGCCCCAGAATGTTTGGACAGATTTCTGCAGTTACAAGTTTATGAAGTTGAAAGGTTTTTATAGATGGGGGACCATATTGGTGTTAAGGGAGACTATTTCTCCGGGAGGGGTGAGGGGGGTGGGTGCGTGGGTGCTGGCACTGAGTCTGCTGTCTTAAGATCCTCGCAGCAGGAAAAGGAGACGAAAGGGCCAGAAGGAACCAGGGAGGCCAACCAAAGAGCAAGCATAATGAGCCCGCACTGCCAGGAGGTGGAGGCAAGAGTGAGAGGGGACACTGAGGGGCACTTTCGCATCCAAATGAGGAAATAAAAACCCCACAGAAGGCGAGCACCAAATCCTGAGTGCTTTTTGCAACCAGAGGAAGAGCTGTTTGATCTTCATTATTTTCTCTTCCCAAACTAAAAACCTCAGCAAGATCAGGGAGTCTGGGGTAGGTATCAGAGATACTGAGGACCCGTCTCCCCAAAGCTGACACAAATTATTGTGAATGTGCTTTCTTGGGGAGAGGATCCCTAAGCTGTATTATGTTTGAAAAAGTGTCTGTGGCCAGAACTCCTGAGATATACCTACCCTCCCATTGTGTTGATAGGAAAATCAAAGCCCATTCTAGTTGATCATCCACCCATTCATCAAATATTTATTGACTGTCTAAGCACTGAGGCCGTAGTTGGAATCAGACAGAAGGTCCCTGTTGGCCCACTCAATGGTGATTGTCATGGGGAGGGAGAAGGAGAGGGACGCAGACATGGGCTCATGGGATGGGGCTGGAGTTTGGGGAACCTTCTCTGAGAAGTGGCATGTCATTTGGGGCTCTAGACTCAAGGAGGCAGCCATGTGAAGATATAAGGAAAAGTGTTTCAGGCAGAGGAAACAGCCAGCTCAAAGGCCCTGAGGGTATATGAGCTTGGTGGAAAGGCAGGGGGCCAGTGAGCAACACACAGAAGTGGGAGCAGAGGAGGCCAGTGAGATGGGTCATGTAGGAAAATGGCAAGGAACTGGGGCTTTATTCTCAGGGCAGTTGGAAGCCACAGAGAATTTGGAGTAGAATACTCTAGATTCTGCCCACATGGAGAATCTCCAACTTAGAATTCCAGAAGGCAAGCCCAGCATTCCTCCTGCTATACCGCACTGCCTTTCCCCAGACTGCCCTGCATCATTGCCTCTTTGCTCTTGGTGGAAAAGAAGGAAACTCAAGGCAGGATCTGGTGGGTGGGGTTGCCTCCTTGACCATTGCACTAATTCAGCTGTAGGCCACTCTGTATGAAAGGGCCTTACTATAACATCAGAACCAGAGAGGAAAAGGGGCTTGTCCTAGGCCACACAGTACATTCCCGGCAAAGCAGGAACTAGGGTTCCTGTCCTAGAACTGTGGTCTCCCCACTGGTCTACATGTTCTGCTTTATCACGACACATGGTGGTCCTGATAGTTAATCATATGCCAGGGCCAGGCTGGGGCCCTGTAAGGGGGTTGGAAAGGGTCTGGAGCCAGAGGGAAGAACAGACAAAGAGGAACCAAGCAATCCTGGAAGGAAAGCTCAGAAAATGGCCAAGAATCTCCATAAACCTTCTTGTCCTACTGGTAAAACCACCAAAACAGTGAAGCAAAGCACCCACCTCTTTTCAATTTTAAAGAAATTTACACTTATATTAAAAGTGAGCTGTGGGACTTCCCTGGTAGTCCAATGGTTAAGACTCTGCTCTTCCATTGCAGGGAGCATGGGTTTGATCCCTGCTCAAGGAAGTAAGATCCCACATGCTGCACAGAATAAAAACCTTAAAAAAAAAAACCTAAAAAATTAAAATTTACTATAATTAAAGCTGTTCACATGTCATTATTATTATTTTTAAAACGAGAGTTATACAGAACTTATGTGTGTCATCTCCCACGCAAACCACCGATGAACAATTTGGTATACTGTATATCTGGGTTTTGCTTTCTCTTAACTCCACCATGGAATAGAAAGGAAAGGGCTGGACTCTTGGGCCACCTTGCATGTGACTTTAACCTTGCTGTGCCTTCCTTTCCTGAGGGGTCAGATGAGGATAACAGGTGTACACTGCTGGCAGGCTTGTTGTGAGGAGGACACAAGATCAGCTACTCGGGGGAGTCTGTGGCTGAGCAGGTGTCCTCTCAGGGCCTTCCTGCTTCCTCTGTGGTTCTGGTCCTTCTGTGCCCTCTCTCAGCCCTGAATGTGTGGTGGTCCCTCCCCTTCCTGGCCTAGGCCAGTGTCCACTCCACCGAGAAGCCTTCCCTAGATCTGCATCTGGTGAGACCTCCCCTGAACCTCCTCAACACTTTGGCCAGTGTCTTATGAAGTCTCTGTTTCCAGGGTCTCACAAACAATTTTTTTCTGTTGCTCTTTTTTCTCTCTTTTTGGCCTCGCGGCATGTGGGATCCTAATCCCTCAACTGGAATCCAACCCACACCCCCTGCATTGGAAGCTCAGAGTCTTATCCACTGGACCACCAGGGAGGTCCCTAAGAGGTCACTGTTTACACTTCATATTGTGACTCCTTGCTTCTAGATCTTCCTTTCTCCTTAGACCTGGGGTTTTATAGACCAGACACATTTCAAAAATTTTTTTTAAATTAAAAACTGGGAGGCTGAGTCCCTTCACGGTTCACTTGAAACTATCACAACATTGTTAATTGGTTACACCCTGATACAAAATAAAAAGCTTTTTAAACTCAAACCCCGGCTCTGTATCAACCTAGAGGGGTGGGATGGGGAGGGAGATGGGAGGGAGGTTCAAAAGGGAGGGGATGGATGGCTGATTCAAGTTGAGATTTGACAGAAAACAACAAAATTTTGTAAAGCAATTATCCTTTAATAAAAAATAAATTAATTTAAAAAACACACAAAAAAGCTTTTTTTTTTTTTAAAAAAGAGACTGAGATAGGATTGCCAACTATTTACTTTTGCAAAATACACTATTAAAAAACTATTGTTTAAGATAGCCATGATTTCCACAAAGAAAGAACTTTTAATACTAGACAAAGCAGGACGAACATAGCTCCTGAAGAGAAGACAATTCTTTAAACTGAGCAACTGAAGCTTTAGGGAAAACTACATTGTTCTTACTTTCATTTTGCTGTAGACCTATTTTGCTGTATGACATCTTCCCCTTGGACCAGATTTGGAGCCGTTCTTCATCAGATTCTGCCTTGTTCTGCCTAAAAACACCCTTGGCACTGCTCTCTGCCCCAGCGGGGTTTTCCCCCAGACCCTGACAGCTGAGATATTCAAGAGGTTATTTATTTTTTTATTTTTTTCACCTTGAAAGAGCAACAGGGTCTGTGGATTCCAAAAACTGTTATTAATCCCTTAAAAAATATCATGTTCCAACCAAAATGTGGACATGCTTTTAAATGTTTGGAGTGCCTCCCTCTCCCTGTCAGCTTTCAAGAAGTAAGGACTTCAAAGGCCATTTCCTTGCTGAAATAAACACTGGGGCTGGAGGTAGGGGAGAGAAACATGGGCTTGTTGAGTGGAAAATAAAATTGTGTTTTCCTTCTAAAAGGCATCCAGACCCATCTAAGAGAAAACAGCCTCTGGTCTGGAGGACAAACGTTCAGAAGGCTGAAGACAAGGCCTGGGGTGTATGTGCTGTGATAACTGGTCCCTCTACCTTAATGTGTTTCAACGTGGAGTGGGGATGAGCCTGGGAGATTCTGTGTGCAAGGGCCACGTTGGTGCCTGAGAAATGCTTTATCAGTTGAACTAAGAGCTCGAATCTGGAGCCTCTTACTTTTACTTACAACACAATCACTTAAGAGCTGTATGGATAAAACTTTTACTCTCCTTGGTTTCTTCATCTGTTAAGTGGGGGTTATAGTTTTTTTTTTTTTTTTTTAATTTACTTGGTTGCCCCAGGTCTTTAGCTGCAGCATACAAACTCTTTAAGTTGCAGCATGTGGGATCTAGTTCCCTGACCAGGGATTGAACCTGGGCCCCCTGAGTTGGGAGGGTGGAGTCTTAGCCAATGAACCACCAGGGAAGTCTTGGGGATAATAGTTTTTGTGACAATCAAGCCAGATGATGCATGTGTAATTGCTTAGAGCAGTGCCTAGTAGATGTTAAGCACTAGATATATGGTAGCAGTTGTGATTGTTATTCATGAAAATGTCCAGAGAGCAGGCTGGCCATCTAATTCCCTTCCCCAAGGTTTTGCCCAAACTTGACAAGTTCTATGGTTCGGATCACCTTCCAACCTTATCCCACTCCCTCATCAGGGGGAAATACCTCGATTCTCTGGAGAAGCTTCAGGCCTTTGGCTCACTTGGCAGCCCGAGCAAGCCCCACCATGGGGGTGCTGAGTGGATGGACTCTGCCCTTCTGAACGGTATGAGGGAGAGGTGGCACAGAGGACTTGGGTGGCAAGCCCTGGCTTAGAGCCCCTGCTCATCCACCTACTAAGGTAAGGCCAATGTTACAGGCCTTCGTCAGTGCAATGGGACTGCCAAGAGAGTCCTTGTGAGAGGCAGTGAGATGATGCTTGGAAAGGGTGCAGGGGAGCACTTCTCCTCTTCCTCTTTTTCTTCTTTTTCAAAAATTTTTTACTTATATATTCAATTTTTTGTTTGTTTTGGCTGGATTTTCACTGCTGCTTGAGCTTTTCCCTAGTTGCGGTGCATGGGCTTCTCCATGCAGTGGCTTCTCTTGTTTCGGAGCATGGGGTCTAGAGTGCTCAGGTTTCAGTAGTTGCAGCATATAAAGACTTTCATGACTCAGATGATCACGATGGTGTGATCACTCATCTAGAGCCAGACATCCTGGAATGTGAAGTCACGTGGGCCTTAGAAAGCATCACTACAAACAAAGCTAGCGGAGGTGACGGAATTCCAGTTGAGCTATTTCAAATCCCGAAAGATGATGCTGTAAAAGTGCTGCACTCAATATGCCAGCAAATTTGGAAAACTCAGCAATGGCCACAGGACTGGAAAAGGTCAGTTTTCATTCCAATCCCAAAGAATTGGAAAAATGCTCAAACTACTGCACAGTTGCGCCCATCTCACACACTAGCAAAGTAATGCTCAAAATTCTCCTAGCCAGGCTTCAGCAATACGTCAATAGTAAACTTCCAGATGTTCAAGCTGGTTTTAGAAAAGACAGAGGAACCAGATATCAAAGGGCCAACATATGCTGGATTATCGAAAAAGCAAGAGAGTTCCAGAAAAACATCTACTTCTGCTCTATTGACTATGCCAAAGCCTTTGACTGTGTGGATCACCACAAACTGTGGAAAATTCTTCAAGAGATAGGAATACCAGACCATCTGACCTGTCTCTTGAGAAACCTGCATGCAGCTCAGGAAGCAACAGTTAGAACTGGACATAGAACAGCAGACTGGTTCCAAATAGGAAAAAGAGTACGTCAGGGCTGTATATTGTCACCTTGCTTATTTAACCTATATACGGAGTACATCATGAGAAATGCTGGGCTGGAGGAAGTGCAAGCAGGAATCAAGATTGCCAGGAGAAATGTCAATAACCTCAGATATGCAGACGACACTACCCTTATGGCAGAAAGTGAAGAGGAACTAAAAAGCCTCTTGATGAAAGTGAAAGAGGAGAGTGAAAAAGTTGGCTTAAAGCTCAACATTCAGAAAACTAAGTTCATGGCATGCGGTCCCATCACTTTATGGGAAATAGATGGGGAAACAGTTGAAACAGTGTCAGATTTTATTTTTTTGGGCTCCAAAATCACGGCAGATGGTGATTGCAGCCATGAAATTAAAAGACGCTTACTCCTTGGAAGGAAGGTTATAACCAACCTAGATAGCATATTGAAAAGCAGAGACATTACTTTGCCAACAAAGGTCCATCTAGTCAAGGTTATGGTTTTTCCGATAGTCATGTATGGATGTGAGAGTTGGAAAGTGAAGAAAGCTGAGCGCTGAAGAATTGATTCTTTTGAGCTGTGGTGTTGGATAAGACTCTGGTGAGTCTCTTGGACTGCAAGGAGATCCAACAAGTCCATCCTAAAGGAGATCAGACCTGGGTGTTCATTGGAAGGACTGATGTTGAAACTTAAACTCCAATACTTTGGCCACCTCATGTGAAGAGATGACTCATTGGAAAAGACCCCAATGCTGGGAAGGAGTAGGGGCAGGAGGAGAAGGGGACGACAGAGGTTGAGATGGCTGGATGGTATCACCGACTCAATGGACATGGGTTTGGGTGGATTCCAGGAGTTGGTGATGGACAGGGAGGCCTGGCGTGCTGCGGTTCATGGAGTCATAGAGAGTCGGACACGACTGAGTGACTGAACTGAACTGAGAATGTGGGCTCAGAAGTTGCAGCTCCTGGGCTCTAGAGCACAGGCACAGTAGTTGTGGCCCACAGACTTAGTTGCTCCCTGGCATCTTCCCGGATCAGGGATCGAACCTGTGTCTCCTGCATTAGCAGGCAGATTCTTTACCACTGAGCCACCAGGGAAGCCCCTCTCTTCCTCTTCCTGTCTCCTTCTTTTCCTTTTCCATCTTTGTCTTCTTCTTCCTCAGTGGCATCTGCATGCAATGGCTTCCTTACATGTCCCTCAACGTAACCTGGGCCCTGTCAGGTCTGGACTCTGGGAAGAAATATGGGGCTGCACCTGAGACTCAGGGGAAGGGAACAGATGAGCAGGGAGAGAAAACAGCAGAAAAGAATCAGAGAGATGACACCCCAGAGGTGAAGTTGGAGAGAGAGGAGCCCAGTCTGAAAGCTGCTGCAGTGCCGAGGTCAGGGAGGGGGTCCAGAGCCTGACCCCTCTTTGTGTCAAATGAGGGAGGGGAGGAAGTGCTCCATGAGTGGGGGCGGGTCAGGCAGCTGTCAGTCCACCACGAGACCTGAACAGCTCAGAAAGGACCCAGCCACCGTGTGTGCACAGAGTAGAGAGAGGGCCTTGTCTCAGTTGAGGGGCAGGAAGGTCCAACCAGGCACCCAGGGAGACAGGATTCTCAGGGACATAGGTAGAGGAGGCCCAAGCTGGGATGGCTGAGCATGGTCCACACTGGGGACCCAGCCCCCAGCCTTCCTCCCCATTCCCTGAGTGACCATAGGTCCCATGTCACTTTCTCTGAGAAGCTTTTCTCTGACTCCTCCCTGCCCCCAGCCTGACCTCAGTCAGTTCTCTGCTATCACACTGACTGCAAGCCGGGTTTACTGTTTGGCTCTTCCTCACAACATGTAAGATCTGGGAGTGGATGCCCTGGAGCATCAAGTTCACCTCCATATCCCCTGGGCTCAGCTCCATGTCTGGGGCAGAGCCAGCCGGCAGTAAATATTGGTTGAACAGATAAATACAAGCTAAAAAATATTGCTTAGCAACAGCAATGGTGAGGAAGAAAAGGCTTCCTAGGTGATCTTGGCTGAATTCATGACTACCCTTCCCTCTTCTCCTTCCACCATATATCAAGCACCTACAATGTGCCTGGTGCTATGTTAGGCACTTGGGTGCTATGTCAAATGCAATGGAGAAGGTCTCTGTCATTATAAGGCTTGTATTCTAGAGGGGGAACCAGGAAACAGCAAGCTACATAAGGTTGCAATGTCTGGTAAGGATAAATGTTTTAAAGAACAACAGTGTCAGGGCTGTGTGTACACGTGTGGTCTTAGGCTGGGAAGGGGATACTTTGCTGACTCCTGGAGACTGCAATGAAGTGAAGTGGTGTGCCATGCTTACATGGGGGAATGGAGCTCCTGGTGGTGGGCAAGGCAGGTATTAAGGCTGGGTGGCAAGGGCAGCCTTGGCATGTTCCAAAGTGGTTGGTTGTTAAGCTGTAGAAAGACAGACTTGAAGGGCTTCCATCCCAGCCAGCCTCTTCTGTGATGAAGGAGGAAAGACCCTCAAAAAGGGGAAGGCATTGCCTCAGCATGCCAGTGGCAAGGCAGGAAGCAGAACCAGGAGTCCTGGCCTTTGAGCCCCTGCCGCTGTGCCCATGGTCAACCGCTCCTGGTCTGGGGCCAGAAGTACCCTCAAGGACCACTTCAGGCTGGAATCACCCAACAGGAAAGCAGATGGAGCCTCCCAGAGCCTGCACCGCCTCAAAGTCTCATTGTGCAGGCGAGAAGACTGAGAACCAGAGAGACGGGAGTCTTTCCGCAAGCCTCTCAGAAAGCCCGGCCAGCACAACTTCCAGCCACCAGACCCATCTTCTTAGAAGCCTAGCAAAACACTGAGTAGGGGGCTTCATCGAAGGCTGCTGGATGAAGGCATGAATGAAGGCCCAAGGCCAAGGGGAGATGCAATGACTCGGATGCACTGTCTCTATGTTGTATGTGCTAGTTCCCTGTGGTGATGATCAAATCAATAATAATGAATGTTTATTCAATTTACCATGTGTCAGGCACTGTGCTGACTTAACTGCATTGCCTCTAAATTTAATCCTTGCAATTAGCATACGAGGTGGCAACCAATCCTCCTACTTTACAGGGAAGGAAACTGAGACTTAGGGAGCCAAGTAACTGAACTAAGGAAGCCAAGAGAAAGGGTGAGTTCATAAGAGAACCTCGGAGATGGAGAAGGTTGTGGCGCTGAGCTAGGGCATGTCTAATTAGCAGAGTCAGTAAAAAAGCTGTCGTTGCAGTAAGTCTGCCCAGCTCATGGGAGAGGATGGGAGAGCAGTCCAGGGCTGAGAGAAAATCTTCTGATCTGTGCATGGGGTTTCAAGTGGGAAGGCCCCTTCATACCACCTGCTACCTTATTTGGGTCTCACAAAACCTAGTTGGGTGCTTTTCCTTGTCTTACCATGAAGAAGAATGAGGCCAGGAAGGGGAGTGCCCAGGGTCACACTGGGAGCCGAAGCAGGTGTCCTGATGCCCCAGCCAAAGCTCCCCACCCACCTGCGTCCCAGTTTCTGTGGTCCCATGGGGAAAGTCAGAGGTCAAGAGGCCATGTCTCCCGACTACTGGCATTTCTGGTGGAATCATGTTCCCCAAAAGATATGTTGACGTCCTGACCTCAGTACCTGTGAATGTGGCCTAGTTTGGAAATAGTCTTGCAGATGAAATCAAGTTAAAATGAGGTCATATTGGTTTGGGAGGGTAGGCTAATCCAATAGGACCGGTGTCCTCTATAAAAAAAGAAGAGACACACACACAGAGAACACCCTGTGAAGATACAACTCACAAGGAGAATGCCATGTGACATAACAAAGACAGACATTAGTTAGAGTGATGCTCCTGCTCTTGAAGGAAGGTCAAGGTCTGATGGCCACCATCAGAAGCTAGGAAGAGGTAGGGATTCTAGCCGGAGTCTCAGAGGGAGCATGGCCCTGTGGATACCTTGATTTTGAATATCTAGTCTCCAGAACTGTGTGAGAATAAATTTCTGTTGCTTTAAGCCACCTCAGTTTGTGGTACTTTGTTATGAGAACCTTGGCAAACTCTTGTACTTGGTGTCTACCTAGTATTCAAAAGAGCCTGCAGGAATAAGGGGGAGGGTCCCCAGGTCTTTCATGCACAAGCCAGAAGCAAGGCAAAGGCAGGATTCCAACGAAGAGGGAACATACTGATAGCTTGATGCTTATAAATATCTTCTTATGCACCAGGCATTGTTCTTTGTGTTTTACATATATTACCATATTGAATCCTCACAACAGTTATGCAAATAGAAGAGTTCTCTTGCCATCTCAATGTTATAGATGAGGAAACATCCCCAGAGAGATGAAGTGATGAGTCTAGATTGCACAGCTGACAATCAGCAGAGCCTGGATCCAGATACAGGTAGTCTGTCTCTTTACCATGACACTGGTTGGGGCAGAGGTGGAGGTGTGTGTCATTCCTGCCAGAGACAAATGGACAAGCAAAGTCCTGGGAGGAGGAGAGTCGAGGGCACTTTGGACAAAAGTGTGTTTTCACTAGTTTTCCAAAGTAGTGAACCCAGGGAGGGAGACCTGGTAAAGGTGAGAGCCTTCTATAAGGAAGACCAAGGCTTGGGTCAGGCCAGTGACCGTACCACACAGGAATTAAGGCTGTGGGCTCTGAAAAGAAGCCCATACTACATCTTCAGTGTGCTTCTGGGTGACATGCTGTATTAGTCAGGATAGTTAGGCGGCGCTGTGTTAAATAAACAACCTGAAAGCCTTAATGGCTTGTGTCTTGCCTATGTTACCTACTCACTGTGGTTCCGCCAGGTGTTGCCTTTCCTTTGTTCGGTCCTTACTCAGGAACCTAGGCTGTGAGGCAACCACTTTCTGGAAAAGAGAGTATTAGAGGATCATTTAATTAGCAATTAAATGTTCCAGCCTGAAATAATGTACAATTCAGGACCAGAACTGGTCATGTGGCCCCATCCAACCACAACGCAACCAGGAGATGTCATCCTCCCTTGAGCCTGGAAGGCAAAAATCCAGAAATGTTTGGTGAACGGCACTAATGAGGCGCATGTAGCCAAGATGCATTAAAGGACTGGGAAGCATACAGGGAAAAACTGGCTTCCTTTTCCCTCTCAGTTTAGCTTTCAGATTCTTTTAAGGAGAAAGCCTCTGTTCAGCGCTAGTGTGTCACAGACACCTACCTGACACCTGTTTCTCTCTCCTTTTCATCATTCGAGAGCAACTCTCAGGTTCAGATCTTTGGACTGCAACAGTATTTAGTTAGACTTTACTCACGTTATTTGCTTTTCTTAATATTTAGTTGATTTATTTATTTAAGCTGTGTCGAGTGCAGCACATGGGATCTTAGTTGTGGCATGTGGACTCTTAGTTTCGGTATGTGGGATCTAGTTACCCGACCAGGGATCTAACCCAGGCCTCCTGCATTGGGTGTGCAGAGTCTTAGCCTCTGGACCACCAGAGAAGTCCCCATATGTTATTCGATTTTCATTGCATTTATTTTTCTTTATTTATTTTAATTTCTGGCCATGCCACAGAGCATGCAGAATCCTAGTTCCCTGACCAGGGATCAAACTCATGCCCCTTGCAATGGAAGCATGGAGTTTTAGCCACTGGGGCCAGGGAAGGCCCTCATTGCATTTTTTACCTTTGCCTGAGATGGGTTTTTCATTAATAGTAGTAATAAGAAGTTTCCTTGGAGAAAAAAGATTAAATAAATAAAACAAGACCAGGAAAAAAAGAAAAAAAAAAAACAAAAAAAAACCCAGAGGGAGCTTTAGAGTCAGAAGGCCTGAATTTCAGATCCAGATTCCTCCACTTAAGAGTTTCTTGACATCAGGCATGTAATGGGATCCCTCTAAGGCTTGGTTTCCCCATCTGTAAAATGTCAGCAATAGTAGACACCGCGTCACAGGGCTGTTGGGAAATGTTGCTCAAGCTTTTATCACAATGTGGGCTCATAATAAGTTCTCAACATGAGCAATTATGATCCAGCTGAGTGGCCTCAGCTTCCCTGCCTCTAAAGTGGGTTCAGGGGAGTATCTACGGCAGGCTGTCATCCCTGCTGAGGACGGTCACACAGATGCCAATAGGTGAGTCTGGCAGCCCCCTCCCCTCTCCAGCCTGGGTCCCTCCCTGCAGGTGTGCTGGGCCTCTGGCTGACAGCTGTGTTTTCTCTGCTCGGCAAAGGTCTTAACCATAAACAGCAGAAATCCAGTGACCTCCAGCCCCTGGAGAGCCGCATTCCAGGGGCCTGTGTGAGAAAAGGCTGCCTGTGTCTGGGGTAGGGGTGGTTCTGCATTCCTCAGGCCCAACCATTTGGGCAGATCTGCTGCAGGAATGCAGCTGTAGGGCCCAGGCGCCCCCTCCCCCGCCAGAAATAGCCAGCACTGGGCAGCTTTGCTGTGGTCTCCCTGTTCCAGGGAGGCCCCGGCCGGTGCTGGGAGGGCTGAGGGTCACAGCATTCTGGACAGGACACAAGTTATCCCCTGGGGAGAATGGTCAAGCCCTCCCATGCCTGAGTTCTGATTCAGGCATCAGGGACTCTTGCCCTGGAACCCTAGCCCACAGAGTCATCGAATTGCGTTTAGAAAGAAAAGAACATATTTTAACACAGCGTGAAAGGTCCTGCCACGCTGGCAGCCTCATCCACCTCATTGCCCTTCCTGCCCCAGCAGACCTTCACCGGGTGCTGGGGCTCACCCTTGCCTTCGCCCTGGCGGAAGCGCTCCCCCTCCTGCCTCTTGAGAAAGCTGGCCCCTCACAGTTCAACCCTCTCATCTCGGTAAACATCACTCCCTTAGGGAGGCTGACCCTGGTCACTCCATCTAAGTGGCCTCCCTAAATCACCCTCAACCATATCTGTCACTTTCTTGTTTATTTTCTGTTTGCCTACTTATGATGTCACTTTTTTCCATTAGAATGTAAGTTCCATGATGGTGGACACCATCTGCTGCGAACATCTGCGTTTTCTTTGTTCAGCCAAGGTCTCAACCATGAACATCAGCAACAAGATGACTCTTAGTCTCTGGAAAGCTCTTTTCTCAGCTCTCTAAGTATTCAATAAATACTGGCTAAGTGAATGGGTGAATGAATAAAAGAAGAATGTCAGAAAACAGCCTGGATAATATTTACTATTGTTTTAATAATAGCATTCAGTTCTTAAGTGCTTTCTCTCTGCCCTGCACTGCATTGAATGCATTATATACAGTATTTCATTTAGTCCTGTTGCAGCAAGTGGGTACTAGTCTTCCCTAAGCCCAGAGAGGTTAGGGAACTTGCCTGGGTCACATGTGAATAACAGGCAGAATTTTAGCTCCAGCTGCAAACCAGGTTTGTCTAATGGCAAATTCTGTGCTCTTAGCATCCCCCACTCCCTCTGCTCCCAGAGGGGGGGAGTGACCTGACCAAAGAGGAGTGGAGGGGGTGTCAGAGAACCTTCTCGCTGCCTTCCACCTCGTCTCCCAGCCTAGACCGTTGCCAGGGCCTTCCAGCCAGGCCCCTTCACTGAGAGCACACAGGGTCAGTGTCTAGCTTCCGGGCAGCACCGAGGCAGCTGAGGTTCTCTGAGTCATCCGAATCCCTGAGGCCCCCCCACAGGTCAGCTCCCAGGCCGTCAGGCCATGACCCAAGGCCACTCACCCGGCTGGCTCTCAAACCCAGGCCAGCCAGAGGATGCGCGAGGCTCGCCCCAAGCTACAGGGGAGGGCCTGTGGCTGCGCTGCCGTGCACTCAGCCCTGAAGAATGCTGCTGACTCATGGTGGGCCGGCTGGCCGCTGTGACTCAGGGCGGTTCAGGCTTGGCTCCAAGAGGAGGAGGCAGGGGTCTCCATGTGGAGGGCAGGCCAAGCCCCAGCCCCAGGACTGACATGCCACAAGGGCTGTCTCCATACGAGCCACTGATACCCGCCAGTTCCGTGACCTCAGACGGGCCTTGAACTTCCCTGTCTGCGCAAAAAACAAAGCACGATCCATGACCCGTGGTCATCTGCCATGAAGATAATGAAAGCGCACGAGAGCCAGGTGATGTGGGACCTTGAGTGTTGGTGTGAGGAGGCTGGACAGGACTTGGCTGAGGCCAGAGCCCTGAGCCGGGAGCTGAGAGTCCTGGGTTCACTGATCACTTCGCACCAACTCATTGCATGACCTTGTGAAAATTACCTCCCCTCTCTGTCTCCCTCATCAAAGGCCTGCTTCTAGTGGGCAGAGTGGATGGTCACTGACTTAAATTTGTTCATACGGTTCCTCTGCTGAAAAAGCCCTGGCTGCTGTGTCTGCCTCCTGACCATTCAATGGCCTGTTCAAATGCCACTTCATCAAAGGAGCCTTTCAGAAACTTCCACTCACAAGTCATGGCTCACAGATATTAAAATGATGGGAAATGATGGCATGAATCTACATTTGATGACATTTAAAAAAGTCCAAAATAGATTAAGTGAAAAAAAAACAGGAGACAGAATAAAAAGCATTAAAGGCATATTTATCTATATGTGTGTGTTTATAGCTAGAAATTCATTAAAAAAGGTCTGGAGGATATCTATATCTATATCTATTTATCTGTATGTATATATATATATATAAAATGTTAACCATGATAATCCCTGAGTCATGACAATTATGGTGATATTTATTTTTTCTTAATATTTTTCAAGGTTTTCTAAAGTATATGCGACGAGCATGTTACTTTTTTAAACAGACTTTAAGCTTCTTTCCAATTCTCTTTTAGCTCTGATCTTTAAAGGTTCTTTTATTTATTAAACTGAAGTATCATTTTCTCAGAAGAGCACCCTGCCTCCCACCTCTTCAGGAAGTGTAACTTCTCCAGACTGCAACCATGTGACAAGTAATGGGAGCTGCCCTCTCTCTGCAGATCTACCCCTAGTCCCTGTTGATTGGCCAGGGTGGGCACCTGATTCCAAGCTAAGCTAATCAGAGCTCTTCTCTGGGACTTTTAAATTTCACTGTGGTAACATTCATATAATCTACAATCATAAGAGTTAACAATTCAATTCAATGTTGTACAACCACCACTTCTATCTAGTCCCCAAACCCTTTTATCACCTGCAAAGGAAACCCTATACCAGTTGAGCAATTACTTCTGATTTCTCCTTTCCAATTCCCCTAGCAACCACTATTCCACATTCTGTCTATGGATTTACCTCTTCTAGATATTTCACATGATGGAGTGGTATAATATGTAAAATTTTGTGTCTGGATTCTTTTACTTGGCATATTAGTTTTGAGGTTCATCCACATTGTACTATGTATCAGAACTCGCTTCCTTTTAATGGCTGAGTACTATTTCATTGTACGTATTTACTACAATTTGTTTATCCATTCATCCCTTGAAGGCTTTTTGGGCTGTTTCCATTTTTGGCTACTGTGAATAGTGCTGCTATGAACATTCATGTACAAATATATGTTTGAGTTCCTGTTTTCAGTCTTTTTGAGTATATAACTAGGAATGAAATTGCTAGGTCATAAGGTAATTCTGCTTAATTTTTTGATTTCCACAGTGGCTGAGCCATTTTACACTCCTATCCATGATATAGCCACAGTCTCAAGGATTTTTTAATTTGAACCAAGAAAGAGCAGCTCTGAGTCTCTTCCTGGTGAGTCTGGGGATGTGAAAATGACACCCACAGAAGGGAAAATGTAGAAGATGAAAAGATTGCAAGTCATCCCCAAAGCTTCCCTCTGTCCCACCTCCATTCTCATGGTTACACAAGCCTTGCCTACACTGGCAGGTTGGGTTTCTGTGCCCCCAAGTGTTCTGATGGATCCCCTCTTCTCAGTGCTGCGTTCAGAATCTTGATATCTCAAGCTGCGTCTGAGGGTGCCCCAGACCCAGCCCTCTACATGGGGAGCCACTGCATACCGTCTGAACCCGAAGCCAAACGGCTCAACCAAAGTCTCCTGCTGCTGCTCCCCAGGTCCTCAGCCAAGAGTCCAAACAGATCCTAAGGAAACGTGACCCTGGCTGGTCCTATAACGAGAGTCAGCCGAGGAGGCTAGTGGTAAGGGCGGGTGGGAGGTGGATTAGAGGGGAGAAGAGGGCAGGGGTTCTCCTGAGGACACCGCGAAGCTGGGAAAACTGAAGGCAGGCTGGAGGCCAGGCAGGGGGCGGGGGGGTGTGGGGTGGGGGTGGTAGGAGGAGGAAAAGGTGGAAAGAAAAACCCAGCAGAATCGCCAATGTTTAGATGGCCTTTCACAGAGTAATTGAGACAGTGCGTCCATGGCCAAGCATGAGGGCTGTGTTCCTTCAGGTTCTAAGGGGAATAACTCTGATTTTGTTTTCTGGGTGTGGAAAAGGGATGAAGAGTGATGGGGAAAGGTGGTTTTGGAGGTAGGATCCATAGGGGATGAGGGCAGGCCACAGGGGCAGTCTGTTGCCAACAGGGTAAACGGTTGGTAGGAAGATTGACTTTGTCACCGTGTTCTGTAGAGAAAATGGAAAGGTAACTACTCTTTCCTCTTTCATGGTTAGTTACATTTTTATTCCTTTCTTCTCCTTTTAAAATATTTACTTATTTGGCTGTGTTGGGTTCTGGTTCCGTCATGTGGGCTCCTTCATTGCCTTTTGTTTCCACAGACGCTGTGCTGTTTTACATTCCCGTTCACAATACGGCCACAAAGTCTCCAAGACTTTTTAACTCGAACCAAGAAGGAGTGGCTCTGTAATTCTGGCTCAGTAATTGTGGCACATGGGCTTAGTTGCCCCTTGGCCTGTGGGATCTTAATTCTCCACCAGGGATCAAACCTGCTTCTCCTGCAATGGAAGGTGGATTCTTAACCACTGGATCACCAGGGAAGTCTCCCGCATTTTTCTTTTTAATTTCTGATAGTTGGAATGCATTAATCACAGGACTTCACACAGGATGTACTCACTGATTGTGGTACTGCTCCAGGTTGGTGGCCTAGAGACACAGGTCTTCTATTCCATGTGTGTCTTAGTTCACATGACACATGGGGCTGCCATAACAAAGCACCACAAACTGGGTGGCTTAAATGCTAGAAATATATTATTGCCTCCCATTTCTGGAGGCCAGAAGTCTGAATCAAGGTGTCAGCAGGGTTGATCCTGCTGAGGGCCATGAAGGAGAATCTGCCCAGGTCTCTCTCTTGGCTCCCGGTGCTCTGATGACAATCTTCTGTGTTCATTGTCTTGTGGATGCTTTGCTCTGATTTCTGCCTTCATCTTTATGTGGCGTCTTCCCTTTGTTTGTGTCTCTGTATCCAACTTCCCCTTTGTATAAGAACACTGGTCATACTGGGGTAGGTCCCATCCTATTGACCTAATTTTAACTCAAGAATCCCTATAAAGACCCCTTTTCCAAATTAGGTGACTTTCTGAGGTACTGGGTATTTGGGCGTCAACATATCCTTTTGGAGGGACACCATTTGACTCATTGACAACAGGATACTCATCAAAAGGAAATAAAAGGTCCATCCACGTCTCTGCAAACGGCACAGTTTCATTCCTTTTTATTCATGGCTGAGTAAAATTCCGTTGTATATATGTGCCACATCTTCTTCATCTGTTCCTCTGTTTATGGACTTTTAGTTTGCTTTCATGTCCTTGCTATTGTAAATAAGGCTGCAATACACACTGGGGTGCATGTATCTTTTGGAATTAAGGTTTTCTCTGGGTGTATGCCCAGAAGTGGCATTGCTGGGTCATATGGTAGTTCTGTTTTTAGTTTTTTAAGGAATATCCATACTATTCTTCATATGAGAACCTATTGTATAGCACAGGGAACTCTACTCAGTGTTCGGTGGTGACCTAAATAGGAAAAAAATCCAAAGAAAAAGAGGAAATATGTATACATATTGCTAATTCACTTTGCTGTACAGCAGAAACTGACACAACCTTGTAAAACACATATGCTCCAATAAAATTTTTTAAAAAGGAAATAAAAGTTTATGGTACATTTCTAATTGTATAAACTGTATTACAAAGAATATTCCTGACCAGGAATAATTTCCAATTTGTCCAAGTATCTCTGAGCACTAAATCCTCTGCTTACAATTGGCCAGGCCTGGTAATTGGAAGAATTTTCCATAGCCTAGTTTCTGGCCCTTTAGATTTCAAACTGTTTCTCTTCTTTAAGATTTATAGTTTTGTGGCCAGATACAGGGGGACATGTTCACATCACTGTGTGAGGTCCGAGCCTGTACATCTGGACCGGTGAATGGCCTCCATGGACAGAAAGAGGGTCCCAAAGACCTTTCAATACCAACACAGCTGACTTAACTGTACATGGAACCTACACAGCCACTCGATGCAGACCAAATATTTCCCCAATTCACCTTCCCTTTAGCCAGACCCCAAAACGCCATGGCCATCCTGACATGAGGAAAATATGACAGTGAGGAAGGAGGTCAGAGTGGAGTCAGTGATCTCAACCCATTGCAGTTAAAATGATTTGTGCAAATTTCACAGAAGCACACGAATATGGGAACACATGGCCAGGGCCTCTCCTGGGGATTAGGGAAGGGCTCATGCCAGCAAGGGATCCTGAAGCTTATGCTGTACTAGTTTTAAGGTCCATCTGCCTCAGAACAGGCACTCTCTCAGTCTTAAAAAAATCCCACAGGCATTTATTTGAGAAAAACTTATTCACCTACTATCCGCCAGACCCGTGTCAGACACAGATGAGCCAGAGACAGATAAAACAAACTGAGTGCAAATTAAGCATCTAGACATCGCAGTCTCCCTGAGGGGCCCAGCCCTGGAGAGACTGGGTTTTCCCAGGTGTGAGTCATCAAATAAAGTAGAAAAACTAGCCTTAGCTTTGGCTGGAAAGTGGGGCCCTTCCCTTTGAAAAGTGTGGTGAAAACTCCTGGGAGAAGAAGCCTCCTCCCAGATTTATCCTACCAAGATAATCTTGATGCTGGAGCGCCTTTAACAATCAGAGTTCCAGCTCAAAAGGAGAGGTTGTCCATTAAAACAAGAGCGTGGGAGTCAAATCCCCCCAACTCAGACCTCAGAGCCACACTACTCCCAGGAAATTGTCCCCTGCCTGGAGCTCTGAACACAGGGGACTAGAACCTCAGCCTCTACATTCAACTTGAGGTCTGGCCCAGAACCTTCCTCCTTTGACCCAGAATGAACAGAAAGTCATGACTCCCTAAACCAGTCCTGCTGGTAACTGACTGGTCCCAGTTGCCTGCCTCAGCCCCTGCCCAGCTTTGCCCAGGACCCTGGCCCTCTAAATCATCTTGAATGGCATGTACTTTGGGGCATCCCCCTCTCTGAGCCTCAGTCATATGTGAAGCGGGATGGCAATAGACTATTTACTCCCAGAGGGCCAGGTGGTTTGTCCTGTCCACCCCTGTAGCCTCAGGCCAACTGAGTGAATGGCACACAGTTGGTGCTCAATAAGTGTTCAAGTGAATGAATGAAATGAAAAGATCCTTGACTTCTGTGTAGAGGAGCAGTAGCTGGAACTTGTTCAGATGCAAGTGACAGACATCAGTGCAAACTGACACCAGGAAGACTGTATGGGTTCACGTCACTCACGCCCAAGGGTAGTTCTAGCTTCAGGATTCATGTGCTCAGATGCTGTTATTATGGATCCATCTGCCTTTGCCTCTGCACTTTGCTTTCCTCTCTGTCAGGGTTAGCCCCAGGCAGGTCCAGGCTTACAGTCCAGCAGAAAAGAGACTATCTTCTCAGAAATTCAAGTAAAAATCTAAGAATCAAGTCTCACTGGACAGACTTGGATCCCTTGCCCATCCCTGTGGCAGGGGGACATCTGACGCTCCGATTATCCAAGCCTGCACCTAGAGTTTACCCACCAGTGGGGAGGAGTACTTTTTTTTAACTTAAAATATTTAGGGGTGGGGAAGAGGTGCTGTGTTGGGTCTTAGTTGCCGCACACAGGATCTGCATTGTGGCTCACGGGCTTCTTTCCAGTTGTGGCCTCTGGGCTTTAGAGTCCATGGGCTCTGTAGCTATGGCTCACGGGCTTAGTTGTCCCATGGCATGTGGGACCTTAGTTCCTCGATCAGAGATTGAACCAGAGTCTCCTGCACGGGAAGAAAGATTCTTAACCACTGGACCACCAAGGAAGTCATCTTTAAAAAATAATAATAATTTTTTTTTTTTGAGGAGCAGTTGTGCAAAGGAAAATCTGGATTCTGACTCCAGGAGAGGGGAAAATGGCTCCAAGGCAGGCAGCAGGAGCCCACCGCAGCACTCGACTGATGTCTGAACATTTGGGCAACTCTTTCCCTCTCTGAGCCTCAGTCTTTTTGTGTGAATAAACACTGACAAAAGCCCCATCCTGCTTCATATCCTAGTGCTTTTGTGGGGTCCAAATGAGACCCTACAAAAATAATAATAGCTAACATTTATTGAGGCATCACTAGGCCCCGTACTAAGTAAACCTTTTACACGTTTACTTTAATATTTACAACAATCCATTTTACTGATGGTTGAGAGCTGTTTCAAGGATTGTATGCTGTCACGCAGCTAGCTAGCAAGGGTGGAGCTGGGGTTTAAAGCAGTGCCCTCAAGCATGAAGCTATATATAAACTGTAAATAATTTTACAAGCATAAGGGATTATTAGTAATGGCCTGTACTGTTAATAATAGTAATTTTTAAAAAACCCTGAAAGGGAAATTCAAATAAATTCAAACAAATGTTTGTTTAGCACCTACTATGGGCTGATCACTCACCAGGGGCTCAGAAGGAGACACATAAATAACTGTGAAACAGGCAGGCTGTGATCTAATAAAGCCATAAACACGCCCCAGGGGAGTGTGGGGAGCAAGAGATTGACTCCACATGGGGAAGGGAGGGGTGTGGGGATCTGGAAAGTTCTCTTAGAAGAGGTGGGATTTGAAGCTGAGCTTTAAAGATGAAAAGACTTCAGCAAAGGGAGGAAAGAGAATCAACTTTATAAGGGACCTGGAAGGATCTGAAGACCCAAAACAGAGTTCCTGAATAAGAGTTGAGCATTTCTTTGCAAAATAACTTCACACCAGCAGGAGCTTCAAAAAGTGATTGACTAAGTAGAGCGCTGCAGTTGCCATGGGAACAGAGGCAAACCTTGTCCCTGTCATTAGTGAGCATTCCTGCCTTGGAGCTGTCTAGCCGAGGCCAGGAGGCAGCGGAGCTGTGCTGCGCTGTCCCCAAAAAGAAAAAGCCCAGCAAGATTGCTGCCCTGAAAGGCTGATTCTTGTTTCACAGGGAAGCAGAGCTGACAGGTGACATCTGGGTCTGAGACGACAGACAGCCAGGGGAAGCCTGTGCCTTGAAGGGCTTTGGGACATCCCGAAGTTACTGGAGCTGGCAGTGGGGCCTCAAAGACAGGGGTTTGAGAGCAGGGAACAGGCCTGAGAGCAGGCTTGCCAGGTGGTTCCCTTCCCCCTCGAGGTCTGAGGGGTGAAGTTCTTCAGGAGTCAGACCCACCTAGGATGATGGTGTGAGGGAGCCTCCTAGAGTATGCATCTGCGACATTTCCAGGCCCATTCAGACCTCCCAGAGCCCTTGGGAGCACCAGAGCATTCCAGTACACTGGGAGAGGTGGCGTTTAACCACTCCAGTGCAAAGGGAGAAACGGTAGTGAAGACACTAGAGGTGGGCCTGGTGTGTTTAATGGGAGGGAGAATGGACAGCAGTCATTAGATTTTAGACCTAGCTTCAAATCCTGGCGCTGACACTTCCCAGCTGTGTGACCCTGAGCAAAAGACTTGTGCTGTGCTGTGCTTAGTCGCTCAGTCATGTCCGGCTCTTTGTGACCCCATGGACAGGGGAGCCCTCCAGGCTCCTCTGTCCATGGGGATTCTCCAGGCAAGAATACCGGAGTGGGTTGCCATGCCCTCCTCCAGAGGATCTTCTCAACCCAGGGATAGAACCCAGGTCTCCTGCATTGCAGGAGGATTCTTTACTGTGTGAGCCACTCTTTCTTTACTTCTCAAGTTTCTCCATCTCTAAGATGATGGTAATAATTTTACCTGCATCTTTGGACTGCTTGAGAATTGTGAGATAATGGATGTAAAGGGTCATGCATGGTACCAGGCACATAGTAGATGTTTAATAAACATAAGCTATTATTATTATAACTCCTGAACTTCAATGTGGTAATCATTTAGGGTTTTTTTTTTTCTCCCAGGCAGTCTCCTTATAAATCTGTGCTAAAAGCCAGTTTCTCCAAATAGCACAATAGATGATGACAACTGAAACATGGTCATCATGGTACTCACTTACCTTCCATGTATCCAGTGCCTATGAAGAAGGAGGAAATCAAAGTTCTCCCATTAAGTGCTGGACCAAGGGGCTGGACTTTTGTTTTAACTGCAGCCAGTGGGTAGCCATTGAACGTTTTGGAGGAGAGGAATGACTTGACTAGGAGAGAATGTGGATTTTTGTTCCTGAGGCTGTGTACTTGTAGGAATAGACTCTAAATATAATGACAATAGAATCTAAGTATAGTAACAATAATAACAATAGCCATCCATTCTCGAGAGCTTATTATGTACCAGGCACTGTGCTAAGAGTTTCACTTGCCTTGTCTGTTATAATCCTGACAACAGCCTTATGAGGTGGGTACTATTATTATTTCCATTTTACACATAAGAAAATTGGGGTACTGAGAGGTTAAGTCATATAACTAAGTCACACAGCTAGCAAATGGCAGTGCTGGGCTGGAACACAGGCAATCTGGCTCCGGTATCTTACCTTTAATTCGAATGCTCTTGCCTTTCCTGAACCTGCAAGGAACGTGGAACCCTGGGGTGGGAGGAGGGGGCGACAGCACTGGTGGGCAGCCTGGCACCCTCTGTTTCAGGAACCCCCCAATTTGACTGGGTCTCGGTGGCCCCCACTCTCTATCTGATTCTCTGAGACTTCACTTCATTCTTTGAAAGTCCAATCTGGTGTGTGCGTGTGTGTGTATGTGAGCGAAAGAGAGAAACTTCAGCTGATCAGCGAGGACAGAAGCCTCTGGACATCAAAGTGGGAGGAACCCCAGATAGATAGATGGACGGATGGGCTGGAGGCAGACCTGGGACCCGTTAGACTAATTTCTCCCCAGGCTGGCAGATGCCACGGCGGGAACTTCTGAGAAGGCGGAGAACAAGTCCTTTCATACGGCCTCCCTTTGAGCTGGCCTTGAGGTGGGGCCGGGGTCGGGTGGGTGGAGGGTGGGGAGTGTGCGGAGAGGCAAGGCCACAGTTGGGCTGGGCAAACAGATTGGGCAGCGACTGTGAGCACAGAGCGCCCATTGTGTACCCAGAGCTCTGCTTTCAATAATCTGCTCGGAAGAATGTTTCATTGAGCGCCAGAGAAAGGAGCCATTGAAATGCCCTGGGCTGGGGCCCCATGAAGGGTTAAAAGCAAGGGGCTTTGGGTGCATGGGCTCTTGACACTCCAGGCTCAGATGTCTAACACAGGATCCTGACAGGCAAGGGGCGCTCAGCGAGACCATCAGGAGGTCCTGGAAGCAGGGGTTGGGGGAATGTGTACCCCCCGGAAGAGCTAAAGGGGGTGCCCTAGCATGAAGGAGGCAAGCACTTCTCCTCCCAGAACCATTCGCCCCAATACAGTAATATCCAGCAAGAACTGGGCCTCAGCTGCCCCTCAGCCTGCTCACTGGGGAAGACTGGCTCATGTGGGCAAGCTGGTCTCGACCTGAACTCCTTACACACACACTTCACTGGGGCCCTGGCAATACATTTTCCTATGGCAGCCAACTTGGTCTTCTTAGACACCTCTGACCTTACCATTAATCACTAATGAACTATAGTTAATGATGCACTAGTTGACAGCATAGGGGTTAAAGCAAGAACCAGTGGTCACTGAACAATGCAAACAGGGACACCTGTGGAATTTTCTCCTGTGGAAGTCTTTACTGTCAGAAATGGCCCCTGGAGTGGAATTCCGTGCTCCCACCGGTATGCTTTTTGGCTGAGTGCCACGCACCCTCTCAAGCTACAGAGGCTTATGGGGCTCAAAGTGTAGGGATCATAATGCTGGCATCTGAGAGTTGCGAGGAGGAGGAGGCAGGAAGTGGATGAGCTGTACTGGCCCCTGGTTGCTGAGCCTGACCTCCAGCATCACAGCTGTGCAGCACCCTCATCACCATGGAACCACTACAGAAGGCGGTGCTTCCTGAGCCTGCAACTTCCGGGAGGATCCTCTACAACTGAAGCTGAGCTTACTCTGTGAACTTGTCACAGTAACCATTTTGGATGGGAAAAAATAGCTGATGCCTTCCCTAGCTTTCTTAAAAAGAGGATCCTGAACAGGATTGACACTGTGGAGGACAACCTAGCATTACTTTTGTGCTCAGCTGTGATTTGGTGATGCCCTTGATTCTGTTTGGGTGGATATGGCTCTTTGTTTCTCATCAAATGGCTCCAAATTCTCAGGCTTGTGGAATTTATCAGGCTGATTTTATGTGTATTCCTTTATTTCTCCTTAATGTTTTCATTATGAAACTGTATTACTATGAAACAGGCAGGTGCCTCTTGCTACCATTTTATGTATTCCCTCTGAGCTGCTCCCAATATACTTGGGCTGACAAATGAAATCATTAGCCTTGTAAGAATTGTGTGTGAAGTAAGAGTCGGAAGGCTTGGAGTGAGGAAGGCCTGAGGAGCTCTGCTCTGAGTTAAAGGATTGAACTCTGTGACATTTTTGTCCATCCAGAGGCCTTCTATGTTTTCTTTTAGATCCTTGATTTGGTCCAGCATAGACAAACTGAGTTCCAGAGGATGACAGCATGCATAATCTGTGCATAAGATCTTTGCCAAGGTCAATTAGATCAGAAGGAAATAATATCTGTATTAAGGTAATTTTAGTTCAAAGATGGCTAAACATAACATACACACCTACACACACACACACACACACACACATATCCCTCCTACAGTAATACACACACACACCTACGCACATACACACACCCCTACATAAATGCACACACACATACCACGCACAGCAATGAAAGACAAAGCCACAAAAAAAGACTCACCTGTTTTTCACCTTTATATCTTGACCTCCTAAATTTTCTGGGGACAAAGAGTTAGAAGTATAACAATTTCAAGTTGGAAATAACTTCCAAAGTCCTTCAGTTTTGCTCCCCATTTTAGTTCAGGAGTCTTTCCTATCACCTCCTGGACAGACGGGCACTTCCCCACCCTGTTGCATGATTGCAGTAATGAGGAGCTCAGAGCTTTTTGAAGTCTGATTTTATCAATGGAAATCTCTGACACAAGTAACACCACTACACCCCTGCCACATCTGATCTGCATTTCGGGTGCGGCTGTTAAGCTTCTGGTAGGGTTTTCATATAGCTGTCCTTTGAGGTTGATGGGGTAGGTGTGCTCCTATAGGAATGGGGGAACAGATTTCCCAGGTGAATATTTCTGCTGTCAGTCATCTTATCTTCTCAACTAGAAACTGCAAAGGCTGGTTTAGCCGGAGAGGGAACTTCTGCTTCTCTGAGCCTTACTTCTTAGGCCTGAACTTGAGACATCTTGGAGTTCTTGAGAGTCTACCTGGATGGGGGTAGGGCTGATGGACATTGTCCTAGGGAAGAGGGCAGGTAGGCACATGGTAGAGAGCACAAAGGGAAGAGTGAGCCACCTTCTGAAAGCAGCATAACCTGGATTCACATTACTCTGTGCATTTAGCTCCCCCGTTGTCATCCCTGAGCCTTTAGAAATGTCTAGTTTCAATGTTGCACCCTGACCCAGTTGTATAATAGCATTAAAGGAAGAGTTTGAGGGTCAGGGTTTATTTCTCTAGAATATCAGAGGCAAGGATGGAACCCTCTGAAACCACTGTGGGTTTCAGCGATTACTAAGGGACTCTTAAAAGAAATGTGAATATTGGGGAACAAGAGTCCACCCACTCCTCTTCACATGGTGATTCACCCATCACTGCCATCATTTTATTAAGCAAGCTGCCAGATTTCCTACAAAAGTAATCCCTTAAATTGGCCTGAAATCTGTTTTCCAGTAACTTGCACCCACAGGACTTAATCTTTTCTCTCAGAAGCACAGAGAACAATCACCAGAACCACTGACATTCATCGAGTGCTTACTGTGTGCTAGGCATTTACTGAGTACTGTGTTGTATTGTGCTTATATTATCATCCTAGTTTACAGATGAAGAATTTGAGGCTGAGGGAGGCCAAGTAATTCGCCCAAGGCCTAACCCCAAATAAGTGTCAGGATTTGAACTCAAGCCGCATGATATCAGAGTCCATGGTCTTGAACTCTCAGAAATTCTGCTTGTCTTGTCCCTATGGCAACACCGCAGAGATCCGCAGCCTGTGAGCTGGCCTCCCTGGATCTGTATCTTCAAGGTTGCATCCCCACCCCATCCCCCTTGCTGTTTCTCCTTGTGCCATTTCTCAGGAGGAACTTGGTCAGTTTAGGAGCCAAGAACCCAGGTCTGGGACAGACAATGCAAAGAATGCAAAACTCAAGTCCATCTCACCTCCTGTGACCTGTCCCACTTTGACACCCTGGACAGCCTCAGGCTGAAGCCTCCGGAAGCACCATTTTAGCAGCATTCCCCTCAGGAGGCTGTATTTTTCCTGTCCGTCCTCAACATTTCTTCTGCCAGAACAACAGGCTCAGTTTTCCCTTCTGATAAATCTGGTCATCCTAAATATGGGGCTTTGAGCAAACAGGAGTGGCCAGCCCCACGCAGCCCTCATTTCAAAATGCAGATTCACTTTGGGCTGCTATTTTGGAGGTCTGGTTTCTTTCCCCACACACAGTGGTTTTAAAGAAAAGGGAAGGGATCATGGCAGAATATTGGCAGGGGAAAGATGCTGAGAGAGAAGACACACCTGGGCAGTCTGTATGTCAAAGTTCCTAAAACACTGGCTCTTAGAGGAGCTCTGTGAAAAAGAAGGTCCTTGGTTACATAAATACAGCTTTTGGAGATCAGCATATTAAAGACTGAAGTTCCGGTAGTAAAAACAAAAAAAAAAAAAAAAACACTAACTAGTTTTGTTTAATTCAGTTCTCCCATTAAAAAATACAGCCTCGTTAAAATCTGGAAATCAATGATGCTGAGTGGAAGTTGCAAACAGGCACCCAATGGCCTAAAATATTCCTGATACTTTTTTTTTTAAAACTGATAGGAGCCAGTCCTTGAAGATCTGGAAGTAGCTTTAGACTGCAGTATGCAAATCTTTTCTTTCTCTTTTTTAAAATAATTAATTAATTATTTCTGACTGTACTGGGTATTTATTGCTGTTCCTAGGTTTTCTCTAGCTGCAGAGAGCGGGTGCTACTCTTTGTGGTGCCCGGGCTTCTCCCTGTGGAGGCTTCTCTTCTTACAGCTTGTGGGCTCTAGAGCATGGGCTCATTAGTTGTGGCACCTGGGCTTAGTTTTCCTACAGCATGTGGGATCTTAGTTCCTGGGCAAGGGGTTGAATCCATGTCCCCTGCATTGGCAGGCCGGCTCCCAACCAATGGACCACCAGGTCAGTCCCTCCTGATAGGTCTGATTTGGCCTGTACAGTGCTTTGATTTGGCTTTAAACGAGTTACTAGCTCTTAGCAATCGGAATATTTCTCATAACAATCTAGAATCAGGTGTTCTTGGAAAATCAGAAGATCTGGAAACACTGGTCCACATTCTTGCACAGCAAAGGTCAGCTGGGCTCAAGGCTGAGGTCCTATGCCCCATGCGGCAGGCCCCTGCCTTCCTCTGGCAACACTGCTTGACTCATGTGTGATACCTGCCTGGCCCAGGAGACCCCAAGCTTGCCTTCCATGGAACAGAGATTTTCTTGAGTGGGTGCTGGCCTGGGTGACCCTCGAGGGCCATCCATCTGTTCGTCCCAGCGATACCCGTACTGTTGGAGCTTCTGGAGCCTGGGGATAATAAGATGTGTACAACAGCTCCTGTCCTCTGCATACTAGCGCTGCCAGTCTAGCTGTCAACTAAAGAATGAGGAGGGGGAGAGGTTGAGGAGGGAGGTAAGCCTGCAAGGCCAGTAACTAATTTCCCGATTTCCAGACCCTGGTAAGTGGCAAGGCCTTCCCTATTATCCACTGCTGTTTCTACTGCTACTTCAGACAGCCACTGTGAGCCCCCGGGAAGAAGCCACCAATTTGTTTGTGACTTAGACGAGTTTCCCCGCCATGTCCAGGCCTCAGTGTCTCCAGTGGTGGAATGACCGGGTTGGAATAGAAAATGATGCGCATCCCTTCCAGGACTGGCGCTCGGATAAGCTAAGACTCCACGATCGAGGAATGTCTGACCAGGCCATTCCAGAGCTATTCCATCGAATTCCAAGCAGCCCCCCTCCCTCCTTTCCCTAGTCTGAGCCAGGGCGGAGGCTGGAGCCAGAGGGCCCAGCCGGCCTGGGCTTCCCGCCCGGGGGCGGAGCCACCGCTGGACGCCCCGCCCCTCCACCTGGGGCTCGGCCCCGGCAGATGTTACAACTTTTTCTGATTCTCTCCCGCGGTGTCCCCCACAGACCCGCCCAACCCGTGCCTCCCTCCCCTTCTCCTCTGGGGTCCTGCCCACCTCCCTAAGGGGAGCCGACAGTTCTCCCGACTCCGGGCGGGGCGAGAGGCCGGGCCGGGGGCTGGAGGGTCGGGAGGAGGAGAAAGGGAAAGCAGAGGCGAGAGAAATTAGGAGGCGGGAGAAATCAAGGGCTAGAACGAAGAAGGGAGTCAGAGGATGGTCGAGAGCACTTTTCGGAAGCCGCCACACCGTTTCTCAGGCTGGCCTGGCTGAGCTAGGGGAGAGGGACACGAGCGGCGCAGGGTGGGCGCTGGGGCGGCGAAGGCTGCTGGTCGCGGGCCTGACCTCCTCAGAGCGCCCCGCTGCGGCCGCGCAGGTTCGGCCTCATCGTCCAGCCAGTGCCGGACCTGCCGCTGGGTCGCCCCCCGGGGACGCTGAGCGCTCTAGCAGCGTCCCGGCCAGCCGGCCGGCGGGCGTGCGGGCCGTGCGCCCTGGGCGCGCGAGGCGGTGAGGCCCTGGGAGCCCTGCGCCCCAGGACGCACGGGCCGGCATGGCGATGCACGCCCTCACCGGCTTCTCTCTGGTCAGCCTGCTCGGCTTCGGCTACCTGTCCTGGGACTGGGCCAAGCCGAGCTTGGTGGCTGACGCGCCCGCGGAGGCAGGCGTGGAGCACCCCTCGGCTGCTCCACCGCAGCCTCCCCACATCATATTCATCCTCACCGACGACCAGGGCTACCACGACGTGGGCTACCATGGCTCAGATATCGAAACCCCCACGCTGGACCGCCTGGCAGCCGAGGGTGTCAAGTTGGAGAATTATTATATCCAGCCCATCTGCACGCCTTCACGGAGCCAACTTCTCACTGGCAGGTAAGCATGACCCAACCCACTGATGCTGGTCCAAGCCCCAAATAAACCCAGCTGTAGATTTCACTTGTACTGACGTTAACCCCACTGGGAGCTGGGAAGCCCGGGCTCACAGCCAATTCTGTCTCTAGCTGGCTGTGTGATCATTAGTAAAGACCTTTGCCCTTTCCGGGCCTCTGTTTCCCTACCTGTACACTGAATGGGTTTGATCATCTTTGGGGGTCTTCTCCCTGATGTTCTAGGACATTCAGACTCCACACCATGTGAAGGAGACATCTGATCATCTCTTTGTTAGAGGAACATGGAAGCCTCTGACATCTAGGTTTGAATGTTGCTTCTGTTAATATTTACATGCCCTGAGGCCCTGAGCACGGTATGTACCTTCTCTAAGCCTCCGTTTTCTTGTCCATAAAATGGGGTGAAGAACAGTTTTTAATCTTGAAAAAGAGTGGTGAGGATGGAACCAGTTGCATATAGGCTGCTTGGTTATCAATAAATAGCAGCCTCTGTCACTGGAAGGATTAGGGTCTCCAGATTGTTTAATGATGACATTGGGAGGAAGCCAAGGAATGGATAGGTGGAGGAGAAAGGCACACACAGGATGCCTGACCTGTGTAGCCTTAGGCTAGCTACTTCATTTCTCAAAGCCTCTGTTTTTTCATCTGCAAAATCCTCCCAAGTTGGCTCGGAGCCCCAAGGAGACGTGCTGCTTTCTCTGTAAGGAGTTGTCCACAGGCAAGGTGGTAGAATTACAGGATTAATAGAGCAGGGAAACAGGAGGTGGGGGTGTGGAAGGCAGACTCTGGCCACTTAGGAGAAAATCCTTTGGCAAGGCTGAAGCTAATCCTCTTTGGATGGGGTCCAAGGCGCGCTTTCTCCCAAATTCCATCCAGAAGCCACTAGTGTGATCTCAGAAACCAGAGCCTAGTCTTCCTGTTTCCTGAATGGGAGAAACTGAGTCACAGAGTCAGGGAGGGCCAAACTCGGTGCCTGTGCCCAGCTCCGGGATGGGTAGGAGAGAAGGCTGAGAAGCCAGGTGCTTAGAGGGGCCCTGGAGCTGGGAATCAAATAGGTGCCTTTTCTTTCTTCAATCTGGCACTTAGCATTTACCTCTAGGAATGGAGAGGAAGAACCGAAAAGAGGAAGGGGCGCGAGTGTATGAGTTGGGGATGAGGGCCGACAGTAAAGACCAAATGTTGGCTGGCCTCCAGAAGAGGGAGGAGGAATCTGCATTTCCAAGAATGGTGCACAAGTTAGCATTTCTCTCCGAGAGATGACTTTTGGTTTAAGCAGGAGAATGAGCAGCATGCAGGGCAGCGTTCCAGCCCTGCCACCTCCCCGCTCCCCCATCTGCAGAGTTAGCTGAGCATGGCCGGGCAGTGTCTGCCCTCCGCCCCCTGCAGCTAGCTGGCTCCATCTGACTGATGCTGACTACTCTCATTAGTGTTTGTTAGTGCATCCAGTCGTGTTTGGTAAAGCTGGAGAGAGCCAGTTTCCCATGTTACTCACTTGCAGACAGACTAGTGACTCTTAGCTGGCCCACCCACTTTACCAAGCAGGGTTCTATGGTGTCCAACCCCTGCAAAAAAGAAGCCTGCTGCCACTCGGGGCCCTTGGGTACTTCTTGTATCAAATCTAATCGTTGATTAGCTTGACCCAGGGTCTGCAGAGGCCACATCACTGAGAGATTTTGAGTTACAGAGACCTGAGCTAAAAGCTCAGCACTCCTGCTTGCCAGCCGTCTTGAACTTGGGCCTGTTGCTGCACTCTTGTGAGCCTCAGTTTTAGCATCAGTGGAATGGAAGAAATAACAGTCTTTACTGTAGGTTACTTAGGCAAAGTGAAATAGTGTGTGTAGCCTATAGTGTTAAAAGTGGCAGTAGTAGCTAATGATAGCTAACAACCAAAACAGCTTTAAGATAAGGAAACCAAAACAGAAAAATGCACCCCAGTGCCCGGCTTAAACGTATCAGGAATTTAGGTCATGACTGGCTTAACTTGGTTGCCTGGGAGTGAGAAAAAGGTATGGGGTTCTAATACACTTGTGAAGTTCCAGGCTTCTTACTTAGTCTGGGGGTTGTAAGCTTGAGTGAAGGAGACACTCAAAGCAGATAACATGGGTGCTTTGATCAGAAAAGAAGAAGTGGGATAGAAATGAATAAACGGGGAGTGAAGAGTTCTGCTCACCATTTGCTCCTGCCTCACGGCGTTAGCCTGTGTGAGTGACCTGGATCTCGGGGCCACATAAACGTGCAGGCAGGCACCTGAGAACTGGTCTCATAACATTTGGGAGCTGGAAGGTTATTACATGTGTCCCATTCCAGCCAGCTCACTCCTCACATGAGCTGACTGGGGCCTCCATGGGGGAAAGAAGTGGCAGCCTAATTTACCAGAAAAGGGTCTATGTTTGGGGACTCCGATTGGCTTTATGTTCAAGTCTTGGCTCTGCTCCTGACCACTGAGTGAACTTAAGTGAAGTCTTTCCCTTCCTCTGAACCTTAATTTCTCTTTAAGTTGAGATGAATAAACCAGAAAATGATTTGAGTCCCTTCTGGTTCTAAAATCCTTTGGGTATCATTCTTCATTCATTCATTTCATAAGTAATTGAGTGTCCTTGAAACATCTCGAAGCACTAGGAATACAAAGAGAGGTAAGGGGCAGTCTCATTAAATATCACTGGGCCCAAGAACGTGTATATACAGCCAAGTAGAATCCTATGGCCAAGTTGAACCAGTGAAGGTTTGTACTAAATGCTGTGAGAACCCAGAAGCAAAAGTGGCTCATTCTTGGGGTGGACTTTTAAGAGTGAATAGGAGTTTCCTTGGGAGAGTAGAACTTGCTCTAGACCCCATGACAAGTTAGTGGCTTAGAATATAGGGACTCTGAAATCTGGAGTCAAATTATTGGGGATACAAATCTCAGTTCTAATTACTAATTGTGTGACTCACTGGTTAAATGATTTAATTTACTGAGCCTCCGTTTTCTTATTTGGGAGATGGGAATAATAATAACAATAGGCACCTCCTAGGTTAAAGTGAGGATTTAGTGAGATAATTCCTATAAAGGGCGTAGCACCGCAATACTGAGCATACAAGTGCTTGGCATCAGCCTTTGTTATTGTTGTTGTCCTGATTAGCCTGGATTCAACTCTTAATTCCCCAACTTCCTAGCTGTGTGATACTGCTTGAGTGGCTTAACCACTCTGGACTCCAGCCTCATCATATGTAAGATGACAAATACCTGCTTCAGTTGACTTTGAGGGTTCAGTGAGCTAATGCATTTGAAGTGCTGGGCACCTTTGATAACACATACTGGGCTTCCCTGGTAGCTCAGCTGGCAAAGAATCCACCTGCAATGCAGGAGATCCCAGTTCAATTCCTGGGTTGGGAAGATCCCCTGGAGAAGGGATAGGCTACCCATCCCAGGATTGTTGGGCTTCCCTGGTGGCTCAATTGGTTAAGAATCCGCCTGCAATGCAAGAGACCTGGGTTCGATTCCTGGGTTGGGAAGATCCCCTGGAGGAGGGCATGGCAACCCATTCCAGTGTTCTTGCCTGGAGAATCCCCATGGATAGAGAAGCCTGGCAAGCTATAGTCCATGGGGTTGCAAAGGGTCAGACATGACTGAGCGACTAAGCACAGCACTGGTTACTTTATTTTTCTTGCTGGTAGTGCTGGGACCAGAGCCCACCTCAGAGTGCATGTTGGGGGTTGGGGAGCTGCGACAGTGGTGTCTGGCTCACCAGTGATTTCTGTGTTCTCCCCTCTTCCCGCCAGATACCAGATCCACACGGGACTTCAGCACTCCATCATCCGCCCTCGGCAGCCCAACTGCCTGCCCCTGGACCAGGTGACACTGCCTCAGAAGCTTCAGGAGCTGGGCTACTCTACCCATATGGTGGGCAAGTGGCACCTGGGTTTCTACCGGAAGGAGTGCCTGCCCACGCGCCGGGGCTTTGACACCTTCCTGGGCTCGCTCACGGGCAACGTGGACTACTACACCTATGACAACTGCGACGGCCCGGGGGTGTGCGGCTTCGACCTGCACGAGGGTGAGAGTGTGGCCTGGGGGCTCAGCGGCCAGTACTCCACTCTGCTCTATGCCCAGCGCGTCAGCCACATCCTAGCCAGCCACAGCCCCCGGCAGCCTCTCTTCCTCTACGTGGCCTTCCAGGCGGTCCACACACCTCTGCAGTCCCCGCGCGAGTACCTGTATCGCTACCGCACCATGGGCAATGTGGCGCGGAGGAAGTACGCGGCCATGGTGACCTGCATGGATGAGGCCGTGCGCAATATCACTCGGGCCCTCAAGCGCCGTGGTTTCTACAACAACAGTGTCATCATCTTCTCCAGTGACAACGGTGGCCAGACCTTCTCAGGGGGCAGCAACTGGCCGCTGCGAGGACGCAAGGGCACTTACTGGGAAGGGGGTGTGCGGGGCCTGGGCTTTGTCCACAGCCCCCTGCTCAAGAGAAAGCGACGTACAAGCCGGGCACTGGTGCACATCACTGACTGGTACCCGACCCTGGTGGCTCTGGCAGGGGGCACTGCCTCGGCTGCTGATGGGCTGGACGGTTATGACGTGTGGCCAGCCATCAGCGAGGGCCGGGCCTCACCGCGCACAGAGATTCTGCACAACATTGACCCACTCTACAACCATGCCCGGCACGGCTCCCTGGAGGGCGGCTTTGGCATCTGGAATACTGCCGTACAGGCCGCCATCCGTGTGGGCGAGTGGAAGCTGCTGACAGGAGACCCTGGCTATGGCGACTGGATCCCACCCCAGACGCTGGCCGCCTTCCCTGGCAGTTGGTGGAACCTGGAGCGGATGGCCAGTGCCCGCCAGGCCGTGTGGCTGTTCAACATCAGTGCTGACCCGTATGAACGGGAGGACCTCGCTGGCCAGCGGCCGGATGTGGTCCGAGCCCTGCTGGCCCGCTTGGTGGACTATAACCGCACAGCTATCCCTGTGCGATACCCAGCTGAGAATCCCCGGGCCCATCCTGACTTTAATGGGGGTGCATGGGGGCCTTGGGCCAGTGATGAGGAAGAAGATGAAGAGGAGGAGGAAGGCAGGGCTCGAAGCCAGTCCAGGGGGCGACGCAAGAAAAAATGCAAGATTTGCAAGCTGAGATCCTTTTTCCGTAAACTCAACACCAGACTGATGTCCCATCGGATCTGATGGACGGGGCTGAGATACTTCCCCACGCAAGCTGGCCCTGTTCCTCACCAGGGAGGGGCTCCTGGTCAAGTCCTCCTCTTCAGGGAAATGGGGGCCATAGAGTCTCTCAGTTGAAGGGTGGGTATCTTGGTTTGGGGCTTGGGGGAGAATAAACAAGACTGGGATGTCTGGGGTCCCAGTCCTGCCTCTCTGTTGACTTGCTCTGTGACCTTGGGTGACCTGTATGAGCTCTCTGAGCCTCATTTTCCTCATCTGGAGAATGAGCTCTAATGACTTTGTTGCTCTGTGGTGTGGATCAGGTGCCTGGGACCATGGTGAAGTTCCCACCAACTTTGTCACTGCCTAACTCATTTAAGGCCTTGCTCTTGAACCCTGGACCTTTGTGGTACTTCCTGGGTGAGGGGTCACCTGGAGGCAGCCCCAGGCCTGGACCTGAGCTGAGGCATGATGATTTGACCTCTGTCTGAAGCTATCCCCTGAGTGCTGAGGTTGGAGGTGCAGGGACCTGGGACCTTCCTGGATCCTCACGAGGCCTGGGCAAGTCTTGGGGACAGACTGGTGGTGGTGAGGGGCCTGGCTGTTAGCTGCTGCAAGATCAAAAGTAGTGGAAACAGCTGTGCAAAGAGCCCCATGCCAACCATCAGAACATGTGGGTTCTGCTCTGACCTTGGACCCAGTCCTCTTCCCTGGACCTCGATTTCCACACCTGCACAAGGGGATGCTAGCTCTGGCTCTGCCTACCTCACAGGCCTGTAGAGGACCAGCCACAATAATGGTTGTAGAGGAACCCGTGAACTTGATTAAAATGCAGGAACACAGAAGCAAGGGCTGCAGTGCTGTTGTGAGCTTGTGTGGGTGTGTACACGTGCGTCTTGGGCCAGGTGTGAGCTCACCATTGGTCCTGAGTATGGTCCAGGGGACAGAACATGTGGGTTCTGGCCCAGTCCTGCCCCAGATCCTCTCTGTGGCCTCAGGCCCCCTCTGGGCCTCACCTTCCCCGTGTACAGTGAATGAACTGAGAGCTCTCCCCCTGGGTGTTCTGGGCACCACTGGGCGTGTGTGTATGTCGGGGGACACTGGCTGGGCGGTGGGGAGGAGGGCGTGGGGGTTTCAGGGCTCACTGGCTGGGTAGCGGCCTCTATCCGCACACTGCGTTCTGCATATCTCCCTTCAGCTTCCAGTCCGTGCAGCGTGTGTAGGCGAAAGCCCTGCTGTGAATTTTGAAAATAGTTATTTTTGTCTCTGGCAAAGGAGGCCTGTTAGGACTCGTCAGCATGTGGATAAGCGGGACGGGTGGGGTGGGGTGGGGTGGGGTGGGGTGCGGTGCAGTGAGGGGGGGTTCAGAACTTGGTGGCAGAGTGGCAGTCCTACTGCAGAGTGTGGCTGAGCCCGGGTGTGACAGTCTGGTGGGGGCTGCACGGTGGAGGTGACCTCCATGTTCTGGGCCCCTTCCCCCCAACCCTGCTCTCGTTTCCCTATTCTGGCTTCCCTCAACCAGAACACTTCTCTGTCTCCAGAATGTCAGTGCCTGGATTGTGATGAGTCAGGGACCATGACCAGCTGAGGCCTCTGGGTTCCAGCCACCTTCAGTGTTTCTGCCTGCTCTGGAAAGGAACTCTGCAGTCCCAGGTCAAACATACCGCAGGGCCGGCTCATCTATGGTCTGTCACTTACCTGAGATATCGCAGCTCTGCAGGACCCTTGTCCCAGTGGTGCGGGCTGGGCCCTTCCAGAGTGGTATGGAGCCAGGACTCCCCTGCTGCCCCAGACTCTCACCAGCTCAGCAGAGGCCTCTCTTGTGTGTGCTGAGTTGGCTCTGTCTGAGCGGCCCCGCCTCCAGCTTCAGCTAGCCCTACTTCTCTGCTTTTGGGGGCACAAGTGCAGGACCATAAAAGGCCTATTTCTGCTCGTTCCTTGCCACCAAGGCATCCCCTCTGTGGCCCACTGGGCCCTGAATATGGAGAGCCCGCCTGGGATGGGGGGCTTGGAGCTGGTGCCTGCTCCTGCCGCCCTGAGAAGGAGGCCCGACCTTATCTTCAACCCAGCCTAGAGCTCATTGGCCTCAGTCTCCTGCCCAACCCAGAAACCAGCAAACAGGCCAGGAGCCCCACTCAAGTTCAGCCTGTGACCCTGTCCATGACCCAACAGATCCCAGGCCTACCTAACCAGGGTGCTGGTAGCTGGGTGGGGCCTAGGACTGGTGGAGGGTCTCAGGATAAGGAGCAACTCAGGGCTCAGGGCAATGTGATGAGAGGCTCAGCCTGCTTGCGGTGGCTTCTGCTCTGCCCAGCGAGGAGCATGTTCCCCAGTCCCCTTCCTCCCACTGCCTGTGGCTCCTATCTTCCCCTGCAGCCAGGGCACCTGGGTCTGGACTGTGTCAGGCCTCTGAATGGCATTCCCAAGCAGATGTTGCAGCACCTATGGCGGGGAGGAGAAGGGTGGGCAGACCAGAGGCAGCTCTGGCCCCTGGTCATAGATCTGGGGAGGTGGGGCCCAGAGATGCCAGACATTTCCCCTCTTTTCCCCTTGACTGGACCAAACAGCCACAGATCTGCCGGCCAGATGGGTTAAATCCAGGGGTGGCCCTGTCTGTGCTGCACCCTGTCCATGGATGGCATCCTGGGCAGGGATGACTGGGCCCCTGAGATCCAGGAGAGAACCCTAACCTGGCTGGAGGAGCAGGGCTCTGGGCACATCCCCTGCTGGGCCTTGGCACCATGTCCTCCTTTCTGTTGGTACCTATTGGGCACCCTGGGACCTAGACAAGTAGCCCTGACTGCAGGAAAGAGGAGGGCAGGGGAAGATAAGGGCAGGAGCACTGTGGTGGGAATCAGGTGTTCTGGATTGTCATCCTGACAGCCCCTGACTTCGGTGACTGTGAGGGTGGCTTCCTCTCTCTGGGCCTTAGTCCCCTGTCCGTAAGGGGATGGGGCTGACTCTGGGCCTGTCCAGCCCTAGTGGAGTCCTACAAACAGGGCAGGGGTGCTGAAGTCAAACAGACCCTCGACTAGTAGGTCTTGCCACATCTCTGCAAAGCAGGCGATGATTGTACCAATCTCACGGACATTTGTTGTGAGGTATAAAAATAGTGCAATATGTAAAGTGCTTAGCACAGGGCTTGGCTCTAAAGTGGAAAGAACTATTTTTCATGTCCTTGGAGTCAGTGAAGGAACATCTTGTCTTTACATTTCTCAGGAAGAAACAGAGGTCTCAGTGGGAAAGAAGAACTGCCATAAGCACTCACCGCCAACGGCAGGACTTGAACTTGGGTCCTCAAGCTGCAGGTTGTGATGTGCAAACCTGGGCCCAGTAGCTGTTGTCCTCTGTCTCTTGGTTCCCTGCTTCCCTCTCCCCTGCAAGGAGAGCCACCTCTGAGGGACACCTCAGGGCACAGGGCCTGACCCCTGCCTCCTCTCCCTTCTGAGTGCGAGGCTGGCATTACTCACTGCAGTTAACGAACCGGATCACTCTCCACCCAGACCCTCTGTAGGCTTCTTGCTCTCTTGGCCCACTTTCCACTGATTCTGCCCCCATGCTCACTGCCCTTAATGGGACAGGCCTCACGGGGACCGTGTGGATGGCACGTTTTCTATGGTGCCTGCCCAGGCCCTGCAGGACCCGAGGCACTCGGGCATGTGCATGTGAGCTCGTGTAGGGACTCTGGAAGGTGGCACGTGAGCCGGCTGTCACCCACTGCTGTGACCCAGGAATTTTGCCCTGCTCCCCATTTGTCCCTCCCCAAGTCCGTAATATACAGCCTGTGTTCCTGTTCCCTGTCCTAGCATGTAGGAGCCAAGCTCAGCACCCTCCAGGGCATCCACCCCTGGCCACCAGGCTGTGGCAAGCAGGCCTGCTCTTGTGTACTGCATGCAAGTTGCAGCTGGGGGGGGTGCACATGCCGGCTCTCCTGCCTGCCGCTTCCCTGGGGACTGGGGAGTCTGGAAGAAACAGTCCCCCTGATGCAATCAGAGTCTTGTGCGCTCAGCACCATGCAGGCAGGGCTGGCTCCTCGCTGTCCGCCACCACTGGGCACAGCTACCAGCCTCTTGGGCACAAGGGAAGCAGTGAATTAGCAGTCATGCTTCTTCGGCAGGGTGGCAGTTACAGTCAGGATGGGGGTTGCCTGTCTGAGGCAGTGCCCACACCCCTGTGCGAGGCTCTCGAAAGTTCGGAGGTGTGTTTGTGTGTGTGTGTGTAACAAGGAGTTGCCAAGGAGACCTTTTCCTCTTCTCCCTTTTCTTCCTCCTTCTCCATCCTCTCCAGGCATCTCTGCAACATCAGGACCCTACAGCCTGGGTCCTGCCCATCCTAGGACCGTGTGTACAGGGTCCAGGCCAGCACGGGGAGGAAGAAAATGAATGAGACTGACAGAGAGGAAGGGAGACAGAAACTTGGAAAAGGGACAAAAAGGAAGAGAAAAGACAGGGATACCTGAGAAGGAAGAGCTCAAGGGGAGCAAGGAAGGAGTGAGGAGAGGGGAGAGCCTCAGGCAAGTTCCAAGCCAAGCTGGGCTATCACCTCCTCTATTCAGAACGTTAGATCTCTGCTAATACAGCCATGGGGCACAATTCCCTTTTGTCCTGTTTGTTAATTTCTAAAGCAGCATTAAGTTAGTTAGAACCTGCCATGCTGGGCCTGTTCTCCTGCCCCAGTCCTTTGTTCTGCAGGAATGCTGCAAACCAGGACAGGCAAGGTGATGTTCACACCTGAGCTCAGCTCCAGTGGGAACTCAGAGAAGGGCACCTGGAGTGATGTGTGATGTGTCCTTCCATGATTCAGAGGGAGCAGTATGAAGAGGGGAGTGACTTTTGAATTTCTTAGTAAGAGTCATTTCCCATCTTTTGAGCATTTACAGCATGTCAGACACTGTGCTCATCTCATTTAATCCTTAGAACAGCCGTGGAGCTAGGGAATGTTAGCTCTATTTTGCAGATTAAGAAATCAAGACACAGAGAAGCTAGGATACTCATCCCCAGTCACATAGCCTGTAGGTCATGGAGTCAGTCTAACCACTGCCCAGTGCTGCCTCTCCTCTCCTCTGGACAATGACTCAGGTGCCCTCAGTGGTCGCCAAGGACGGTTCCAATGCTTTCACGTGTGGAAGCAGTCTCCTCCTGGTGACAGGCTGGGGTCTGGGATAGGGGGGTGGCAGTGAAGCCCTTCCTCAGCTTGCCTGCGATCTCCTCTCACCGTTAGATGTATATTCTGTGCTCTGCCCGCTACCCACCAGCTGTGCAGCCCCTCAGCAAAGGCCTCTCTTCTCTGCCTCTGAATTGCAACGTTGGCGGCAAAGCAGGAAGCATATTGTGCACAGAAACAAAACTGAGTGGTTTTTCCTTTTTCTGAAGGTGGTAATGGTGCAATTAGTGGCTAAGCCATTTACCCCCTCCTCCCTGACTCTCCTCCCCTCCTTCCCCTCTGCCTCCCTCCTGTTTCTCTCCTGGGAAGAAGTGGCTGCATCAGCGTCAACTCCATCATTCTCTCCTACTCCCAACTCACCCAGGAAGAGGGACAGAACTGAAGGGTACCCAGATTTGTCCAGGGTACCTAGGGGACCTAGGGTTGTAGAGTCAGGGATCTACTGGGGTTTGGGATTACCAACAAGCAGATAATGTGTCTACTAAGTCAGGTGACCAGTAAGGCGATTTGGAGATTCTGAAGGGCTGGGCTAGAAACCCAAGAGAGTTGGGATCCTGGATCCTTTTATTGTGTGGTCATTGTGGGCAAGTGCTGGCATGGAGGGCTGTGAAGGGAGCTTGAATGAAGGAGGTGGGTGTGAGGGTCCAAGATTCTGAGTTCAGGCTGCAGTGATGAGAGTAGTCATGGTCTCACTTTAGATCTTCCTTTTGCTGCTTCTAGGAACTAAAAAGAGGCCTTATGTTTACATACTTCCCAAAGGCCTGCACAGCTCTCAGCCTACTCTGTCTTCACAGCCTTCCTTTCCAGTGGCAGCTAAAAGGAGCGAGAGGCTCAGAGAGGGGCTGTGACTTACTCAGCATCACACAGTCAATATATGTTAAGACTGGAATTGAACTCAGATCTTTAAATGCCAGTCCTTTTTCTTCTTAACCCCCCAGGTCTTGGGGTGAAATCTTGGGGCCATAGATATGGTTACCACCCTGAAGAGTTGAAGTTGGCAGGAAACGTGCCCACAAAATTTGGGAATGAGAATTTTAGGGCAGGTCCATGGCCACTCCCCTCCAAGCCGTCCATGCTCCCCTCCCCACTGCTGCTTTTGCCTCTTTCACCTTGACGTGGAGCACAAGCAGAAACTGGGACATGAGCCCCAGGAGACCAGATCTCCATGGCCCCTCCGGGGGCCTAGGCTAAGAGCGTGGCTAAGGAAGAGACCTCAGGAGGGGACCTGAGGGACAGCTGACTGTCATAGCTGAGAGGGGCTGGGATGAGTGGGCTGCCAGGGATGTTCCCTCCAGAGCCCTGGTAGCTCCTCTGCACTTCTGCCCCTAGCTAGAGTGCCAGTGTGATGGACAAGGTGGCAAAGAACAGAGAGAGAGAGGGCAAAATAAGAAAGAGGCAGTGGCAAAAAAAATTAGAAGGGAGCAGAGAGAGAGTTACAGAAGCTATAGTGATCTACTGAGAGAGAGAGATCCCAATGAATTAGCCATCGTTTCCCTGTAAATCTTAGAACCTGGCTGTTGCCAGGGCAACGGGGCAATACCTGTCTCTCCAGAGGAGATGAAGTTGCCAGGGTAACTGTTTCCTGTCTTTTCTGGGGACCATCCGGATGTGGCACCCACTGGTTGTTACCATGGTAACTGCCTTTTTGCCCCACTTAATCCCATCCTGTATGTTACAAGGGCCCCACAGTTAGAAGTGGGGGTGGTGGAAAGACTGAAGATCACTTGTGGACTAAGTTTGTTCTCCTCTCCTTCTGCCAGCCCCTCCCTAAGTCCATCACCTTGGGGGTGCTGGGTCCACCCACCCCCGGGCCCACACAGGCCTGCAGTATTGTGTATGGTAGGGTCAGGGCGTCCGGGATCAGGTTTTGCAGTGGAAGGCAGGCAGGTGTTGGGGAGGCAGTTACCGGGGCAACGGGAACAGGGCGTTTCGGAGGTGGTTGCCATGGGGACCTGGATGCTGACGAAGGCTCGCGAGGCTGTGAGCAGCCACAGTGCTCTGCTCAGAAGCCCGGGGCTCGTCAGTCAAGCTGGTTCTCAGTTCGCACTTGGCAGCACGGGCAGGCGAGTGGCCCCTAGTTCTGGGAGCAGCAGCGCTCCGGTCCTCGTCCTACAGCCCCAAGCCTCGCCTGCCCACCCAGCGCTAGGATGGCCACCATCACCTGCACCCGCTTCACAGAAGAGTACCAGCTCTTCGAGGAACTAGGAAAGTGAGTTGCACCTCAGAGAGTCCTGGAGGGCTCGGGGGCTCAGGGAGCTCAGCATCATGGGTGGGGGGTGTGCACCTGCACTGCTCCCCATGCACGCACAGGAAGGAAGACCGAAATGTGCTTGGAGCTGCTTGCATGTGCAGAGCGCCTAGAGTTGGGCACAGGCATGTGTGCCAAGATGTGCCAAGGCTAGCTGCGTGAGTGTGTGTGTCGAGGTGAAGGGTTGACAGTGCATGGCAGTGTCTGTGCATGCAAACACACACACATACACACACAACTGCACATGGCCTGGGCTCACACAGATTCTTAGAAATTCAGGATTTAAAAGGGTTCTTCCCAATCAGCTGAGTCCAAGGCTGGAATCTCCTGTTGAGTTTTTTTCTTGAGGTGGCCATCTGGCCTCAACTTGGTTACTTCTGGTGACAGAGAGCTCATCATCTCCTGGGTAATTCCTCCTGCCTTTAGGCACCTACAGCGGCTGTGCAGAGTGGCCGACTTCTCCTTATAAGCACAGCCCCTCCCCACCTTCCCCCTGCCAGCTCTGCCAAGGGTGAGAGCAATGGTACAGCATGGGTTAATAACTGAGCCACTGTTGAGGCTTCTTGGGTGTTGGGAGGAGGGGAGAGACAGTCAGTGAGCTGTGGGAGGGGGGATTCTGCTATTGCAAGGGCTAGTGATGTGAGGGTGCACCAGCTCTGGTCCCTTGGCAAAGTTGTCCAGCCTCAGAGCTCATTTCCTGCCTCTGATGACTGGTGTGGAGAGAAAGATGGGAGGAGGTGGGGGAGGGAAAGGAGAGCCCCTTGGGATAGCCCCATGGATTGTGGAGTGTCCGGGGAGTACTCCCAGGTGCCACCAGCTAGGTTTGTGAAGCATCTGGAGACAGATCCATAGTAGGGGTATAGTTTGGAGGCAGGGTTTGCCCTATGGGCAACACAGCTCCAGTGCCCTGGGTGGCCCCTGATATAGTAGCAGGAGTGCAGGGGAGAGGCTCCCTGTAAGCAGGTCTGTGCTGCTGTAAGGTCTGCATATGTACACGCAAGGGTGCACTTTGATGTGTGTTGTTGTGTAAGCACTGACTCTGTGGTACACTTGTGTGCACTGAAAAGGTGTGCAAGTGTTCATGTGTATGTGCCCTGGGGGAAGGTGCTGGTGTGCACTTCATGTGGCAATCCTGAAAATGCAAGTGTGCCCTGCAGGGGTGGATGGATGCAAGTGGCACAAGGAGGTCTGTTGGCTAATTTGCATGAGAACGAAGGTGCATACGTGCGTCACTTATGTACACATGTATGGCTTGTTGGACCTGTGTGCACATCAGCTGTGTGTAAATATATGTCTGTGTAAGGATGCGCAGGTGGAACTTGGGCTGGCTGGTGAGCCTGGATATGGACATCTGTGTGGACCGGGCGCCATAACCATGGGAAGGTTTATGCGTGTGTGTCTGAGGCCTGGGCCCCAGGGCTCGGGTGGGAGTGTGGGTGCTGAAGGCATGTGCGAGCTCAGGCTGGTGTCTATGTGTGTGGGAGGTGGGCCTGTGACTGTGTACAAGTAGGCTGCCCGCACACATACATGAACACACACACTTGCACATGAGCTATCCTGACACCTATAGGCATACACCAGACCCTCGTACAGACACACACCTGTGTGCAGACGTGTGCTCACTTCTGTCTGCAGACTTCCTGTCTTGCTGAGTGTGTTTTTGTCCTTGGGGTGGGGTGTGGACAGCAGGAATGAAATGTCTGGGGCTGCTCTGGAGGACCCAGGCTGTCTGCCACACTTGTGCAGGGACCCCGTCTCAGCCGGTTTCTGGCATCCACTGGAGCCAAGGATTCCCTGATCAGCTGGGCGCTGCCTTTCAGGGTGCGACCAAGGCTCGGTTCTGGGAGGACTGCGTCACAGAGTGCAGTGAAATGGAGTTGGGATGTGACTCAGGCGCCTATAAAACTACTGTTCTGCCCTGAGAGGAGATGGATATCATGAAGACTGGGTGGTCTGGGGATGACTTGGCAGGGAGAGCCTTCATGAGCCTTCTTGGCCCCACTAACTGCCAGGGTTCTTGCAGGGATCAGGGCATGGGCAGAATTTCTGGAGACAGAGAGCCCTTTTGTGACCATGGCAGAAAGACTGAGGGTGGCAGGCATGGCCAGGCCTAATCTGATCAATTTCCTTCCACAATTACCAGTGCTCTTAACCTTTTTAAGATCACATATCCCTCTAGGAATCTGATGAAAGTCTGTCTTCCCTAGAAAAATGCTCGAACCTACGAAATGGTGCGGGCAAGGTCAGGACTTGCCGGACGTCAAGAAGCCTAAGGATGGGGCCTGAGGATGCTTGTATTGGAAAAAAGGAGATGAGGTGCTACCCCTCTGATGCCTGGGTTTAAAAGGCCAGGGTGCATCACTGGGAAGGCAGGGCTCTCCCGATTCACTCGAAGCTTCAGTCCAAATGAACAGGTAGTGGCAGCACCCAGCACAGGGCACAGGCCACCCATAGCGCTGTGACACTGGGCAGGCTATGGCACCTGTTTCCCACAACCTATAACCTGGTGATAAAAAGAGACTGGGGATGAAGTGAGATGGTTCTCTTCAAGACATAGTGATGCTTGTGGCACCCTGGGATCACCACTGCCCTCAAATGGGGGTTGGCACCTGCCAGGGCTTTGCTTTTTGACAGGAGTTTGCCCAGCTTGGCAGAAGGGGTTGACTGAGCCCTGCCCCTCACCCACTGGTCTGGCTGGGACTGGACAGCTCTTCTTCTGTTGGGATGAGCAGTGTAAATGCCTATGGGGCCCATCCTTCAAGGGGTGACCCAAGATCCCAGCCAGCCAGGACACTGCTATTACCACCTCGAAGCTGAGCTTCCCATTTCCAGGAGCACACTTCAGATCACTAGCTGCTAGAGGCAGCTAGGCTGGCCCTCCAAGGGGCCATGGGGGTCTTTGACCTCCTTTTGCAGGGCTCTGGCCTCCCAGCTGCAGAGAAGGACAGGAGGAGGACACGAGCCTCTTGAGGGATTCCTGGCGCCCTGCCCAGTGAGGCCTGGTTCCTGACTACAGGCCTTCGAGGAGCCCAGGGTAGGGCTGGCTGAGGATGTCAGGGGAGGGGCTCCTGCCCCGCCTAGGGGGCAGCCAGCTGAGAGGATTGAGGGGTTGGGGTCAGAATTTGTGCTCTGGGGCCTCTTGATGCCCCTGGATGGAGGTCCCACTGCAGCATACGATTCACATAAACCAGGAACCTGATTCCAGTTTCCCTAGAGGGCTGGGGTGGGGCTCTCTCTGGGGACCCAGAGACTAGCTAACTCCCTCCTCCCTTGACCCCCGCAGCCCTCCTTCCTCCCAAGGGAGAGGGAAACAGAAGCCTAGACCTTAGGAGCACAGAGGCTTGTTTGGAGGCAGGAGGCAGGTTGCAGCACCCCCAGCTCCAGAGTCAGCCCTGGGCCCTAGGGCCAGAGCTCCCTGCAGACCCAACCTTCTGGAAGACCAGGACCCGGGGCTGGGGGGGGGTGGGGGGAGGAAGGGGCGAATTCCAGGAGATAGAGAAGGAGGATGCCTCCTCTAGCCCTTGACATTCTCCGGGCTTTGAATCCCAGTCCCAGGAGAGGTTAGTTAGGGAGGCAGAATTACCTGCAGCCTGTGTAATCACTGGGCTGTACAGAGAGAGCCTGGGAAGGAGATTTTACTTGCAAGGGGGAGGGAGCAGGGAGGGAGGCTGGAGAGAACACACAACCTAGTCTTTTCTCTCTAGAAACAGGGATCTGAAATTGACTCAAGGGTGGTGTTGGAGCTGGGGGAAGGGCTGTAGGGGCCAGCAAGATTGCCCGAGGGAGAGGGGAGAGCTGGCTCTGGAGCCCCTGCGGCCTTGTACCATGAACAAGGCTCAGGCTGGCCTGACCAGTGGGGGACACTGGGGACCAGAGGCAGCTCCCTGTTTTGGGGTGGGGTGGAGGGGGGAAGCCCAGGGTCCTGGGTGCTTAGGCTCCTTTGCTCTTGGACACAAGCTCTGACATCTGCAGGGTGCATTTCTCAATCCCACTCTCTCCTGGCAGGGCTGTCAGGAGGATCCACGGTGTAATACTGGGGAAGAGAAAGTACCTGTGCGATGCAGCAGCACCCCGCGCAAAGACAGGGCCGTGCTTTTGTTTTGGCTTCTGACAGCCTGTCACCTTCACAGCACTTGGGGGCCAGTGCGGCACTTCTCCACCCACTCCATCTCTGAGGGAGGGAGAGGGCTTACTCGCCCATCTTACAGATGAGCAGATTGAGGCTTGAGACGTGAAATGACTGGTGGCAGCTCTCAGGCTTGTATGTAGGTCCCCAGCACCACGCATACGGAGAGAAGATTAATAAGGGACCCCTCGTGGTGCCCTGCTTGGGGAGCACTTCCAGGGAAGAAGGGTGTGCTCTTGCTGGTGAGGGGACTCTGAACTGTCGCTTATTTTCTCATCATGATTGTGCCTCTAATTGACTGCGCTAGATTCCTTGTCCTTGGTGTACCTCAGCTTTACCATCTGTGAACTGGGGATCAGAGAACTTCTGCAGATGCTGTGAAAGGCACCTGTGGGAAATTTCAGGCTTCCTGAACACCAGAGCTGGGAGGACCATAGACATTGTGTCCTCAGCATCAATGGTGGAGCCAGTGCCCAGAGAGAGGCAGTTTGGCAAGGCCGCAGGCAGAGCCTGTGGCAATGGTAGCCAGGGTAGGGGGCCAGGTGATGTTCAGGGGTCAGCGGTTAAGGATGGGAAGCTGGGGGGCAAGTGGGACAAGGGAAGGGGACAGCCTTCCCCCACTCTTCCTCCAAGCCTCCAGAGCGGAAGGCACGCACATGTTCTGGTGCTTGCCGCAGCCCTCCGCCCCCACGCGGCCGCCCCCACACAGGCTGAGCCACACTGACACTGCCGAGCCCCGCTGCCGCCTGCCCGCCTCCCTGCACAGGCGCGTGGTGACTGCTGCCAGCATCCCTGCAGTCTGGGGCCCCGGCCCCTGCAGAGGCTGAGGGCACAGCCTTGGAACGCAGTGCCTGCATCCTGTTGCTCGTGCACGCGTACACACACACACGGGTGCATACGGATTTATGTGTGCAGACACACTGGCCCCAACAGGGCATTAAGCAAGAGCCTTGCCTCCCAGTGCGGGGAGAGCAAGACGATGCTGGGTGGGCTTCTGCGCTGTCCCCCTGCGGCCACCGTCTCTCTCTCACTTTCTCTTGCTCTTGCCTTCTTTCTCTCTCTGCCTTTTCTGCTCTTACTTCCCTGCCTCTCTCTGGTCTCTGGTTCTCTCTCCTTCCCTCCTCTTGTGCTGGTCCCTTGGCCGCAGTCCACCCTTCCTACACACAGTGTGTCGCGGTCTCTCCCGAGCTTCTCTGTGGTGTGGTACAAAGCTTCCCAGCCCAGGCCAACCTGGCACAACCTCTGCCCCACCACCCGGCATGTCACAGGCCGTTGAGGCCCAGCCCAGGCACTAGATCTAGGTCCCTCTGGGGCTTGGCTGCCCACCAAGATGTCAGGTGGGGCTGCGAGGCTGGTGGGACCTTCTGTGCTAGAAAACACTGACGGCCTCGATGTCTCGGTGGCACATAAGAGGAGGAACAAGTCTATGACTCTTGCATCCACTCAACAAGTATTTCCTGAGCACAGACTCTGTTCCTGGCCCCGGGCTGAGCCCAGCAGGTACCACGTGCCAGATTTATTTCATCTCTGCCCATTTGGGGCTCATGGTCTAGTGGAAATCTGACATTAACTAAATCACTTCAGATATTGTTATTTAAATGCAATTGGATAAAGGCTATGAACACAAACACGGGGTTATAAGCTACAAAGAGACCTCAACTGGTTGGGGTGATGGAGGAATCAAGGAAGGCTCCCCTGAGGCAGTGACATTGGGGAGTGAAAGCTGAGTAAGAGCCCGTCAGAGGGAAGAGTGTGGAAGAGTGTTTCTCAGAGTGGGAACAGCACAAGCAAAGTCTCTGAGGTGTGTATTTTGATGGAGCATGTCAGCTCCAGGGGGGTTGGTGGTCTTATTCTTCTTAGGCATGCTCTGTTGCTTTCAACTTTTTTTTTTTTGGCAGCACCATGGGGCATGCAGGATCTTAGTTCCCTGACCAGGAATTGAACCTGTTCTCTCTGAAGTAGAAGCATGGAGTCTTAGCCACTGGACCACCAAGGAAGTCCTTGCCTTCAACTTTTGGATACCTAGGGGCTAGAAGGAATATTAAAAACCTGTAGCATGTCTAGAAGGGGTGGGAAGTGGGCTGGGTGGCCAAGGTCTGGAAGCCAAATCAGGTGAGAGAGGGCCAAGAAGCTGGGGACTTTAGCAGGGAAAAGGGACCCCTCAGGGGTATGTTCTCTCCCCTTATCCCTGCAGGGACATCTTGGGCCCCAGAGATGAGAAAAGACTATTCTGTATGGCTCTGGAGGGCAGAGCAGGGCCACATGTCTAGAGTAATAGGGAGGTAGATTTCAGCTCAACCTAGAGAACTTTCTCATCGTCAGAACTGACCCTCTACCCTCAGATGAACATGGCCTTGGGAAATATTGAGCCCTGTTCCAGCAGAGATACGCATGTGGAAGCCCTCTTCTCACTGCTGTGTCTTGTTTCTCTCCTTGCCTGCATTCCTGTCCTTGTCTGGTAAGATGCTTTGCTACAAGCACAAAGTGGGAGATGGTTTAGGGGTCAGAATAGCCTCAATTTCATACGAATATTGGAATGAAGAGTGCTCCCTTGTCTTAGGGATGGGGAAATAAGGTTCAGAGAGTGTCAGGGGCTTGCCTGAGGTCACACAAGTCAGTGACACATGAGGTCTGGGCCCTTCAGCCTCTTTCCATTTCAATTCTTGGCTTTTCACCCCTTGGAGCCTTTCTCTCTGAAAGTCTTTGGGATATACATGTGATTGGAGCCAGGCCGGAAGGCTCCCTGAGGCTGGGAGAAAGCAGCCCCTCACCATTTCCCCATGTTTTGCCTGCAATGATCCTGTCACCAAGCTCTGTGGATATGTATTTTTTAATTTTCCTTTTTGTAACCCATTCAAGAAAACCTAGGCACAGCCCAAACAAGGAACATGCTGGAACTTCTGTTGGTTCAATGTTCCCTGCGGCAAACAGACTCTTCTGGTTCCCAGGCCTTCTGTGTCCCCAGCAAGACTTCTGCTGGGTTGGCATGGGGCAGGCCTGGTGGTGCAGGACGGCTCGAAGACACTGCGTGCCTGCAGCATCTTTTGGAGTCTGGAAGTGGGCGGCAGCAGCTGGGGTGGAGAGGAAGAGGGATGTGTGGTTTCAGAAAAAGGTCCTAGGATTTTCTAGCTCTCAAATGCTAGTTTGTGGAGTTTGGGGAAGAGCTGCTATGCTGAGCTGGAGAGAAGAGAGAGAAAACCAAGCAAAGGGGATTCTGAGCCCCTAGCCCCTGCCACCTCTGCTCTGTTTGCCATCTGGGGACCTGCATAGCTGTGTTTGTTTGTTATTAAGAAAGGATACTATTGCTTAAAAAGAAGAAAAAGAAAGAGAAGGCTTACAAATGATCAGCAGTTGATTTTACAGTTGGGTAAACTGAAGCCTCCACAAAGTGAAGGGATTTGCTTAAAGTATATAGAGATCGGTGTTAGGGAAAAAGGGCTTCCCAGGTGGCTCTAGTGGTAAAGAACCCACCTGCCAATGCAGGAGACATAAGAGACGTGGGTTCGACCTCTGGGTTGGGAAGATCCCCAGAGGAGGCCATAGCAACCCACTCCAGTATTCTTGCCTGGAGAATCCCATGAACAGAGGAGTCTTTGCAATCCACAGGGTTGCAAAGAGTTGGACATGACTGAAGCAACTTAGCACACGCACACACACGTTATGCAAACAGGATGTTCCTTTCATTTCTAAACAAATCTGATCCCAGCTTTTTAACTGAGGAATCTAGAAGCCCTCAGAGAATCTCACATGAGCCACAGTCACCCCCCAAAAACACACACTCATTCCAACTTACAAGATGTTGTATATCATCTCCCCAAAATCCCTCACCCTAATGCTCATCTGTGGACTCCAAGTTAGAGGAGTCTGAGAGTTTAGGGTATTGGAAAGAGCAAAGGATGATGATTCAGGACTCCTGGGTTCAAGGTCTTGACCTCAGTGTCTTTAACTGTAGTAGAATGGGGAGAGAGTAGACCTCAATGGCAAGATATTACTGCAGCGTCCACTGCAGCCACTTGTGGCCCACACTTTGGCCCCTCGCTTGGGGCTGCTCCAGTGACCAACCCCAGCTCTGTCTCTTCCTCCAGACATTCAAACCCTATCTTCTCTGGGTTCCATGCCCCCAGGCCTTGCTCTGTGCCAAGCGATCAGACCAGCTAACCTGGACTGTGAGTTATTGCCCACCAAGAAGTATTACAAGTTAATCCTCTCACAGGTAACAGGTCTGTCTACCTTTGAGCAGAAACTTTTTGAAATCACCCCAGCTCATCTCAGAGAGATAGAATGCTTAGGCATGTTAACCTGGAGTGGTGAGATTTGGAGGGAGAAAACTGGACTTTGATTAAGAGGTGCCGATCACATAGTATTTCTAGTGAGAAGCTAGAAATTTGGGACTAGAATTCTGAAGAGAGGAGTGGCTGTGTAGAAGCAGATTTCAGTCTTGGGTGATGGTCAGTGGCTTCCCTCATTTTGCGGGAGGGGAGTGGTGGTGGTGATGGTGGTCAGAGAATCCCTTGTGAAGCTAATGAAAACTGTATGTCCTCTGCACAGAACAATCCACAGACACAGAATAATTTAGTTAAAATTTTAGGGATGTTCATGAATGCCCAGAGCCTCCCCAGAGATCCCAGCTTAATGGTCCTGGGTAGAAGGGATGGCCGGGGAAGGAGGTAAGGATGGGTGGAGAGAGAACAAGGAGTAGTGATGTTCAGAGGGGGTGGGGGGTGATGAAGAAGTGAAAGTAAGCTGGGGGGGCTGCCACGGAGACTGTGGTGACCCAGAAATGAGAGAGAAGATGGGCCTCAAACTGAGTGGCCACTAGGGCTAAATGTCACCTGTCGTGGGGCAGGCTAGGCAGATCAGGCCCAATGGGGGCTGCGGGGGTGGGGGTGGGGGGCACTGGGTGGGCGGGCCTGGCACAACTTTTCTTCCAGGGAGCCGGGGGTGGGAACCAGATTGCGGTGGGTTCAGGAAGCGTGGGAGGTGGGAAGAGGAGACAGCGAATGTCGGACACTTGCTCTGAAAGTTTGGCAGCAGAGAAGGGAGGAGGAAGGAAGTGGCCAAGGCTTGTGGGTCGAGAGAAAGGCTCCTGGTTTTTCAGCTTTTCAAGTTTAGGGGAAGGATGGTTGTTTATTTTTCCAGGATGAGGGAGTCCTGGGTGTGTTTGAGGAAGCAGCCAGTGAAAGGAAGACCCTAGAGACTGATCCCCGAGGAGTGCAGAGTGGCTCTGGGACTGTGCCCTCATAAGCCATGTTGGTCCCCATCTGCTGATACCTATAGGCACGCCCCGGGCTCTGGAGTGAAGGTGGGGAAGTTGCCTTGAGGGCAAGTTGGCGGTAACTGTCCTTGGGTCTCAAGGACCTTTTCCCATCCCTGTGTAGCAGATACTTCTCATAGATGGCCCAGGAGGAAGTGGGGCTGCGGCTCCTCATGTCCTTCTTTCAAGTGGAAGGATAAGCAAGCCGATAGCCAAGATGAGTGAGGACCCCAGGTGTTTGAAATTATTGCGAGTCAGCATTTTGGGGTATTTTGGGCCAGAGAGGGTGATGAGCCTCCTGTGGGCAGGCAGCCAGCAACTCCCAGGACACCATGCCTGCCAGGCAGCCGGAAAAGCAATTTCCCAGTGTAAATCTTGTTTTTCATGGCCCATTAGCACTTTCCCACATTCTCAGCCATGGTGGACCCACTATCAGCTGCCCTTGCCCTTCCCATCTGTCGAACCAAGTGCTGCCTCCCTGCCTGCTTACACCACAAGGGCAGGTTGCTGGGGCCTGGGGAAGCACCCCACCCCCTCACGATGGTCCCCACACACCTTCTTCCCTGGTTTGCTTCTTCCCTGAGCTTGGCAAACAAGGTCCATTCTGCTTCTGATGATGCCTGCTGTTCTCATCACTTTGGAGATAATGATGCCTATAAAAGGCATTGTTTCCTGAGCATTTACTACACTCCAAGGATTGGGCTAAACCCACTGCATACCTTAGTCTCATACTGAATCCTTGAAACAACTGCTCAGGGTGGGTACTAGTCTTTACCTACATTTTACAGGGGAGGAAAATAGTCTTACTGAGGTTAAATAAATTTCTAGTAAGCGGCTTGACCACAATTTGTACTCTGGTTGATCTGGTTCAGGACTGCCAGTTCTTATCCACATAGAACTTCACAATCCAACCTTGTGGTCACTAGCCACTTATAATGATTGAAATGAAATAAAATTAAAAATTCATTTCTTCAGTCCTACTAACCACATTTCAAGTGCTCTATAGCCATAGGAGGCTAGCGCCTGTCATAATGGACAGTATTTCCATCATCACAGAAAGTTCTGTTGGACAGCTCTAGTATAGAATATTGAAGGTGGAGGGATCCCTTGGTGGTCTACTGGTTAGAACTGGGTGCTTTCATTGCCGTGGCTTGGGTTCACTCCCTGGTTGGGGAGCTAAGGTCCTGTGAGCCATGCTGCACAACCGAAAAAATAAAGAATATTGAAGGTGAAAAGGCCTCTATACTTTTTAGCCTCATGCCCACACCAATCCCCACGAAACCCATGAGCCCCACTCTGGGGCAGACCCCTCCCCAAGGCCTCCCAGCAGGGCTGAGATCTGAGATTTTGTCCCTCCAGTGTCTGTCTGTCTCACACACACTCCTCCCTGCCCACATTCTGTGACCCTCCCCTAACACGCGTACATGCCCAGTGTGATAGCACGTGTCACCACATACACGAGGGCACTGACAAGCTGCTGACACACACGTGGGGGCAGACATGTTCCCCTGGACCCACCCAAGGACATCCCCCACCGGCCAGGGCCCTCCCATGCAGGCTTCATCCCTTCCTCCCTGGACCCCTGGTCACTCTCTCCCACTCCGCCCTCTCCATCCTGGCCTCCTCCCCTTTTCGGCCCTGTCCTGTTTCCAGGCTCCTGCCCACCCACCCACTGGCCACCTGCTCAACTCAGGGCTGTGGGAGGAGTGGGCTGGCTCTTCCTTTTGCCAAAGCTGCTGGGCTGTGGCCACTCGCTCCCACAGGACGAGAATGCAGAAACATGCCTTTTTTTAAACAAGAGATTAAAAAGAGAGGAAGTTAGGACTGAGCTTGCTGCCCACACTCTCATTTTTGCCTCAGATTCTCCTCTGTGCCCCCATCCCTCATCCCCAGCACCAGAACTGGCAGGGAGGAGCCTTTCCACTCGTGGATGAAGACCTGAGGCCTCATAGGTAGAAAACGGGCTCCTTGGCCCAGACCATTTCCTGGCCCCATTCAGTGATCATTGTGCCCTGGCACTGTGCCCAGTGTTTTGCGTGTGTTGCCTCACTTAATCTCCCCAAAAAACCCAGGACAGAGGTATTATTATTGCCCCCATTTTATAGGAGGAAACAGAGTTGAAGCGCCAAGTTCAGTATCACAGTTGGGGGTCAGTCACAATCAGATCACAGGGCTTTGTGAGCCCAGAGCCCCTGCTTTTGAGGGTCACACTGTCTTGCCTTTGGTGGAGTCAGGAGAAGGACAGGTGACCTGGATTCTTGTCACAGCCTCCGGAGGAATATGCCTGCTCCCCTGAGGCTTCAGCTTCACGGTCCTGAAAAAATGGGGGATCGTAATTGCAACTTTGCAGGGTTGTTGTGAGGGCCAAGGAGCTTAGTGCTGAAGGTGCATCGGAAGGGAGTATACCCCCTGGGTATGCATGAGTCTGCTGTTCCCTGGATTGGTAGCTCTGAGTCGGTTTTGATAAACTCCTCCCTCCATGTTCGTGTGTGCTCAGCCGTGTCTAGCTCTTTGAAACCCAGCAGAGTGCAGCCCGTCAGGCTTCTCTGTCAGTGGGATTCATCAGGCAAGAATGCTGGAGTGGGTTGCCATTTCCTCCTCCAGGGGATCCTCCTCCGCCAGGGGATCTTCCCAACCCAGGGATCGAACCTGCGTCTTTGGCATCTCCTGCTTTGGCAGGCGGATTCCTTGCCACAGAGCCACCTGGGTTAGAAGCTGGGATTTACACAAAAGCTTGACATTGTGTTGTGAGGAGGACGTTCAGCAAGCATGACTTCTCTTATTTCATAGACATGGCTCTCAGGTCCTCCTGGGATACAGCCTAGGTTTGTGGAGCCTGTTACGCCTTTGCACAGAGCCCCAAGCATGTGCTAGGTGCTGGTGAATAAGACAAACCAGGATGACCCAGGGGGAGGGAATTGGGAGGGAGGAGGGAGGGGGGTTCTGGAGGGGGAGCATATGTATACCCATGGCAGATTCATGTCAATGTATGGCAAAACCAACACAATAAAGTAAAGAAAATTAAAAAAAAAAAAAAAAAAAAAGACAAACCCTCCTTTCCTGCCTCTCCTCTCCCGGGAATCCTCAGAATCTTTCCTAGAAGGGGCCATTTGAAATGCGCTCTCTCTTATGGGGCGTCTGAGAATCATGGCCTCCCACAGGGCAGGAACCTGAATGTCCCGGTCTGAGTAGGGTGGGCACCTTCCTCTGATACTTGCTCCTGTTTCTAACACCCCAAACTGAAGCCCTCCCCCTGTCTAATTTCAGTCCCTCTCACTTAAATCTATCTCCTGTTCCTATAGTAACATTTGTGGAGGCCCTGTTGGTCCTTAGGAACTCTCCCTAGCGGATGGACGAGCAGCCAGGGTCCTGGCCTAGATGGGGAGGTGTGGTGTGCCGTGTCACGCGAGGGTGCTTCTCATGGGGCGAGACCCGCTGGGCTGCTCCCTCCACGTGGAGGGCAGGCGAGCCACCCAGCCAGATGGTGGTCCATAGCTGTGCCCGTGAGTTCTGGCCTTCCCCAGCTTTCCTACAAGGTCATATTTCCTGGCCTCTAGCCCACCTCCCAGATCTTTCTTCCTCACCCTTCTCCACAGTTTCCCACCCATTCCCTTCATGCTGCTCAGACATGAAGCCAGTGACAGAACACCCTGGGGCCTGTGAGAACGGGCATCTCTGCCAGCCTGCAGGCTTCCTCGGTGCCTGCCAGCGTCCGCCCCTGCTCCCATCAGCTGCATCTGTGTAGCTGGGACCTGCCTGTGTGCTTAGGAGAGGTGATCAAAGTTTGGAAGATCTGGTGGGGCATGTCAGGAACCTGGGTGTGCAGGCCTACAAGCGGCAGGCTCACTGGTTGAGAAGCCAAAATTCTGGGGCTGCAAATATCTGAGTTCAAAACCCAGCACCACCTGTAGCTAGCTGTGTGACCTTGAGGATCTCCCCTGAGCTACGGGGAAGCTCAGAGTCTTGGGCTCCGCCTCAGACTTAAGGAATCAGAATCTGCCTTTTAACAAGATGCCTGGGTAATTCATATGCACATTAAAACTGGAGAAGGCTGCACAGGAGACTTGTTCCTTGCCATTAGCCTGTGGTTAGGGTGGTAATAGTGGTGACCATGGCCAGTGTCTAGCCCCTTAGGGGCCTCCTTTGTGATGTGAAGGAGTTGCGCCAGGTAATGTTTGTAGTAGAAGGTATAACGTGGCACCTAGATGCCAGATCTAGCTCTCAAACTAGTTTTGTTTGGAAATATATTATGTTTAAATTTGTTTTGATTTATTTATTTTTAATTGGAGGATAATTGCTTTACAGTATTGTGTTGGCTTCTGCCATCTATCAACATGAATCTGGCCACAGGTATACGTATGTCCCCTCCATCTTGAACTTCCCACCCCATTGCACCCCTCTAGGTTGTCACAGAGCACTAGGTTTGGAAATTTCCTGTGTGACACAGGGAGCTAAATTTTTTGGAAGAAGATGCCAGTATTTAAAATTTGGGAAATGTCACTAACATATCCAGGATTCTAGTTTTTCTTGAAAAATCAAATAATGTGGAAAATGAGCCACGTTCCACATGGCAACAATGTCTCCTATGAGCTGTGAAACCCATAGCCCTTGCTTCAAGTTCTTCCAGCCACAAACATTTTGAAAATAAAAACCCAGGAGCCTCTAAAAACACACTAAAAAAAATGCTCAGCTTCACTCTTGATACAGGAATTCCAAATTAAATCTACATTGAGTCACCGTGCTCCACATCTCACTAGCAAAGATATAAAAGTTTGATCATATGTTGTATTGACAAAGGCAGAGGGAAATGGTCCCCTGACATATTAGCATGAAAGTTGGTACGTCTCTAAGATGAATCATTTCTTGTTATCTTTCAGAATTACCAAACAACACTTTTGTATTGTTTTGTCACTAAGTCATGTCTGACTCTTTTTCCACCCTGTGAACTGTAGCCTGCCAGGTGCCTGTCCATGGGATTTCCCAGGCAAGAATACTGGAGTGGCTTGCCATTTCCTTCTCCAGGGGAAAACAACACCTACCCTTGACCAAATAATACCTGTTCTAGAAGTTTATTTGCAGACACTTGTATACATAAAAAGTGAAAGTGAAGTCACTCAGGTGTGTCCAACTCTTTGCAACCCCATGGACTGTAGCCAACCAGGCTCCTCTGTCCATGGGATTTTCCAGGCAAGAGTACTGGAGTGGGTTGCCATTTCCTTCTCCAGAGGATCTTCCCAACCCAGGGATTGAACCTGGGTCTCCCACATTGTAGGCAGATGCCTTACCATCTGAGCCACCAGGGAAGTCATGGGAAATGTAATTCTAAGGCACATATATGAGGTTAGGCATTGCAGCACTATTTGTCATAGCTATAGACTGGGACTAACCTAATTGCCTGTTGATAGGGGACTGGCTAGGTAAATTATAGGACAGACACATGATTAAATGAGAATTCTTTATGTGATAATATAGAAGGAGAATCTCTAAAAAAAATTTCTGAAGAAGAGAGTACAGAGCAGCATGCAGGGTCCAATATTTGCATGGGGGAGGGGGGAGTTATCTATGGAAAGATGCTCTGGGAACACTGGCCACCTCTGGGCAGGGGACCTTGGTGTCTGGGGTCTAGGGATGGGAAGGAGTCATTTAACTATCCACACTTTTGTATCTTTTGAACTTTGAACCATGTCAATGTGTTAACTACACAAAGAATAAAAAACTGAAAACTTCCAGGGACCTGCTGCTATTTCTGCTAAATCACTTCAGTCGTGTTTAACTCTGTACTACCCCATAGACAGCAGCCTACCAGGCTCCTCCGTCTCTGGGATTCTTCAGGCAAAAACACTGGAGTGGGTTCACTTTCCAGGGACCTAGATTCTGTGATTTTAACATTGCATGATCTTAGTGCTTTAGAATTTGTCGAGCCTAACTTAATACGACTGGACAAAGCTCATCTCTCATGAGGCCAAGTTCCTAACGATTTACTACCAGTGGTTCCCATGGGTCTCCAGGCCTGCTCTGTCCCCGAGGTGTGCCACTAGCAGCCCCTACGAGTTCGGGCAGCCCTGAGGGAAGACTCCCTCCCAGCACAGAGCAGCTGTGCTAACTGTGGTGTCTCCTGGGAACGCGGCCCTTGGGCCCTCCCTCACCCTCTTTGCCTTCTCTGTCCTAGGGGAGCCTTCTCAGTGGTGCGCAGGTGTGTGAAGGTGCTGGCCGGGCAGGAGTATGCTGCCAAGATTATCAACACGAAGAAGCTCTCAGCCAGAGGTAGGTGCCAGATCCATGCCTGGCCCGCCCTCCAGGGCTCTCCTCCCTTCAGCCCTCCCTTTATCCCCTGGGTTAGAACCCGGACCTGGGTCTCTCCTTCTGGGTGATGCTGCTGTCAGAGGTGGGGGCTCTTCTTCCTGTAGGTACTATGAGAATAGACTCCTCCATATTTCTTCCTTAGGGGGTCTAGACTGGATGCCATAGCCTCTCACAGGCCAGGCTCTCTGCCCCTCATCCACCCACCCAGGTAAAGACTAAGCTGCCAGGTAGGCCTTCCTTTCCCTGCTTTTCTGCCATTCCCCTCCATTTTCACTGCCAGACCTCTGCATCTACCTTTCTCTCTGCCTAGATGCTCTTACCTGGCTCCTTACAAGGCAGGCTCTTTGACAGCCTTCAGGTCTCAGTTCAACGTCACATCCTTTGAGAGACTTCCCTGACTCCCAGATCTGAGGCTGACTTCCCCCTTTTATGTCTCTTGTTACTGTTTACTATCTTTGTGGCTTTCTCCCAATGTGGAGTTATCCCATTTACTGGTTTGGTACCTTGTTTAATATTCATCTTCTTTTATGACCATAAGCACCAAGAAGGTGGGGATGGGTCTCATTCCCTGTATGTGCCCAGCACCTGGGACAGCGCCTGACATATCCGGGTGCTCAGTCAGCATCCCATGAACACAGGGTGCACTATGCCTCGACCGCACCAGTCCACCTTCTGGTTCCTAAATACTCCCTTGGACAGTGGCCTCCCAGCCTGGAATCCCCTGGAGAGCTTCAGACATTCCCCATGCCTGGATCCCACATCCTAAGGTTGTAATTTAATTAGTAAGGGCTGTGACTTGGGTTTTTGGAAGTGACCCGCAGGTAATTCTAATTTGGATGTGGTTCTAAACCCACAGCATCAGCATCATTAGGAGACTGTTAGGAATGCAAATTCGTAATTCCAGATGTAAGGGATCAGAATCTGCTTTTTGACAAGACACCAGTAATTTGTATGGACTTTAAACTTTGGAGTGCCTGCTCCAAAGTTATGTTCTTGCCCTTAGCATGTGGTTAGGGTGGTGACGGTGGTGACCACATCCAGCACGTTGGGGGAGATTGTCTTCAAAGATCTCCACTCTGAACAGTGGGTCTGAGCTGCCTTAGGGACCCCCAAGGTGTGGGGGGCATTCTGGTGAATGAAGCAGGTACATGAGGGGGCTGTGCAGCCATGGCTTGTGCAGCGTGGAAGGGGGTTGGCAGAGTGTCCAGGTGTTTGTCTGGCATAGCGGCAGCTGTCTGGGCCAGGGCCCAGCAGGTGTGGGTTTCACAGAGGCCAGTACAGGATGCTCACATTGGCCCCCACGGGCCTCCCAGCAGGCTCTGTGTTGTACCGTGTGCTGCCGCCTTTCATGTCTCTGGCTCAGCGTTGCTGGGAGCCCGGCACTTTCTAGTTACCGAACTCCCCCGTAGACAGATCAGCATCCTGCAGGGAAAAGAGGCTGGGGTGGCAGCAGTCCTCTGAAGATGGGGCCTGCTGTGGCGCACAGCCCGTGTGAATGCTTGTGTGGAAGGGCGAGCCCTGTGGAAGGTCCAGGGCTCGAGCCTGGGGCGGGAAGCCCGGGCAGGCAGGAAGGCCAGCAGGAGCACTGCCTTACACCCAGTTGCCGGGGCTCGCCTGGCCGTTGCTGTGTGACTAGTGGCTGTCTGGTGCCCTCTCTGTGCTTTATATCACAGTTGGTCAAGGGAGATGTCCCAGTCCCTGAGATACAGCAGGGGCAGGGCTAGAGCCATGGCTTGGGGTGGCAGGTTGGGTTGCCTCGCACCCCTGGCCTAGTGAGGGAGAATCAGGAACCAGGGTCCTTCCTGGATGCTGGGGAACCTTGGGTCCATTCACCACAGTCTCAGAGCCACATCCACACATGCATGAGACAGAAAGAAACACGTGTTGGGGACTGGAAGGAACATCGCCTCTTTTCTGAAAGGTGACTAAGGGTTTGGGGAAGTGTAGACTCTGGTCTGTGCGGTAACTGCCAAGCCCCCTCTCTGGTGATTTGAGAAAGCTCTGACCTCCTGGGAGGAAGATGCCCAGGCCTAGGTGAGTGTGAGGGGCTGGGGGGAGGATCTCAGAACCTTCCCAAAGAAGTCTGCCAACTGCGATGCTTTTCTCCCAGCGCGTGGGGAGGGGCAGAGCTTCCTTTAGCAGGTTTCTTTGTTCGTCCCTCCTGGGGCCTGTGGTGGGGAGCGTTTTACTGCTGGATATTTGGCAACACATGCCAGGCTTCTCCTGTTGGCACTCCTGGGTGACTCTGGCAGTTCCCAGCAGGGGGCCACGCCCCTCGGGGTGTCCTCCGCCCCCCACCCTGGGAGCTATGGCTTCCCCTTTCCCATGGGGCCAGCCTCTTTTATTGAGCGGCTCCCAAACCCGGGAGATAATTTTTGTGTGTATTTTTAAACTACTCTTTTTATATAAAATGCTTGTACTATAAACAATTCCAAGAAGCCATAAAGACATGAAATGAAAGGTAAAAATGTTTCCTGTCCCAATCCCTGCCAAATTCCCTTGGGAGCCTTTTGAAAGCTACAGCTGCCCTAGTTCCACTCCTGAGGGTTGGGGATTCAATAGGTGAGGCCCCAGTTCCTGCCTTTAGAAAGTCCTGTCAGCAGTGGCAACAGCCAGTAGATGCTCAGCGCTAACTCCCTCTGGAAGCTTCCTAGCCACAGCCTCACCAGGCAGACAAACAGAAAGAATTCATCAACATTCTAGGGCATGGTGGGCACATGGACCTGGCTAGTGCTGCCAGAGGTGACTGGCCCCCTTCCAGCAACCTCCACAAACCTCACTGTCTGCCTGAGCGCTGAGGGGTCACTTCCTTGGCTCCCTAATGACCAGTCCCAGGACACAGGTGGGAAGCATGGTATGAGCTCATTCAGCTGTCTCTGAACTTCAGGTTTAGGCAAGGGAGCTTGCAAGGAGGCAGTGAGACGCATCTTTCTTGTCCTTCTTATCTACTTCCCCAGCCCTTCTTGGTCCTCTAGATTATTTCTCCAACTGCCCAGGATCTGGAGGCTTTTTGAAGTCCTATGAAGGGAGGGGACATTTCCTGTTCTGAGACTTAGAGGTCTATTTTCTGCCCTGGCTCCTGTGCCTCTAGCCAGAACCCCGCTGCCCACATACCTGCTGGAGCCCACTCACTCTGCTGGCAGAGCCCTCAGGCTTCTCCAGGTTCTGCTCTGCCCTGTCATGCCCTGCTGGTCCTGTCTGGCCTCCGGAACCTTTCCGCAGAGTTTCCACCCACCCACTGCCTGCTGAGCTCTGGGCAGACCTGGCCCCCTTAACCCCAACACCCTGGAGGTCTGCCCCCAGGTAGGAAGGAAGAAAATTCACAAAGCATCTATCACAATGGGTATTGGGAGCAAGGCTTCATGGTGCCCAAGCAGGAGGCTGCAGACTAGCTTCTCTCAGATCTCTCACCATCATGGGACTTCACTGAACTGGATGGATTGATTTCTCAGTTATGCAAATGGGAGGCAATACAGTACAGTAATTATGAACACAGGTTGAGATCCCAGCTCTGCTACTTCTTGGGTACGGGAATTTGCACAAGCTGCTTATGACTCTGGGTTCTGGGCACATGGCAGAGACTGACAATCAATGTCTTGCTGTCATCGCACCTGTTTTCTAGGGAGGGAAACTGAAAAGACCATTAAACACACAAGTAAGCTGGGTATTTTCAAGTAGTGATGAGTGTTAACAAAGAAAATAAGACAGGATAATGGGGATGAGATGGGGCTGGAGGAAAAGGCAGCTGAGGAAGCTAAGGAGGTGACATGGTGCTGGGACCTGCTTGAGGACAAGGAGGCGGCCATGAGAAGACCCAGGAGAAGAGTATTTCAGGCAGAGGGCACAGTAGATGCAAAGGCCCTGAGGTGGGAAGTGGTTTGCAGTGGCTGAGGCCACAAAGGAGGCTAGTGTTGGGGGAACTTTAAGGCCAAGTTGAGGCAGAACTCAGCACCCTGCAGGGCCTTTCTGGATGTTTTTGAGGCATTTGGATTGTATTATAAGTACTTTAGGAAGCTGTTGGAAAGTTTGAAGGCAGGATCTCATTTATATTTTAATAAGAAGTCCTTGGCTGCCCTCTTAACTATTGACTGGGGGGTTCAGGGGAGCCTTTAAGAGTGGTTCCTCAACGTTCCAACTTGTAACAAGGCTTGACCACATTGATGATTACCTTGGTTTTGTCAAGAGACTGCTTAAAAGACCAAGGCCTCAGATGTCAAGAGGAACTCATTCCCTACATTTCTTGAGGTTCCCTGCATATTAGGCAATGAAAACATTTCAAACAGAGTTACAAAAATTATTGTAGAAAATATATGTTTACATTCAACAAATTAATGCTTTTAGCAGTGAAGGTTGCAATGCAGTGTAATTGTACTATGCACAAGATGATTACAAGATTTATAAAAACAGTTCCTAGCATTTCCAGCAGTGACGTCTGGTAACCAGTCACATGTTGAAAGCTGTGTGACCAGCATTTTCTTCTTTCAATCCTGTTAGTGTAACTCTGCTCCCAAGTGACCTTACATGGAGAAAAACATCAGAATTCTGGATTTAGGTCCTTTGTCCCCTGAATGTGTAGCCTGAGCCAGGAGTCCCCTCGTCCCCTCTGATAGGCCCCCACTTTGAACTGCCTGGTTTTTGGTTCTGCTGGGGATGGGTGAGTGGGGGGCAGGGTTTGGAGCTGGGGAGGGTCCAGCCATCCTCTGCTTACTGAGGGCTCTTGGCCAGCTCTGGATGGGGATCCCCCTATTTTGCCTGGGAATTGGCCTTCCTTCCCTTCCACCTCCCTACCCTGAAGGATTTGGAAGAAGACAGAGAGGGAGGAGAAATGAGGATGCCCCCAGCTGGGCCAGCCATTGCTTCTAGCCTGCAGCTGACTTCAGCTGGGAAGTGGAGCTTACACTCTACCGAAAGAGGATTGGACTTAATTGCTTTGCTGATGGAAAAGCCACATTTCAGTATTGATCTTGGTTTCTGCAGCCCTTGGAGGACAGCTGGTGATTCCGCTAATGGAGAAGCGAGGGGACCAGGGAGCTGGCAGCCTAGGAACAGGGCTGGGATTTTCTTCCTCCTCATCACCCTCCCTGGTGCCCATCTTCCCTGGAGGGGCCATTCAGAGAACAGGGTTCTAGTCCTGGCTCCACCTCTGAGTGTCTGTGTGAGTTCCCTCCTGTGGGCCTGAATTTTCCCACTTGGGAATAGGAAGCAGATGGAGATGATAATGATGAGTCAGGGTGTAGAGAACAGGACAGCAGTGGGTTTTGAGTTTTATTTATTTATTTTTTGAGGTTTTTTTTTTTTTTTCCCCCTGCGCCACGTGGCTTGCAGGATCTCAGTTCCCCTACCAGGGGATGAAGCTGAGCCGTGGCAGTGAAAGCCTAGAATCCTAACCACTAGGCCACTGGGGAACTCCCCGACAGGGTTTTACAGCTCACCCGTGGAGCCTGACTACCTGGATACAAAGCGCAGCTCCACTGCTCACCGCAATGTGGCCTGGAGTCAGATACTTAACCTCTCGAACCTCTGTCTCCTCCTCTGTAAGGCCAGCACAATGGTAGCGCTATCCTCAGAAGATTCAGGAGGGCTTGAGATGTATATACAGTGCTCTGCATAATACCTGACACAGAGTAGATATTCTGTATTTCTGACTGGCTCCTATTATACTGTCGGCTTTTTTAGGATTAAGGCATTAAATACCAAATTGTGAGAAAAGCACCACAAAGGAAATTGAAAAATGTTTAAAATAGGGACAATAATGCCCACAGCCCGGGCTTGTCAGGAGGACTGAATGGGGTCACGGGTATGATTGTGTTCAGCAGTCTCAGAGTCACAGATCACGGGTGCAGATCCTGAACAAGGCCTCTCTCCCAGAGGGGCAGGGAAATCTAGGGGATTTGGACAGAAGTCCCAGGAAGCAGATAGGAGATCTCTGGGGAAGGCCCCATGCTGCCATAGACAAGTTCTACCCTGCAGATTCTTTGGGGCCCTCTGTGTCCTTGGTGCTGACTTCTCTCACAGGAGGCATCTTCTGTAAATTAATACAACGCTTCTCCTGCAGAGAATACTCACTCCCTTAGAAAGATTCATTTATTCAATCATTTGTTCTTTCATTTAGTTATTTCTTTTTTTTTAAAGGTTTAGTTTTAGTCATCTTTTTATTTATGTATTTAAAAAAATTGTATTTATTTATTTACTTTTGGCTGTGCTGGGTCTTCATTGCTGCGCGGGCTTTCTCTGGCTTTGGAGAGCGGGGGCTATTCTCTGACTGTGTGTGAGGGCTTCTCATTGCAGTGGCTTCTCTTGTTGTGGAGCAGGGGCTCTAGCGTGCTTGGGCTTCATTGGCTGTGGCTCCCAGGCTCCAGAGCACAGGCTCAATAGTTGTGGTCCAGGGGCTTAGTTGCTTTGAGGCATGTGGGATCTTCCTGACTCAGGAAGAACCTGCATCTCATGCATTGGCAGGCGGATTCTTTATCACTGAGCCACCAGGGAAGCCCATTCAGTTATTTCTTTAGCACCTTTCATGGGCCAGGGATTTAGGTGCCAGGGGTACAACAGAGACCAAGTCCTCTCCCTCGAGGACAGCGACATCGCTGAGACAGAGTGGCATGTGCTGTCCAGGGGCCCTGGGAACACAGAGGAGGAGCCCCCAGCAGCTGGCAGTCAGGGTGGGCTGCCAGAGAGGATGACATCCAAGGATGGATAGGAGTGAATGATGGCCAGTGATGAGCAGGTGGGAGGCTGAGAGGGAGCTTTCCAAGCTGAGGGAACCGCGTGTGCAAAGGTCCCAGAGTGAGAGGGCTGGGCAGGGTGTGCCTGGAGAGCTGAGGTTCAGCAGTTCAACTGGTTGAGGTGCAGTGGGAGGGACAGGGCTGGGGGAGGGCAGTTGGAGCCTGATATGAGGGTGGGGGTGTTCCAGGCCGCCTGGAGCTTGGCTCTGATACAAGAGTTGCTCCTCTGTTGAGAACCCTGAAAACCGGGACCCAGAGCGGGGAAGGGACCTCTGCCTCACTGCAGCCTGAGTCTCTCTCTCTTCTGCTGCATCCCACTGCCTTCTTGGAGAACCCAGAGGCTCTGCCCAGGCAAGCTTGCCCAGGCCCTGGGAGGGAGAGGTCTTTAGAGGCTGTGAGGAGGGAGAGATGGGGTGGGTGGAGGTGTCTCCCTCCCCTGGACTCATCTGGGTATCTGTGTGTTTCAGACCACCAGAAGCTGGAGCGTGAAGCCCGCATCTGCCGCCTGCTGAAGCACCCCAACATCGGTGAGCAAGGGGATGGGCGAGGGGTGTGGGTGGGGCCTGGCCCAGCTGCCCTGCCTGCCCTGGTGGGTGTTTATTGAGGGAAGGGGGCAGCTGCTCTCTTCTTGGGGATGGCAGCAAATAGAGGTGGGAAAGGGGGTGTCTTTCATGGTTTCCATACTCTTCAGTGAGCAGCTTGGTTGGGGGGAAGGTGAAGAAGGGGCCCTTCCTCCCAGCCCACGCTGCCAGCAGCCTCCTTCAGAAAAGCTGTTTCAGGAAAACTTCCTATGCTCTGAGAGACGGAAATAGGCCAGGCTTAGCCTTGACCAGTGTAGCCCACTCCCCAAGCCCACCCCCATGCTGAGTCAGCCTGGCACCATGGCCCTTCCCACCTGCATGGACCTGCAGTGCCAGCCTCTCCAGGCCAGCCCCAAGGTGGCCCCTGCCCCATAGTGGACTGAATGCATGAGCCCAGGGCAGGAAGGATGGCTCTGAAATAGCACCTGGCTGCCTGACCTCCCTTCCCCTGCCCCTGCATAGCTGATGGGCTGTATCACTGCATGGCAGGGCTCTGAGTCATGATGGGGAGGGAGTATAGATTCTAGATATAGTTCTGTCAGAGAATGGCTATGTGACCTTGGGTAAGAGCACTACCCTCTCTGAGCCACTTTCTCCCATCTTTGCAAGGAGAGAGCTGTCTGGATCAGCTGGGCATCTTGTTAAAAGGTAGATTCTAGTCGAGTGGGTCCGGATAGGGCCTGAGGGTCTGCATTCCTAACACACTGTGAAGTGATGGTTCACCAGTCACACTTGAGCAGCAAGATCTAGGTGCTCTGTAAGGAACATTCCAACTCTGACAGCTACCATGCCTTCTCTCTCAGGAGGGAAGCATCTCTTTGTGTCCAGGGCCCCAACAGTTAACTCTCCTGCAGAAGAGTGGCATCTCCATCTGCTATTTATACCCGGAAGGCACCTCCCCTTCCCTGTGCCTGGGAAAAGGAGCAGAGCTACGCAGACAGCAGCTGGAGGCTTGGGGCTAGAGTCGGAGAAGGGGCAGCAAGGCGGCTGGTGGGGAACCATCCTGGTTGGCCCCTGGCCTGCTTATGACCATGGGCAGTTCCTGCCCAATCTGGGCCGGCCTCCAGCTCCCCAACTGTACAATGGAGGGAGCCGTGAGTGGTTTCTGACTGTAAAATTCCACGGTTCTTAGGAAGCCCATTATTCCTGGAAGAAGGAGATGAGGTGTGTGTGTTTGTGCACGCATGCATGTGCCACTGCACAGCTGTGACTGTCTCTGGTCGACACTTCATCCTCCAGTCGCTCATTCCCAGCTCAAGTAGGGAGCAGTAAGTTATGGGCTCAGGGGCTGACAGACTACAATCAGATCCAGAGTTTGCTGCTTAATTGCTGTGTAACCCAGGACATGTTGCTTAACTGCTCTGAAGTTCAATTTTCTCATCTGGAAAATGGGAATGATAGATACTTTGTAGGCTTATGATGATCAAACAAAGCATAGCACAATGACAGGCCCCAGGGAAGTGCTCTGGATCATTAAGCCGCTCCATCTTTTCTCAATCTACACCCTCCAACAGAACAATCTTACCTTTTGCCTGAATCTTCATGTGACTCTCATTCTTCTGAGCCATCAAGATTTGGAGTCATTGGTTTGGGGCACTATATATGATATGCTGGTTAAGAAAATGGAATTTTCAGTCAGACACACCTGGGTTCAAATCCCAGTTCTACCTTTTATTTGGTATCTGAGCTTGGGCGGGCTATGAACTTCTAGGACTTAGTACCCTCCTCTGTGAAATAAGGATAATCATGGTACCCACTTTCTACAACTGTTGTGAGGGTTAAGTGAGATATTGCAAGTAAAGTACTTAGCAAAACCCTGGCAGGTGGTAGGATCTCAGAAATGGCAGCCATCATCTTCATTATCAACATCACTTGAGTTATGGCTGCTTCATTCATTCACCTGATGTCAAGGACATCCAAGACCCCACCATGTGCCAAGGCCTCTGCTAGTCTCTGAGGACATGTGGAAGAAATGAGGGTGGGAGAGGAGTTGGGTAGCTGATGGACAGGGAAGTAGAGAACAGAGCTGAGATCCAGAACAGGAGGATGCTCAGAAGAACCTAAAGCTATTGTCAAGGCTGGAAGGGTCCTTGGAGGGTACCACTTTCTGAGCCTCCAAGCACCTCAGTTCAAAGTAGTTGTGAAGAAGTGAAGTTGCTCAGTCGTGTCTGACTCTGCAACCCCATGGACTGTAGCCTACCAGGCTCCTTGATCCATGGGATTTTCCAGGCAAGAATACTGGAAGATCTTCCCAACCCAGGGATTGAACCCGGATCTCCCGCATTGTAGGCAGATGCTTTACTGTCTGAGCTACCAGGAAAGCCCCCCTTAAGGTAGTTGTAATCTGCCCAAAAGAGTGCAGAGAGGTCCATATGTAGCTATAGAACTTGAGAAGTGTGTCTGTGCACAAAGAAAGTAGACTATTCAGCCTTCTTAGTGATCCCAGCCAAGCTCACTGCTCTCTGCCCATGTGTGGCCACAGCCCAGTCCTAAGAGACTAAGGCAGGGAGGTCGCTGGCTCAGCACAGGGGGAACAAGCTGCACCATACACAAAGCACTTCCCTCCTAGATCTTGCTTCGGGGAGGACAGCACTCTGCTCTCTGTATCATTGGCACCTGCTGAGGAAGTGGATCCCCACCCCCACCTTAAAAGCCACCCAAGAAGCAGGAGGAGATAACTTGAGAGTTTAGCAGGTGATATGGAGTGGCCAAGGGAAGTGAGGTTAGTGATGAAGGTGGCGAAGTCTTCATTTATGAAGTTCTTCCTAGTGCCAAGCACTGTGTTGAGTGCCTTACTAGCATCTTGAATTAATTCCCAACACCAGTCTGGTGTAGCGGTATTGGCTCTGCTGCTGGCAAAGGAGGCTCAGAGAGGTTACATAATTTGCCCAAAGTCACACAGCTTCTAAGAGGTGGAGCTGGAAGGCAAAGTCAGAGAGTCTGACTGCAGAGCCCATGTTCTCAGTCCTTCTGTGACCATCAAGAGTGTCTTGTTGGGGGGCAGGGGCCAGGGGAACAAGTATGACCCTTCAACTTCTGAGAAAGAAATGGTAACTGTTGGACAGAATGTCAGAAGTTCGTGAATCCAGCTACACAAATGAAAACTAGGTCACAGATGTGTTTGTTCTGTGACAGTGACGGTGTAGGTCCATGAGCACAGACGTGCCAGTCTCCCCACCAGGCAGTGGTGCTGTCACCTAGGCCACAGCCCTTGAATCCTTGCCTCTCTTGGGCTCGAGGCTGAGTTTTTCCTCAGGGCAGCCGCCAACCACAGAAAGAGGTTTTGTGCATGAAAACAGTACTGAAATGAGGAGTCCTGTCTCCTGTGCTCGGAGCCAAAATTCCGCCGCCTCTTGGGGACTGAAGCCAAGTCCAGGATCATCCTGCAGGTGGGGACTGGAACCCAGCCCATATGCCCCTGCTCCGAGGGCCAGCCTTCAACAATCAGCACAAAGGCACCATGGAGCTAGAGGAAGCTCTGGAGACGCCCTCTCCCATTCTGTCCACTTCCCTGAGCCCTGAGGACCTTCTCTAAAAGAGGCTGAGGCTTCTGGCCGGAGGGAACCCTTGTCTTCTTGGAGCCCCTCTCAAATGGCTGTTGACCTGATTCTAAAAGCCCTTTCTTGAGACGGTTCTGGATGCAGCTTGGCTTCTTAGAGATTCTCACAATCACAAAAAAAGGAGTTAAAACCTCAAACACCTGAGCAGAGTAGAGGAGAAGGAGTTTGCTCCTGAAGAATCCTTTTGCAGTAAAGGGTCTTTCTCAAAACTTTACCTTGGTACACTATCAAAGTAAGTTTATGGTAGATAAATGAGAAGACAAATAATTTTAAAGTATCTCCTATAATCTCAGCATCTGGAGCTAACATTGATGTTATATACTTCCATGTGGAATTTGAGTCTGTAGCTTCCTAAGTACATCTAAACCAGGTTTCCTAGAAGCAGAACCTGAGGCAAGGATTCAAGTGTATGTGGGAACAGGAGGGCGTGCTCCCAGGGGAGACTTGTAAGGACAGGGTGAAGCAGGATGGAGGAAGGGGGAAGGAACCAAGCAGAGATGTGACTTAAGGTCAAGTCTAAGTCTGACCTGATCCCAGGTGGAGGGTGCAGCGGGGAGGCCTCTAGAACATAAACCCTGTCTTGGAGCTGTCCCTCCTTTAAGGCAGACTGGCCCTTTGCATGGCCTCTGCCTCCTCACATTAGTTCATCATTGCCTGAAGGCTGTGATGAACTGTAGGTAACCTGTGGGCAAGCTGGGTAGTTCCATCAGCAGTGGGAAGTTCACCAGAGAAGGAGGGCACCTGTGCATGATTAGCCAGTCCCCCAGCATCTGCAGGATGGCTGCACCATCTTCCTACAGAAGGTCTGAGCAGGGCACCAAAATAGGGCTTTCAGATTCTGCACACACAAAACATGGGATGCTCAATTCAAAACACACATACATTTTAAAAGTCAAGTCTATTTTTGCTTTGAAATGCATTTAAAAATTGAAATAGATTGAAGGATGAAGGGATGAATAGAAAAATAGTAAGGCATGTATAAGAAATGGAGTAGGAAATAATGCACTCCAGTGACCTTGCCTGGGAAACCCCACGGACAGAGGACCCTGGCAGGCTACAGTCCATGGAGTCACAATGAGTCAGACATGACCGAGAGACTGATGCACACACATATGAGAAAACACTAATAATAGAATCTAGGTGGTATGTACATAGGTACTCACTTGACTGTATTTTGAAATTTTTTGTTATAAAATGTTGATTATAAAATTAAAGCAGGATTAAGTTATACATACTCAGGCTACTTAGTTTTTAGTTTTGCTTTAAAATACTTTAAAAATATCTTTCAATCTTTCAGTCATTATTTATAAATATATACTATTTAAGATTTTAAAAAACCATTTATTTAAATTTGTATCCCTTCATCCTCCATCTCGCGTCCCCATCTGTGTAGGCACCCACTCTCCAAACTTTATGCAGAGAATACTTTGGCCACCTGATGCAAAGAGCTGACTCACTGGAAAAGATCCTGACTCTGGGAAAGATTGAGGGCAGGAGGAGAAGGGGACGACAGAGGATGAGATAGTTGGATGGCATCACCAACTCAATGGACACGAGTTTGAGCAAACTCCGGGAGATAGTGAAGGACAGAGAAGCCTGGCATGTTGCAGTTCATGGGGTCACAAAGAGTTGGACACGACTGAGCAACAGAACAGCGATGTGAGGGCCATATGCTTTAAGGGACTCAATATTGTATGTGGCAGAAATTCAGATGGCACCAGGGCTTACAGTGAAAAGTCTCACCCGCCCACAACTCCAGCTGTCCTAATTCCCTTCCCCAAGGCCACCTCAGTGCCCACATTGCTGGATCATTCCAGAGAGACCAATGCCATACCCAAGCTGAAATGCATCCTCCTTTTAAGAAAGGACTGTGCATACTGCTTTGCTCTTTGCTGTTTTATCAAACAACAAAATTTAGATATGATTCCAAACTAGTGACTAAAGAACCGCCGTGTCATTTTAACGTTTTCCATTGTGTGATGTACCATAATTCTTTGAGCCCACCCTCCCCCCTGCCCATGGACCTGTTTAGGTTGTGGTACAGGGAAGGACATGAACTTGACCTGGGAGAACTTGCCCTTGGCTGGCAGGATGCAGGCCCCACAGAGTCATCCCCAGGCCTTGGGCTCTCCTTCCTTTTTATTTTTATTTGAAAGAAGCTTAAGGGGTAATTTTGGAAGCTCTGGGCTCTTGGGAGCTTCGCCTCTGTTCTTGGTAAATGAGGTATGAAAAGATGACAGTTTCTCAGCAGGCCAGAACTCTGGGACTGCTGCCATTCCCTTGTCCACCAGCTCTGTTATCCCCTCAGACTTGGAAGCAGAGGAGGGCTATCAGCTCAGGGCCAGCACTGAATCAACATGGATTATGTGCTTCGTGGAATTCTCACAACAAGCCTGCAATTCCAGGAGTTTCATTCTCATTGTCCAAGCAAGGAAAGTGAAGTCATGTCTGACTCTTTGTGACCCCATGGACTGTAGCCTACCAGGCTCCTCTGTCCATAGAATTTTCCAGGCCAGAGTATTGGAGTGGGTTTCCATTTCCTTCTCCAGGGGATCTCTCCAACCTAGGGATTGAACCTGGGTCTCCTGCATTGCAGGCAGACATTTTACAGTTTGAGCCACCAGGGAAGCCCTCCAAGCAAGGAAAGAGGCTCAGAAAGTTATAGCAACTTCATCAAAGATGCACAGCTAGCAAGTGGCAGAGATTTGAGTCACAGGCTCTTTCCAAGACCCTGGCCTGTCCAGCAGGGAAACTGAAGGTTGGAGAGGGAAGGGGACTAAACTCTGACCAAAGCTGGGGGCTTTTGTCTTTACACTCAGGCTTCTTTGGGTGATGCCTGAGGTCAGTGAGGGCTTCCCTGGTAGCTAAGACAGTAAAGAATCCACCTGCCAATGCAGGAGATGCTGGTTCAGTCCCTGGGTTGGGAAGATCCCCTGGAGTAGGAAATGGCAACCCACTCCAGTATTCTTGCCTGGAGAATCCCTTGGACAGAAGAACCTGGCGGGCTATAGTCCATGGGGTCGCAAAGAGTCAGATATGACTGAGTGGCTAAACAACAGAGGTGAGCCTTTGTTCATGCTTTGTCAAGGCACCTGGGAACTGGCTTGAGCTCAGTGACTTTCAGAGAAATTGGAATGTTGGCTATTTGAGGGGTGAGAGAGGGGTGGGTGGGGAGCCCTGTGTCCTGCATAACCAGCTACCTTGGCCCCTCCTGCAGTCCGGCTCCATGACAGCATCTCTGAGGAGGGACACCATTACCTGATCTTTGACCTGTAAGTTTGGCCTCACCCTGGGGCGTCCAGTGGGGATGGGGGCAGCCCTGGCAGGGATGACTTCACTGGGTCCCTTGGTTTGAAGGGTCCCCATAGCCCCCATATTGGGCTAAATTCTCTCTTCTGATAGAGTTTCCCAAAATGTGGTAGGCCTGCCACCCAAGCAGTGCAGGCTGGTTTTCCTGACACGCCAACAAATACTTTTAACTTTCATCATCATATATTTAGTTTTGCTTCTATTTGTGGCCAGTGATGCTGGTTTTCCATTTCTAGTTGTGCTATGAAGTTTCCTTTCAGAATAAATGTAAAGTTTTTAAAGCCAGGCAATTGAAAGCAAAGCAACCATAACTGAGAGGCCTCAGTGGTTCTTGGCCTCATCTGTAAAGAACAGCCCTTGAGACAGTGGGGAGGCATGTATGGCTGGGTCGGGGAGTGGGCGGGGGGCAGTGGGGCTATTGGAAATCTCTGTACCTTCGGCTCAATTTTGATGGGAACCTAGAGCTACTCTTTAAAAAAGTCTATAAAAAACAACAACAAAAAGCTCCAGCCCTTGGATTTCCAAGAGCCTGATGAGTCACAGTGATGTGTTCTGAGTGTCCCACCCCCAGTCCTGACCTCAGCCTGGCTCTGGTGGAGGAGAGGGCTGAGGATGGAGGGGAAGGTGGACTGGAAGTCAGAAAGGGGGTTATATCAGGGGGCATTCCTGTGGCCTCTGGGGCCCCTCCCTTTGGGGCTAAGGTTCTGAGGTCCCTGGGCCCCATCCTTAGCTTCCTGGGGACTCTTACAGAAGATGAGGCACCTGGGGCCTCTGTGGGAGGGTGACTCTGTGCCTGTCTCCCCAGCGTCACTGGCGGGGAGCTGTTTGAAGACATTGTGGCCCGGGAATATTACAGTGAGGCGGATGCCAGGTGAGTGAGAGGCGCAGCCTCACTGCGGCGCCTGGGGACAGGGCACTCCTGGGGCCTCCCAGGGGAGGCCCGCCCTCACCGCCCCCCTTCCTCTCTCTCCCCAGTCACTGCATCCAGCAGATCCTGGAGGCTGTGCTTCACTGCCACCAGATGGGGGTGGTACACCGGGACCTGAAGGTGAGTGATCCCCTACTCCCACCCGGAGCGGCCAGCTCACCTGGAACCTGCTCATTTGAGCCCAGCCCCTCCCTCAACCTGAGGAACCAGTGTTATTATGATAGCCGCGTTAGCTTTCCTGAGCTGGGCTGCGGGGGAATATTTCCCCACTCCTCAGATGAGGAAACTGGGCTCAGGGAAGCAGAGCATCTGGACTCGGGACCTAGGTCTCCCGACTCCCAGGCCAGGTGAGAGGTGGCTAGACCTCCATGGCTGGCCCTGGTGGCCCAGTGAGGCCACTTTCTAGCTGCCCGGCCTCAGCTTCATTATAGTGGGGGTTGCCATGGCAACCTCGGCACAGGGTCAGTGAGGATGTCAAAGGAGACAGCACAGTGCCTGGAATGTAGAGTCATTGTTGATCTTGCTTCCAGTCTCTGGAAGGGAGTAATGGGTAGGAAAGCAGGCTTTGAGGCCTTCTGAGTCCTCCCTCTTCCCACTTGAAGAGATGAGCAGGACTAAGCAGATGCAGGGTGTAGGCTTGGCACCGGCTGCACAGCCTCGCCCAGTCAGCACAGCTGCATGGTGCTCCTCTGCTGGGCCTCACAGCATCAGCGACTGGTTTAGCTGCCTGTCATCTCCATTTTGCAGAGCAGGAAATGAAGGTCCAAAGAGTCCAAGGGGTTTACTCGAGAATATGCAGTTCAGTTATGCCTGAGCTAGGGCTGGCGCCCTGGCCTCCTGACCCCAGGTCCCCTGCCCTCACTGGGCTGGGGCTAAAATCCAGCGACTGCACCTCCTGCTTCTGTAGCAGCCCTTTCTAGGTGACCCTTCTGGGCATCCATCAACCCTCTGCTTTTTGACTTTCGGTTACTATGAACTCACTTTTTATGGGGTAGCCCCTTGAACTGTTAGGAAATGTTCCTCCCGTCTTTCCCCATGGTGGGGACTTCACCTGTGAACCCCAGTTCTACCCTTTGGGACCACACAGAGGTCAAGCCCCCAGTCAGAGCAGCCCTGGAGGTATGTGGGTGGCTTTGCAGTGCTGCTGAGGCTTCTGCGGGCTATTCTCCATTCCCCACAGGATGGAATTTCCAAGCCTTCCTCATCCTGGCCCCCTCCCTGGCCATCCTCCCATCAGTCCAGATCCCTCTTTGGGGTGCAGTGCTCTGACCAGAACCCCTGCTCACCCCTGACGGTCACGAGCCATCTGTGGCTCCGCACCTGAGCCCAGGTGAGCTCCCTCTGTCTCAGTCTAGACCCGCAGGCAAGTGTGCACGCAAAGAGGGTCTCTGGTCAGATTGCAGGGCAGCTCTCCCCAGGGGCCTGTTCCCGTTATAACCACAGCCCCTGCCTGAGAGGAGGAACAGGGAGAGAGGCAGCACAAATTTAGGCCACTCTGGGTAGATTAATTAGTGGCACATTCATCAAACCAGGACAGAACAGCTACCAAGACCCAGGACATGCTGGGAACACAGTCCCCAGAGGACCAAAGAGGCCTTAACCAGGGGCAGATGGAGTTATACTTGTTTGCATCCTGCCTAACTTTGGGCAGTGAAAGGTCAGATGTGGAACCCCTCCTAAGTTCTATTGGGAAAGCAGGTCAGAGGAAACCAGCTGCCTGCAGAGACTGGAGGCCCACACCACCGCTCCCATCTACAAACAAAAAGCATGAGTACTGATGTCTATCAAACACTTGTAGGACACTGGGACATGCTTTACAGGGATTTATTGCAATTAATCCTTATGCCACCCCATGAAGTAGGCATTATTTCCACTGTTAGAGAAGAAACTGAGGCCAGAGAAGTGAAATGAATTTACCCAAGTTCCATAGCATAGAATGGCAGCACTGGGATCAGAAGCTAGGACTTTCTAACTGCAAAGTCCCCACTCTTACTACCTCTCTGTCCTAAGGAGAAAGATTTTCTGTCCTCAGACTCGGCAGAAGATGGCAGCCTTCATGCCCCCATAGGACAGGAGGCATGTAGGAGGCCCTGCAGCAATCAGCCTGGAGGGGCTCAGAGCACATCTCTAGCCAGATTGTGCCTCGATCTGGATCTATCATCACCAGCTTGTGTGACCTCAGTCAAGTGACTTAACCTGTCTGAACCTCGGTTTCCTTATTTTTATACGTACTTCAGTGCCTGCTATGTGCTGCCCACTGTTTCAGGTGCTTGTGATACATTGGTGGACAGAAACTCGTATTGCACAGAGGTGACAGATAATGAATAAGCACATAGACAGATGGGAAAACACTTAGAAATTGTGATGAGATCTATGAAGGTAACAGCAAGCTGCTAAGACAGAAGATACCTGGGAACTCCTCCTTTAGATAGAGTAGTCCTGGAGGGTTTCTTGAAGGAGGTGACATGGTGAAAGCTGGATGATGAGAAGGAGCCACACCTGTGAAGCTCAGAGGGAGAGCAAATCACGCAAGGGGAGCAAGAAGTACAAAGGCCCTGAGGTGGAAAGAGTGACTGTTTCTGAGGATGTAAGAAGGCCACTGGAGAAGGAGAGTGCTTACCCTAAAGGACTGTTGGGATGACAAATCCAGTGACGTATGCAAACCCCTTAGCCTAGGGACTGGCATATAGTAGAAGCACTGCCCCACTCCTCCTCAGCCCCAGAACCGAACCCTGCTGGAAGCTGAAGGAGAGGTTGGCAGGCTGAAGAAGGGTCTTCCGCTTGCAGCAGATAGAGGACTTCAGTGGGGTAGTCCTGTCTCTGGGAAGTGCAGGAGTCCTGAGGTTGGCGCCGGAGGGAGGCAGGGGCAGGGAACCTCTGGACTGCTCAGCTGCTTCTCCTGAAAACTCAGACCTCTGGAGGTGAGATTCTGAATCTGCTCACCGTCCCCTGACTTCTGCCTCTCCTGTGTTTCCTCTTCTCTCTGGTCCTGGGAAGCCGGAGAACCTATTGCTGGCCTCCAAGCTCAAGGGCGCTGCAGTGAAGCTGGCAGACTTTGGCCTGGCCATAGAGGTAGAGGGCGAGCAGCAGGCATGGTTTGGTGAGTAAGGGCAGGGGGTGGCAGGGGTGTTGGCGGCCAGCCTCGAGTTGATACATTGGCCTCTAGGAACCCTCTGCCCGAGCGGAGGCAGGTTGGAGATGGCTGTTGCCCCAGCCAGGACTCAGGGAGCAGAGGGCCCCTTACCCAGCCTCTTTGCGTCAGTGGTTGTCGCCCATCCTTGCTCCCTGGGGCCCAGGCCTGGGACTTGGTTGTCATTAAAACAGTACATGACTTCTTCACATGCACACCTGACACTGTCGGCTGGGGGCTTCCATGAGCTCCCCAGCAGCCGGGGTGATAGATTATCATCTTGATTTTACAGATGAGGAACAGAGGCTAAGAAACTAAGAATAGGTCAAAGGAAATTAAAAGGGGTGGAGTCAGTTGACCCAGCATGCTCTTGAGATTTTGGCATAATTGAGTCCTTTTGGCTATCTGGGAATACTTTTTAGTGAGTAATGTTCATCAGTGATTAAGAGCTTGAGCTCTGGGTTCATATCCTGACTGTGCTATTTACAAGGTGTATGACTTTGAGTGAGTCATTTCACCTGAGACCTCATTTCCTCATCTGTAAAATGGGGATAATAAAAGTATGTTCCTTGGGACTGTGTGAAGATTAAATGAGATCAGGCATAGAAAGTTCTCAGTCTTGCTTCGCATACATACTCCTTAATAGGAACTATTCTCACAATAACTTACCAAAACATTTTGGGTGTCCTTTATTTTAAGTAGTTCTCCCAACAGTGCTGGGAGGTGTTTAGGATAGAAATCCCTAATCCCTTATTTCACAGATGAGGAAATTGAGGCCCCAAAGGAAAAGGGATCTATTTAAGGGACTTAGGGCAAAGCCAGTGTTAGGGATAGGCCTTCTGCTACCCCAGGACCGGACCCTGAATGGAGTAGAGAGTGGGTGAGGGTTCAGCTCAGCCCAGAGCTGACAGGCCAGGACGTTTCACCTCGAGGACCACCAGCACTTGACTGGTGGAAACTTCTGGGAGGGTTCTGCCAGAAATCTGTGACTCTGAGGTGGGGCCCTGTGGGAAGGACCCTGGGATGGATCAGTGACTTTGCTATGAGGCTCTCAAGGCAGGTGGTGACAGTGTACTGTGTCCTTGTCCACCCTGGTCTAGAAGTGTTGCTGTCTTACCAGGTCAGGGCTTCCAGCCCTCGGCCAGCTCTGGGGGCAGGGGGTGTTTTCCCCATCTCCAGGGCAGCCTTATCCCTCTTCCAGCAGGATCTTGCTCCTGGTTACTTACATGCCAACCTCTGTGTATGTGTCTGCCTGTCTGTGTGTCTGGGGAGCAGGGTTTGCAGGGACACCTGGATACCTATCCCCAGAAGTGCTGCGGAAGGACCCGTATGGGAAGCCTGTGGACTTGTGGGCCTGCGGTGAGTCCATCTGAAGGCCCCTCCGTCCCCTTGGCTGCCTGCCCTCTGGTGCCCTCTCTCTCCTTTCCCATCACTCTCCTCCATGTGCCCCCCCATCCCTCCTACTCCTGGGGCTCAAGGTTCTCCCGGTCCTTTCCCCAGGGGTCATCTTGTACATCCTGCTGGTGGGGTACCCCCCATTCTGGGATGAGGACCAGCATCGCCTGTACCAGCAGATCAAAGCTGGCGCCTATGATGTGAGTGGTGCTCCTGTCTCCAGCCTCTTTACCAGCCCCAGGGTCCCATCCAGTGAGAGTCAAAGCCCAGTGAGGCCAGAGACCCAAGGATGCCTCCCTCCTGCCCTCCTGCCACTCTCTAGCTATGGGGTGGGGGTGACCAGCATGTGGAGCCTGAGGGCTGAATGGGGCCAGACAATGAGCTGGCCATGCTAGTGATTGGAGCATCTAAGTGATGGGGTTTAGTCTATGGGGCCTCAGAAGGCAGAATCAGCACAAAAGTAGGATGAGATATAGAGGGAGCAGGCCCCAGAAGCCAGATTATCTCCCCATAGTTATACACACACAATTATACATTGTATGTATATAGATAGACAGTAATAATAGCTAACACACATAGCAGTCTTCTAAATGCTTTCTGTTATTAGAGTTAATCTTCATACCAATCATGACATAGGTACTGTTATTACTGCTTTTTTATAGGTAGGGAAGCTGAGGCATAGAGAAGTTAAACAACTGGCCAGACCACATAGTTAAGAAATGGCAGAACTGGGATTTGAACCCAGGCAGTCTGGCTCTACTGTCCATGCTTTTGCCTACCAAGTATGCTGTTTTTCTGAATAGCTGATATCTTTTGAACCATGTGCCATGCATTTTATATCATATTTAATCCTTACAACATCTCTAGGGATAGCTTGAGGGGTCACACATCCAAGGTGACTTGTACGAGGTCACACAGCCCAGGATGCAGAGCTGGGACTTCAGCCCAACCTTCCAATTCTGAAGTCTGGGCTGTCACCACTGACCTGCTGCTCTCCAGATAAGGCACGGCCTCAGAAGAGCAGAGGGAGGCCTCCTTTCCCCCGGCCATTGCTCTGATTTGTCCTGGGGTCAGGGGACCTTGCCCCAACTCCTCCTGGTTGTGGATGCCCAAGTGGACGGGCAGTAGGACCCCTGCCTGCTCCCCTGCCAGTCAGGGGCTGGGGGATCGCAGGGGTGGCCTGGGGTAGGCTGGGCAAACTTGGCCCCTCTGCCCCTTCCAGTTCCCATCACCAGAATGGGACACCGTTACCCCAGAAGCCAAGGATCTGATTAATAAGATGCTGACCATCAACCCATCCAAACGCATCACAGCTGCCGAGGCCCTCAAGCACCCCTGGATCTCGGTGAGCCTTTCTCCACAAAGCCCCTCCTGAGGATCCCTCCAGACCTCAGGATCAAGGCCCTTGCAGAGTCCTGGACCTGCTGCTGCCCCTCAGGCCCAGCATGGGGCTGAGGGGGCTTAGTCCAAGAGACTGACTTTGCTGTGGTTCTCAGGTGGAGTATGGCAATGGGAGGCATTGAGTTGGCACCGTGATTGGTGGGGGGAGCTATTGGCTTCAAATGTCTCATGCCAGGATGCTTATACCATCCTCTAGAACAGAGAATTGTTCATCATAAGATACGGGCCACATCCACAGGATATTCTGGGAGTGGGGGGTACCTCGGATGGGCCTTCCTTCCACTCACAGACCTCTCCCCCACTTCCTCCAGCACCGGTCCACCGTGGCCTCCTGCATGCACAGACAGGAGACCGTGGACTGCCTGAAGAAGTTCAACGCCAGGAGAAAACTGAAGGTAACAGCAGGTGCTCATCCTCCATGCCCCACAGACAAGGGAATAGGTTGGCCTGGGTCTGCACAGAGGCCAAGAAGCCCTCTCACTAGTTCTTTCCTTCACTGAGTCAACAAGCATTATTGACCACCGGCTGTCTGGTCTGGGCAATGAGCGGTGGCGAGGACAGACAAGTGACGAGGATATTCCAGGGCAGCGGTGAGTGCTGTGACCGTCTGCCCTGAGGCTGTGGGGATCCATAGAGGGGCCATAGAGGGGCACAGATCTGCATAGACTAGAGAAGGATCCCAGAAGCCGAAGGATAAGCAGGTATTAACAATGTAAAGTCAGAGGGGGCAAGTGTTCTAGACATGGAGAACAGCCTGTGCAGACCTCTGGAAGCGTGAGCTTGACCCCTTAGGGGGACAGCAAGTATTTCAGCGGGACAGGGAGAGGTTTCTAGGCATTATGTGCGACCATGGTAGGCGTGAGAGACCCCAGCTGCCAACTGCTGGAAAGGAACAGCCAAGGGACTTGACAGGGGCTGTGCACTGAGGAAGTCACAGTGTGCCCTCAGTAAGCCCTGAGCTGCCGGCCTCTCAGTGGGTCTGTGTGTTCTCAGGGCTGTGGCAGGTCCTGTCCTAGACCTTGCCTGGGGCCCTGTGAGCAGGTAGGAAGGATGACTGAGGGGCCCCCAGCTGGTTGGAACAAAGAAGCTATCAGCACGCTGAGTGACAGATGCTGAGGCCCTGGCTCCTTCAGAACTTCCTCACCAGCTGCCCCCAGGCCTAGTGTGGTGGCTCAGGACAGGGACATGGGCCAAGGGGGTGGTGGTGAGCACAATGCCAGGAGAACTGAGTCTCACCCGCATCCCCCAGTGGGAGCTGTCATAGATGAAGTCTCAAAATGTCAGAATCAGGGAGTCTTAAAATCATGAATTGCTGGACTCAAAGAATACGAATTGGCCATTGGTCTCCAGCCCCTTTATTGATAGAGGAGGGTTTTTCCTTATTAATCCTCCAAGGTTCTGAGCCCAGGAACTACAGAGATGGGGATGAACCAGTACTAGACTGAGGAGCCTTGTGCCCGGGCAGAAGATGGAGACAGAGGGCTGCGGGGTGCGGAGTCTAGTGTCCTTGCCCCAGCAGGAAACTTCCTTGGCCTTTAGGAACCTCCACTGACAGGTGGCCCCGAGCACATCCCCCAGCTCTGGCCAGGCCAGTGGGATCTATTAATATCTGCTCCTTGGATGGCCCTATCCCCTGACCAGTGCCAGTTAAGGCCTACCTCACCTCTGCCTCACCCTTCTCCCGGGAGGGAGGGATGGTCTCAGGGCTGGGGGGTGGGAGAAATGGAGGGCAAGGAGCTTCACAAGGTTTTTGTGTCTGAATGGAGCCCCTTCCTCTCCTTCCCCACCTCCCATCTCTGTCTCTCCTCTCCCCTCACCTCTGGCCTCCTCTCCCCCAAACCGCCTTCTCTTCTCTGTTGCAGGGAGCCATCCTCACCACTATGCTGGCCACCAGGAACTTCTCTGGTAGGTGGTAGGACCTCGGATTCATCCTCACATACATCCTGCAGGAGGTGGAGGCATTGTCAGATAGGGTATCTGGGTGCCCTCAGGCCAGAGGGCCTGGGAAGATGGGGGCTGTAGAGGATTCAGTGACTAAGGGCTTAGCTCACCTGATACCACCTGCAGAAGTGGTAAAGGTCAAAGGTCATCAAGCCAAGGGCCCACTAGGAAGGGTTAGAAGTTGACCCTTACCTTCCCTACCTCACAGTGGTGCTGGGTTCTCAGGCTGGGCCAACTGTGGGGAGGCCTCCCATATGTCAGGGTCCAGGTGTGGGAGGGACTGAGCCAGACCCAGGGAGAGCAGCATTCCTGTTCCTCACAGTTACCAAGCAGTTCCCACGCTTTCACTCACGTGGCCTTTGTGACAAGGCGAATGCCACCTCTATTTTCTGAATGAGGAAGCAGAGGCTCGGGGAGGTCAACTCTGACACATCCCAGATCATGCTGCTAAAGGCAGCCTTCAGGGCAGGTGTGACGTGTCCAGAGCACATGCCCTTCCCAGGCTGAGTCACCAAGGAGTCCAGGGTAGGATCCTTTGGCCTTGGTCAAAGCCAGGCTGGTTAAGGCAGGGAAGGCCCAGTGACCTGCGGCATGTGGCCCCAAAGAGAGAAGGGGAAGGGATTAGCATCAGGGCTTAGCAAGAAGCTCCCCTTGGCATGTTGGAGAGTGCCACAGCCAGTGCCCTCCAGAGGCTTCTCCCTGGGGAGCCCAAGAGGGCTGATGGGGCAGCTGAGCAGATATAGCAAAGCTCACCCAAGGGGCCCTCTGGCTGGGGCTGGTGCCGGGGCCGGCCAGGGAGGGCTGCTGTGGACAGGTGGCCAGGCCCACCACAAGGGCTCGGCTCTGGGGAGCTGCAGACCTGACTTCTCTGAGAGGGCCCACCTGCCCATTGAACCAGCTGGGAGAATGAGACCCAGGCCCGGGAAGGCCCTGGAACTTCAGATTTGGGCTTTTCCTGCCACACAGAGCTGCCTTCCCATGTGCTCCCCAGACAGGGATCCTGCAGTTCCTTAAACTGAAAGATGAGCCACCCAGGCAGTCAGAGTCTTTTTTTAACAACTGAAGGGCCCCTCGGGCACTGTAGTCCAGAGCTCACAAAATGGAGTGCATAAGTTATTCCCTCTCTCTCCATGTGCTTGGGGGGCCAGTGGTGTTTCAAAAATTTGGGGGGGAAGGGTGGTGGGCAAGAGTTTCCAGCACTTAAAATTTCATAGAAAATCTCCCCAAAATTAGAATATGTGGCCTCTGGGGACCCCCAGTCCTGTCATAGTGGGCTGGAGTGAGAGGGGGGCCCCCTTGGAGGCGTGAGGGGCAAGTCCTCCCCTTGCTTGCTGTGTATCCTGGTCCAGCCCACAGAGTACATGGAAGATGGAACAGCTGTTCCTCTCGGCTTTGGGATCCAGAGGTACCCTGCCCCCCATTTGCTTTGTAAGGTGGAAACTTGGCAAGAGGGGAAAAATGCACGAGAGCCTGAGGAGGGTCATCTGTGGGAATATAAGGTTGACTAGGGGGCTGGACCAGCTGTGAGTCCCATCCTTCCAAACCTCTGGGGCATCAATGTTCAGTACCGCCGCTCCTCCCCAGCTTGCTCTCATCAGGTAAAGGACTTAGCTACTGTTTACTGAGCATCTACTGCATACATGTCAAGTGCTGTATCTCATTTAACTTAAAGCCATTTGCTTGAAATCTGAAGCTGCCAGAAGTCAGGCTGCAAAGGGCCGGGCATTCATGCCTTGTCCTGACCGGTGCCCTCTCCAAGGGCTCTGGCCAGCAGGTGAGAAGGAAGGAAATGGGAAATGCCAGGTGAGGCCTCCTAGGGAATTGTTTCTCTGCTTTTCCTGGCCACCAGGCGGATGGACAGCCCCAGAGCAGAGCTCTAGAGTTTGAGGTTGGGGAGACATCTTCAGGAAATGGGTGCTCTAGCTGGGGTGGGCGCCAGAGAAGTAGGGAGTGTGTGTGGGGGGGGGCATCTGCTTCTTATCACCGGCAAAATGCAGCTCGCAGCTGTCCAGAGTGAGTAGGCGGGGCTGACACATGACCTCCGCAGCAGCATGGGGCTAAAATTAGAGCAGGCTGGGGCGGGACAGAGCGTCCAGCCCTGGGCTGGGGAGCCGGGCCTCTGGGTTGGCCACCACCAGCACTAGTGGTGACCGGGATCTGGAGGGAATCCCCAGACTGAAAGTGCTCCCACGGTCTGGGGCACAGTGGGCACCTCCTCAATCCATGGAGCCAGAGGGTCACACCTGACACTGCTGAGAACTGGGGGGAGCCCAGGCCCACCCCTAAGCGGTGGGCCACCGGCAGTCCCCGGGCCACCCAGCAAGGAAGAAGAGCAAGAGGAGGAGGTCTCCTCACATAGCTGCTGCAGCTCCGTGTCCTCCGTGGCCCGTGGATGTTGCTCTTCCTCGCGCTGTGGGCCCTGGTGCCCTGCCTGGTGTTGATAACCCTCTACTTTTTCTCCTCTGCAGGCGGGAAGAGTGGAGGAAACAAGAAGAACGATGGTGTGAAGGTAAGCCCCAGCCAGCTCAGCAGGGCCTGCCTCTGGCTTGCAAGGCCTGGCTTGCAGGGCTGGGGTGAGAGCCAGGCTTGCCGATGGGGTTCTGGGCAGATGCACTCACCCGTGCAGCCTGGGGTCCCCAGACCCAGAGACCTGGGCTTTGGTGCCCACCCTTCCACCAGCATGTATGGGGGGAGGTGGGGGAAGGGAGGGTTGAAAGAGGGTGGGAGAGGCAGGTGACTTGGGGTTGAAGTGGGCATAAGGGTAAATTAAAGGAGATTTCTGTGATTCTGGAAGACTGGTGAGTGAGAGGGCACAAAGAAGGGACAGAGATGTTATGAGGGGTGACCTCCTCCTTCCCAAGTGTGGGCTGGCTGGAATGGGCCCCCGACCTAATGCATGCCCCAGTCCAACCTACAAAGCCTGCAGGGGATGGACAGCCAGTCCTCTTGGCTTTGACATCCAGAGGTACCCACCCCCATCAAGGCCTGCCGGTTCAGTGCCAAGAATCCCCTCCTCCCATCCCCCCACCCTATCCCACCTCCAACCCAGGCCTGCCCCGTCCCCACCCCTGATGCCCGTCCCACCCCTGATGCCCGAGCTGCTTCCCTCCAGATCCCGCTGACCCATCCCTCCCTCCTTTCTCTTCTCCCTCTGCTCTCTGGGGCCTGGTCCCCTGCTCTCTGCAGCTCCCTCCTTCCCTGCCACTGGCTCGCCTTGTGGGTTTTCCTCTCTTGAGACCCTGCCTTTTTCTGGGCTCAGAGCCCTGCCTGACCAAGGGCCCCAGGGCTGGTCTGCCCAGAACACTGGACGGTGTGGGATGCTGTCCAAACACAGCCACCCAGGTGGTCTGGTGGCTTCATGGCTTGGTTCATAGTGGCATGTAGTCTCAGGCCCCTGGCTTTGATCTGCCAGGGGTTGCATGGAGGGGACTGGGCTGTTCGCCTGAAGCCAGGATATGGCCCTTCTCTCTGCTCTTAGCCCTCTGAAGGCTTGAGTCTCCTCATAAGTACAGTGGGTCAGAAGCGGGCGATGTGAACTCCATGATTTCCAAGATTTCAGCTTTAAAAACAAACAAAAAATCATTTTCTCTTCTCATCTTGGGTGCTTGAGGAATATGTAATTATTTGGTTATCAGTCAAAGCCCATGATTTTCAAATGGAACTCCTTGGAGCCCAAAGCTTCTTGGGAGGCACCTCTGGCTGCAGCTGGAAAGGGACTGAAAAGTGGGAGACTGAGCAGAGAGGGCTAGGGCTTTCTCACTTACTTCAGCCAGAACAGTTCCATGGACCAGCCATCACAGTGGTTGAGAGAGCCTGGGTGAGCTTATGGCCCATGATTTGAATCTCTTGAGTCTGTCTTTCTTTGTTCAAGCAATGGGTAGAAAGGGTCTCCCACCTCCCAGAGCTGTTTGTGAGGATGTACTAAGATATTGTGTTTTGAGGACTTAGCATAGTCCTGGCGTGTGAGACCCGCTCATGAGATGCTAGTCAGTGGTATTATCTTTTCTGCTCTATGTGTTGGACTTTTGGGTAAGATTTCTTCTGAAGTTTGCTCAAAAAAATATTTGGAAACTGCAGATCTAAAGCCAGCCTAGTTTAGAAAGTTGACACGCATCCATCCCAGATGGTGTAATGGAATCCAGGATTGAGTTTTGGCTTACCTGCTGTTTGGGGTTACCCATGAGTCACCCTCTCCCCTCTCAATTTGAAAGGATGATGGAGGGCTGTGCAGTGTGGGTGGGGGGCAGGCATGGAGCAGCTGGGGCTCAATCTGGCCCTCGTGTGTAGACACTGGGGATGCTGGGTGCCATGAGAAAAATCTTATTTGGGGGAGGTGAGGCAGAGGCCGCAGGTGATGGTGGGCTGAGGCCCATGTAGAAGGAGGAGGAGGGGCCCAGACAGGGCTGCCAAGGTCTGCTTGGTACTTGGGTGTAACTCTGGCAAAGTCGTGGTCAGGGTCTCCCTCAGACCAGGTCGTGGAATGGAGCCTGGCTCTTCTCCGGTCGTGGCCAGGAGGCGGAGGCTGTCTGGGGGCAAGGACATCCTATAGCATGGCAGGGCTCTGGCTGGTCACTGCAGGACCTTCCAGAGGGCACAGCTGAAGAGCATGCCTCTGCTCCCTGTAGGGCAGGACAGACTCCGGATGACTTTTCAGGGTGGCCTGGGTGTGGAAGAAGAGACACACAAAGGTTGTTCCTGGCCCGGCCCTTTCTCTGCAGCTCAGCCTTCTCCCCCTGCTTGGGATGAAGGAGGGGGAATGTCTAGCAGGAAGATGAGAGTGACCCAAGGGGCTTGGCCCAGGATCTGGCTTACAAGATCTTGTTCTGGGAGGTCCATTCATGTTTTTACTATTACTGAAACTGGACCTCAAGTCAAGAAGCCAAGGTTTTGAGCCTGGGCCCTCCTGTTCCCTCCCTTGAGGGTCTGGGTCATCAGTTCTGTCATCTGTACAAGAGGTGAAGAGCTGTTTTGGGGGAGCTGGCAAGGGTCTCCCACCGGGGCTGGCCTGGTGGAGTCACAGCATGATGCTCTCTGGTAACCAACACATGCTCAGCCAAAGTGGGAAACACTCCTCTTCCAACTTGGTCCCTAGAGACAAACCACTGATTCCACCCAGAGCTTAGGTGAAGAAGCACTGATTGGTTCCAACGCTGGAGGAAAAACTGGCTGGTTTAAGATATGACATAATACAGTACTTTAAAGGCTTTTAAGGGCTTTTCAAGACTAATTTTGACCATTGTCCATTTCTACCACCCTTGCCAACCTTAGAACCATCTTCTCCATGTGGTTCTAAGAGATGTGACTTTACTTCTGGTGACAGCCCACTTTTGAAATGAAACTAACATGCTGGTTGGTGTGGGGTTATTATTAGTATCATCATCATCTTTGTGATTCAGGAAAATTGAGTCTTTCCATTACCAAGAAGTAATGCCCTCCCCGTCCCAGCTACTACTAGGCCACTACTTCCATGAAGAGGGGCTGCTGCTCCCACCCCTCAACCCCACTCACTGCCCCGTTGGTGTCCCATCCGTGCGTCATGACTCCACCCCTCCATGTCCCATCCTGTCACTGTATGTCCGAATCTGATGCAGTCTCTGCTCTGTGTTCCCTCCTCGTGTCCTGCCTGGAAACTCCTGGCCCCCACGCCTCTCTCAGGTTTCTGCTGACAGCCGAGCTGTGTGGGCCGTGTGGGCCTGTCCCATCCAACGAACACTGTGCCTGGCCCCGGCTCCAGCCAGGAGTGCAGCCGACACTAGGAGGAAAGGAGAGGGGAGGAGAGGGGAGGAGGGACTGGCTGCTGGCTGCGGAAGTCACACCACCCAGGCCAGCTGGGGCAGAGGCAGGGGCTGTGAGCACTGACACTGGAAAAGCCCAGTGAAACACCCTGGCCGCCTCTGCAGAGGCCCTGGGTAGAGAGGAAAGGAGCTCAGGCTCCTGGATCTTGGAGTCAAAAAGCCCAGAATTAGACCCAAGGACCCTCAGAGAATATCGAGTGCCTCCCCCGGCAAAGGCCTACCATGAGGGCATCTCAGGTCTCCCGCCTGATTCCCACACAGAGGCCTCTGGCCTCTCAGATGTAAGTGCTTCCAGAATAAGCCATGAGGAGCCATCAGGCTGTGGGTTCCTGAAGACCTAGACAGGGCAGAGGGCCTGCGTCGGGGGGTTCCAGCCTCTTCATTGCTAGTAGGTATCTGAGCCACCTTGAGCCCCAGTTTCCCACCTGTGTAATGTGTCAGTCTTGACCTGCAGCCTCCTATGAGTGTGAGTCTTTAAGACTCCAAGCTTAGAACTGAAAGAAGGAGAAGATAAGTTATATGTTCCTCTCTTTTTCCCTTGATTCCCACAGGTCACATGACAAATCCCTGCAAAGCTAGAATAGGCTAAAGGGAGGGCCCACAGGATTTTTGAGGTCACTTAGGGGACTGGTTCCCACATCTGTTTCTGCTTTGGAATCACCTGGGAATATCGTTTAAGATAAATATACCCAGGCTCTGATGTAGACCTAGTTATCAAACTCCTGAGAGGGGGCCCAGTTATGCATATTTTGAAAAAGCTTCCAGAGTGACTGTGACACTCAACCAAATTAGGAATGGGGTCCTTTCAGCAGAGACACAGGGGGATCATAGGAGGAGACAATGAGCCTCATCTCTAGACCTGAGCATCCTTTTGTCCCCCAAGAGTTTTGGATTCTGGAGGCCTTAGGCAACGAGTATCTGAGACCCAGGATTTGTTTCTACATCCCAGTTTGGCGTAAGGCAAGCCCTGGTCCAGGAGAGGCTTGGCCTGGAGCTTTGTGGTCGGGTTGTTGAGACCCAGGCAGCTGTGAGAGAGGCCCTAGAACTCCAGGCTGAGAGGACTGTCCCTGCCGGGTCAGCTGCTGCTTGTGGCCCTGACCTTGTCCCGACACTGCGGCTGGCAAGGGACCACAGAGGATGACCCCGAGGCCCATCCTCCTTCCAACCCCCACCTGTTGTTCGTTCCTCTGCTCCCTGCCGTTTTCATGCTGTGTCTTTTCCTGTCCCATCTCTTCTCCTTGTTTTTCCAGAAAAGAAAGTCCAGTTCCAGCGTTCAGTTAATGGTGAGTGTCTGCCGTCTCCCAAACGCCGGTAAATCCTGGGCCTCAAACCCTCGCTCCTGCCTCTCTCCTGCAGGCCGCAATGGGAACCCGGGGCGGGGAGAGGGGGCTCAGGGCGTGCTTGATATGTGTGCCTCGTGTGACAATATGTGTGTTGTGTGTGCGTGTTGTTGGCGTGTTTCTGTTGACACCTCCAACTCCATGGCCCAGGCCAGCAGCCTGACAGTAGACCTGGGAACTCCCTGGGAAGCAAAGGTTGATTTGAACCCCATCCCACATCCAGCCCGTGGCTTCTCGCTTCTCCCCACCCTGGCTCTGGAACTCAGCTCAGGGATTGGTTTGTGCCAGTTGTGGCCGCTGGGGGGCTTGGTTTGGCCAAAGCCGTGGAGGCCCTTGTTGAGCTTCTGCGAGGCAACACAGGGCCTGCCGGTGGCAGAGGAGCCACCAGCCACTGCCTCTGTCTAGGGGTTCCTGTGTTGGCATGGTGGCCCGCGCCCCTCTTCTTCTGACTCCATTGCTGTCTCCCTCAGTTGTGTGGTTTTTCTCCCCCGAAAAGCCCAGGCTCTCTCACACTGGGCCTTCCCGTCTCTTTTCCTCCCCTGCCAGTGTGTGTACTCCTTCCCCATCTGTGGCCACCATATGCCTCTCTGCCCTCCACACCCCCTCTCTGCTCCCTCCAGCAGACAGGGCTCAGGACAGCCCCCCACCCCACCACCCCACCCAGCCCTCCCAGAAAGGCCAGGGCTCTCCGTGCATCCACCCCTTCCTTCTCACCCTACTCCCTGCCACCTGCCTGCTGAGTTGGGCCCGTCCCCTCCTTAGGCTCTGAAGGCTGACGGGATTTTTCAGTGCAGCATCTGGACGGCAGAGCTGATGAGGCTTACAGAAACGGGGCCGCAGCATCGGGCAGCTGGGGCAGCCCCCAGCTGACCCCACCTCTTTCTGCTTAGCAAGTGGGCCTCACCACCTCCCGTATTCTCTTTGGCAGGAATCTTCAGAAAGCACCAATACCACCATTGAGGATGAAGACACCAAAGGTAGGAGGGGCATTGCCTTCAGCATCAGGGCCCCCAGGCCTCCTGGTGGACCCCCTTCACTGACAGTCTCCTGCCTAGAGGGGCCCCTAGGCCAACTTTGTGTCCTGTTTCTCTACAGGAAGCCTTACTTTGCTCCCTATAGGCTGGGTACATTGTGGGGTAGCATTTACCCGTATGGTGTGCCTAGCCCACTAGTGGTACCTGGATGGACTTTTCTTATGGCAGCAGTTATGTGTTGATTTTAAAATGTATTAAATTAATTCAACGTGAAAAAATTAACATAGTCAAGTCATATATGTAATAGTATACATTTTCCTTTTGAAGTGTTTTTAAAATTTTTTAAAAAGACGATTTGATTTTAAAAACTCCAAGTAAAGGAAGGGAAAGCAAAAATGTAGAAAGTTCAACAAACTGGAATATGGGAAACACTGCCTAATACCAACCCAAGGAGTTCTCTGGTGGTCCAGTGGTTAGCACTCTGCACTTTCAATGCAAGGAGCACAGGTTCGATCTCTGGCTGGGGAAGATCTGCATACTACTCAGCATGGCCAGAAAAAAAAAAGACTAGCCTAAAATGCAGGGGCTATTGTAGCCAGTGACTAATAGTCTTCACCAGCACTCAGATGGAAGGGGGAGCAAGACCCCAGATAAATGTGATTTGATAGTAAGAGAGGAAATAATAGGATGGCAACAGGAATAATGGTTGTCTTTTATGGGGCACTTGCTGTGGGTAGACACGTTTCAACTGCTTGATATTCACCTGAGCTTTACAGCAAGCCTAGGAAGTAGGTACTGTGATTAACCCCATTCAACAGCCCAGAACCTGAGGGGTTGAGTAAATTTACCCAAAGTCCCAGAGCTCGTAAAGCGGACAGTTAGGATATGAACCCAGGCAGTGCAGCTCCAGGGCCTGGCCTGTAACCTCTGCTGGGGAGGCCTTGCCGGGTAGAAAGTGTGCTTGGAGCTTAGAGGAGGGAGAGTAGAGTGCTGACATCTGCCCAGGGGGCACCAAGTCCTTGGATGAGTTAGCGATGTCCTGCTGTTCTGCCTGTACCTGGCCCTTCTTATTCCCACAGGACAAGGAGACCCGGCAAGGCTGGGGGTTCTCATACTCGGGCATGTGTCCGAGATACTGCCCAGGCATACTTGGGCTGGGGAGTCTCTGAGATCTAGAAAAACAGCACCGACCTGGAGAGACCACAGTGGTGCCAGTCGAGATATTTTCAGAAGTTTAGACGACTTGCTTCTAAAAGAATACAGTCATGAGGAAAAGAGCGTTTTATTATGTAATACAATTCTGCACCATTGCCATTCAGGCTGATTTAAGGCAGTTTTGACACACTAAACACTGTGACTGCCTCCTGATTCTACCAGGATGTTTGGAAGAGTGGTCCCACCCTGTGCATATCCCCAGCTGGGAGTGGGGTGGGGACGGTCACTCCATCACCATTGCCTGGTGCCAGAGCAAATCAATGGCACTCAGGACAGCCTTCAAAATGCATTATCTTGAAGAATTCCTTGGGATCAGGCCAGCATTCTCAGCCCCTCGAGCATGATTTATAATCGTATTCCTGGCCCTGCTTATGTGGATCCTGATTTCATAGGTTTGTGATAGGGCAAGCCTATTGAGAATGTGTCTGAGACATTCACTGTATTTGAGGCTCCCTGTCCCAGTGGTAAGAGTTAGGTGCTGGGTGTTGTGAGGAGACTGGTTGTGGCCTCATAATCCTGGTCTCAGAGCAGACAGGGTCTGTGGAGGCAAACGAGCTCTGTGATTGTTCACTGGAGTCTATTTGCTGGGTGACTTTAGGCAACTTACCGAACCTCTCTGAGCCTCTGTTTCCTTAACTGTAAAGAGATGATAATAATAGTACCAAGCTCAGAGGACTGCTGTGCAGATGAAACAAGAGGCTGTGTCTAAAGTGCTTACATGGTGCTCGGCATATGGTCACTGTTTAACAAATCTTAATTTCTTTTCTTTCAAACTGGTGCTTATGGTTGAATGACTAGAAGCCATACAGCATTTTCCTGGAGCATCAGTTTTACTCCAAGGTTATTTTAAGATAAATATTTATATGTTAAACAGACAGAGAAATGTTTGAAATAGAATGTAAAGTTTATATGCACTATTAATGTAATGTGCAATGTGACCCGTTAAAGACATTTTCCACCTGGAGTAATGGCTCTGGGTTGTATCCCCAAGGCCTGACGTTTACAATCATCCTCTGCTTTAGAGATATCAGGATGGGAACATTTGTGAAGTCTTGAATTTTAGTTCATTTATATCCCTTTTAAAGAGGGGAGGAATAAGTTGCCCTGGTGGTCCAGTGGTTAAGACTCCTCACTTTCACTGCAGGGGACATAGGTTTGATCTCTGGTTGGGGAACTAAGATCTCAGATGCCTATAGCATGGCAAAAAATAAATAAATAAAATAAAAAGAGGGAGGCTGATGCCAAGAGAAGAAGGGCATGTCAGTGTTATTAATGGTAGGACTTGGAGCCCATTCCCTGCCTGCTTCCATGCATATAAAGGGCCCTGTCTGCTGGAAGAGATGCTGGCCCAACCAGGAGCTTCTCCCACTGTTTGGCAGGAGAGAGGAGCCCTGTGCCTCCCCCAGGTTCTTCAGGCCTTAGAGAAAATTTCCAGAGAACCATTTTCTAGTGTTAATTTGTTAAGTCTTCTTACTAAGTGAGAATAGCAGCTGGTAGGGTGGATTCTGACCTAACATTAAAGTTAATTAGAAATGTCATCCTCCAGGGAACATTTCCCCCAGAGCAAAGAAGGGGACATGAATATTTCAGAGCCCCTCAGGCTGATACACAGGCCTCTCACCCTCCCAGCTGCACAGAGCTCTGCTAGGCTTCCTCCCCACTGCCCTCCTCCTCCTGGTCAGCTCCTTGAAAACTCCATTTCTTTTCCAAAGAGCTGCCTCTGAATCTGGGCAGAGACATTCTGGGAAATATTAGCCAGGAATGCTGATCTCATCTCAGCCGCCGCATGCTGTGTGACCTTGAGAGAGTGTCTTAATCTCTCCGGGGCTTCAGCTTTCCTAGCTATGAGGGAACACTCCTGGTTGTCTGGGTGAATGCCTAGAAGATTAAAAATGCCAGAGTTGCTACTGAGCAGCTGCTGGATGAATCTTTCATGGAGCAGTGGGTCTGCTGAGGGCATGGGAGGGGCTCAGAACAAGAGTGAATTTCTCCAGATCTAAGGAGGATCAGAGCCCCAGATCTTTAGTCCCAGAGAGTGAAGCGAGGGAGATTTCCGCCTGCCAGGCTTTAACCATTGACAAACTTGGTGTCCCATGTGGATGAAGGCCAAGTTAGGCACTGTCTCGGGCTGCATTAATAGAGGTATAGGGTCCAGAATTGAGGAGGGAATAAAGAGTGCTACCCTAGACCTGAGATTCAGCAATATTCAAGCTACATCAAGAACTGTGTGCTCATCCTCACAGAAGCATCTAACAGCTTAAGTACCCCAGAAGAGTAGATAGCCAGCTTGAGTGAGATTCTGCAAACCACATGCTGGAGGCTTTCAGCCCTGAGAAGAAAAGGCTGGTAGGTGGAAGGCATAAAGTCTGGGATATCAGGTGCACAGTGCAGGGCCCCAGTAACTAAGGGGCTTTTAGGGGGAAATTTCAACTTAAAAGGACATGGGTGCAAATGGAAGAAGCTCTCCAGCAGTATGGTGGCCTCCCAGGCAGGCTGCAAGCCCCAAAGCTTCAACCAAAACTGAAGCATCATGTATCAGGCTGCTGGGAAGCATCCTGGCCTGGCTAGAGGCTGTCCTTAGGGGGAACTTCCAATTCAGAGCTTTCTACTGAGGATAATCACAACTCTCAGTTATGGAGCGCCAGGCACTGCTTTCAGTGCTTTACATAATGCATCATTATTTACATAAATGACTTGATATAAAGGGCTTGGAACAGTAGCTGGTTCTGAGTGAGGACCATATGTGTGTTAGTTATTTTTGTTGATATATTCTTAACTCAACCCTCAGAACCACCCTGTGAGGTAAGTACTATTGGTAACTCCATTATACATGTGGGAAACTGAGGCGGGGGAAATAGCTTGCCCAAGGGCACACAGTTACTGAGTAGTAGAGCTGGGGTCTGGCTCCAAAATCTGTGCCCTTGACCACTTGGCTAGTCTTTCTAACACTTTGGAGAGAAGCAGCCCGCAGGAGACAGGGTGTTAAGCAGAAGCTCACGGAATATCGAGTGGGAATGGTACATAAAGCCATGCAAACAAGGCAAGGGGAGTGGCTCAGGTCCCAGGGCCCACCAGGAGCCTGTGAATTTGCCCTGGGTGGTCACTGTGATTCCACGTGGGAACGGCTGAAATGAGGTGTCTCCTAATAGAGGTGCGTTTCTCTCCATCCTCAGTGTCTAGCTTGACCAGAAGACTGACTTGTTGGGCTCCAAGGGACAGAGGCCACTAGGCAACTTGGACAGTTCCAGGGAACAGGACAAAGACAGCAGCCCCAGACCTTGATTTGGTTTATCCACTCATTCATTCATGCTGCCTGTCTCAGTGCCAGGCAAGACCCCAGGGTCATCTGGCAGAGCTCATGGTCTAAGACACTCATTCCAGTCCTGGTGATTCTTAGCAGAGCCAGGAGATAAAGACGGTGTGGCTCCCTGTGGTTACTGACACTGGAGATGGTACCTTCCAAGATGGTTATGTCTACTGAGCAGTCACCACATGCCAAGAGCTGTGCTGGGCACCGGGCCCTGCCCTGAGGGGCAAGTGGAGGGGCAGAGATGGTGATGATGGCTTTGTTGCTGCACAGACACCAGGGCAGATGATTTTACCTGTTGCCTCCAGTGTGACTGGAGCTCATCTCTGAATGGGGAGTGAGAACCATAGAAAGCTGTGCTGGGAGGCTTCAAGCTCCGAGGCTTGAGCACTGGCACGCTCCCTCGCTCTGCAGTGGATGTCTCCGGGGCCAGGTCTGCTCCCGGGGCCAGTGAGGCTTTGCAGTGCTCATATGAAATATTAGAGTTGGAGAAGAGACAGCCCATGGGCCCAGCATGACGGGGAATGTGTTGGAGCCCCTGGGTTCTGGGAGAGGCCCTGCGCTGGGAGCCGGACTGCACACCGGGTTGATCTGTGTCTTTGGGCAGGCTGCACCTCTTACCAAGCTTCTGTTTCCCAATAGCTGGATAAGGAGGCTGAGTCTCTGGTCTCTAGGGTTCTTGAAGCTTGGGTGCTCTGTGATTCTGTGTCCTCTGGGCCTGAGGTGAGCTCCCCAGTGTGAGGTGGCACAGGGTTGCCCCTGCAGTTGGTAAGGAAAGGGGCAGGCAGGGTCAAGGGCTCAGATAGGAGCAGTCTCCTTCCCAAGCTCCCAGCCCGAGAGATGGGCAGTATGCCCACCCATCTCACCTAAGGTTTCTCTGGCCAGCCAGATCACTGACCAGGTTTGAGGCCGAGCTTGAGCCTGGGGAAGAAGGGAAGGAGGCCCTGGGAAACTGAGTGAGGCTTCTGGTAGGGCAGCCCTACCGGGAGCCAGGACATTTGACTTCCAGTTCCTTCATTGCTGATGCTTGGTCTCCTCATGTATCAAATGGGAGGAAACTGGCCTTGCCTCCCCCGACTTCCCAAGCTGTGGGGAGCAGATACAACAGTGCATGTGGGAGGATATAGGAAGTGATACTTACAGTGTGTGCCTAATACACGCTAGGCTCTGGTCCAAGTGCCTCGGGCACATCATCTCATCCCATAGTCGTAACAACTATGGGATGAGGGCATTATCGTTTCCATATGATGAATGAGAAAACAGCCCTGTGGCCCATGGCTGCACAGCTAATGAGGACCCAGGCTGGGATTTAGATGAAGGCTATCTGATACTGAAGCCCAGGTTCTTTACACCACTTGTTCAGCACTGAATGTATGAGCGGTGATAGCATCCCCATTTTACAGATGGAAAAGCTAGGGCACAAAACATCACACACCTAATAAGAAAACTGATATCTAATCCTCTTCCAGAAAGACAGCAGCTGTTTGTGGTGTTTCAGTGGCAGACAGGGGAGGCCAGGTGTCAGTAACTGGTATTCATTATGCCTGGAAAGTTCTTGAAAGCTCAGTGCCTGATTCTTATAGGTATGCAAATAGAATAAAAACTCACCCCGACCTAAGGGATAAATAAGCCCTAAGCCCTCCCTTAGTGGCCCCAGTTTGGACCATAGGGGAACCTCTGGTTTTGGCTGCCGGTGGTGATCATCACAGGTGACCTTGCTTGGATTCAGGTGGCAAAACAAGGTGATGGAGAAGTGTATTTTGGAGTCAAGACCTGGGTTCAAATCAGACCTCAAGCCAGAACCATGCTTGCTCTCTGGAAGCAGAGGCTGCCAACTAAGACACAGGCTCTACCCTTTGTAGTTGAAGGGACTTTCACACCCTTCCCCCTTTCTGGGCCTCAGTTTCTTCTTCCATGAAATGGAAGTGATGACACCCTGTGACAGTGTGAGGCCAGCTGAGACAATGTGAGGCCCTCAGGACAGGGGCTGGTGCATGGCAAGGGCTGAGGATACGGTGGCTGGTGCCACATCTCCATCACGACCACTATTATTTCTGTGTCCCCTCCTGCCTTACAGTGCGGAAACAAGAAATCATAAAAGTGACAGAGCAGCTGATTGAAGCCATAAGCAATGGAGACTTTGAGTCCTACACGTGAGTCGGCTGGGTGCATCCGGCATGTCCTGCCTGAATCAGGGGACGCTGGTGACTAATGTTGGGGGGTCTTTGTCTCTGATCCTCATTCACTCACACTGCATGTGCCATGAATCAGGCTGAACTCACTAAGTCTGGTGTGCCTTCAGACGTTACGCTTTCATTAAGCTTTTTGCTCACAGTACTCATCTATATCTCAGTCCTGCTCCTCTTCCTGCTCCTATCTTGTTGTCTCGGAAGAATTCCAACAAAACTCTTTTCCTTCCCCAAGGAAAGAGTGGGTGGCTTCCACTGCAACATGGGCCTCCTCAGGAGATAAGCTGGGAAGGAAGGGAGGGAGGCAGGCCCTTCCTCAGTCCTGCCATGGGGGCCTGGGCCACTGGACATCCTCTGACCTCAGATGGGCAGGAGCAGGCAGGGAAACAAACTTCAGTGAGCAGGCGAGGAGCAAAATAACTGCAAAAATGAATTCTGAGCCATCCAGGGATAAGGCAGAGTGCACAAAAATAGCATGATATGAAACAAGTGGTATGAGACATCCCCTACACACCTGGACCAGCCCTTGGAGAAGCGACCGGTGTACAGAGACTGGGCTGGATCACCCCCTGGTGGCCATCTTCAGCATTGCTGGTTCAGGCCAGGAGCAGACCTCAGTGGGCAGCCCTCCCCCCCCCCCCCCCCCCCC
>ML661893.1:2632409-2644398 GCA_007570785.1 Antilocapra americana
CCCCCCCCCCCCCCCCCCCCCCCCCCCAGGGAGAGCCAGGATTCTGGGCTGAGGCCTCAACGTCTTGGCCAGGGCTGACAAGGCCCGGGTCTGAAGGCCCCACCTATGCTTTTTGGTGGACAAAAGCTGCCAACTAAGGGCATAACGACCCTTGTCTGTTGGGTGAAGTAGGAATGACTTGGGTGGGCTTTGCTCCTTGGGCAGCCTGATCCTGGTTACTGCTATATGCCCAGGAGTTGAAGTTTGTCTCTCAAAGGCTGGGCAGGCCAGGTGCATCCTGATTGTGGGAGGGTTTCAGCAGCAGCGGGTGACAAAACCCCGGCAATCTGCTGATTATCTCTGGAGAAACAAGGACCTTGGAAGGTGCAGGTGTGAGACAGAGGCCGCATGTACACGTGAGTGTGACGTACCTATGCACACGTAACATGTACGTTTGTGACTGCGTGCATAAGGGGTGTGAACGGGTATGTGTACATGTGTGCCCCTGAGGGTTACATAAAAACCTGGAAACGCACTGTTGAACAGACTTTGCATCTGGCCCTGGAAAGAATTAAGTCAGTGATGAGAGAGCCTGAGAGTGGTTCTGAGGACACAGCTAGGGAGGGAGGGAAGGAGAGGGGTGTCCTGCTGACCCCAAACCCTCCGAGTCTTCCACCTCTGTGATATCACTTTCTCTGTAGCCTAGGTTTTGACCCCTTGCTATGACCTCTGGGGCCTGTGGTGCTGAGTGTAATCCTGTGTCACCTGGATAAGCCCCTTCATCTTATAGAGCCTGTTTCCCTACACGTACAATGGAACTGGAGCAAATGGTTTCTGAGTCCCTTCAGAGGCCCAGAGACCTCCTGGAGAGGGGTTCCTTGGAGAGAGTGAGGTGGTGCTTAGTCTTCCAGATGGTCAGGGCTCAGAGGACTCTGGGTCTGGAAGGATCCTGGGAATCCCACATGATCTGAGAACAACCCCGCTGGCCAATCTCTCAGGAGAACCTGAAGTTCTGAGTGGAGAAGCGAGTTGTCTGGAGTCACACAGACAGAGCGGTTAGGGCAGAACAAGGGCAGGGTGCCCTGCACTCACCACAGCTCCAGCTCACACGAGGCTGCGCCCTCCTCCACTGTCTTCAGTCCCTCCCCAGGTTGGGATCTTTGTTTGTCCTGGGGTACTTCCTGTCCTTGGCTTCACTGTCATTGTCATAGGAGTCCACATTGTGTCATAGGAGATCTCAGAGACCTAAGGATGGGGGAGACAGTTTTTTCCTTCCTCCATCTGGCTATTAGGGTCTCCAAGAAAGCAGACCTGAGTGGGAAAACTGAGCTGAAAATACACAGCAGAGGGCCTGCTCAGCCACACCCCAGGCTCCTTCCTCCCAGGCATCGCTTCTTGGACTGCAATTTTCATCATCTTACAGAAGAGGGAACTGGGGCTCCCAGAGGATGCTGCTGCCAACAACAGAACACCTTAGTTTAATGTAGCAAAACACACCCCCTCCAGGGACACATCTGCTTTGTGAACAGAAGTCAATTTAAAGTGAAGGAAAAGGTCCCCCGACCCAAGGAAAACAAATTAGGAAAGCCCTCTCTGGACAGATCTGCTGCCTGAGGTGGGGGGTGTGATGTAACTTGGAGAGAGAAGTGTACAGGTTGAGTTATCCCTGCTGGTAGCTTGGTATGGCCCTCTCGCTCAAAGATGTTAAGCCATTGTAAGGGGAGCGGGGTGGTCTCAGGATGCGTAAGTGGCAGAGCCATGGTTTGGACCCAGGCGTCCCGGTTCCCAGTAGGGCCTGCCAGTCAGCAGTGTCCACACTGTGCCTGCCCCAGCCCTGTCCCTTCCACAGCCTCATTGGTCCTATGAGGTGGGTGCAGTCACTTTTGATTTCACAGGCTCACCTTCCTGGGGTCCAGGCCCCTGGAATTAGAGGGGGCACCCGAGAGGCCACCCCAGCCCATCTTTCCTCTGACTTCCTCCCCCCAGGAAGATGTGTGACCCTGGGATGACGGCCTTCGAACCCGAGGCCCTGGGGAACCTGGTCGAGGGCCTGGACTTCCATCGATTCTATTTTGAAAACCGTGAGCAATCCCTTCCCTCTGGGCTGCCTGTTGTCTGCTCTGTTCAGTGTCCTGCCAGATGGCACAGCAGGGTGATGGGCAGGGCCCCCGGGGCGGCTCAGGAGCCAGTGAGGAGGAAGGGCCTGTGTGGACGGGGCTTGGTACCACCTTGGTCTCTCTCCTAACCCTGGCCCATCCAACCGCTGGGGCTGCGGATGGGGAACTTGGATCCGTGTGACAAGCCCTCCCAGCCCTCGCCTGCCCATGACCCTGGGAGAGCCTGGGGAAGACCTTTATTCCCTTTCTACAGATAAGGGAGCCCCCCAGGGGCACACCCCCAAGTTACAGTCACCTTAATGCCTGCAGCCACCCCAGCTGACCAGCTGGCTGCAAACTGGCGTGTAGGTTGTTCCATGCCCCGATGGGTGGGCATGGAAATGCTCTCTTAGGGGAGAAAAGGGGGCCAAGCTCACACTGCTGTGCCCTGCCTGTTCGTCGAGGTCTCTGTCCGCATGTCTGTTCTTCCCGGGCCTCTCCTTTGCAGGAGAGACCGTGGCAGCTTTGCAACTCGGGGCTGTCAGGGGGCTGAGGCTGGGCCTGACCTAGGGCGCTTTCTGCCTGCGTCTGTGTCTCACCTTGGCCAGGGGTCAGACAGGGATAAACCAATGCACTCGCAGGTTAGACTCATGTAGCTTAGGACCCGGAGGGAGGCCCTGAGAAGAGGCGCAGCCAAGGTCCCCCAGAGGGAAGGCACTGAAGCAATGCTCTGTGATTTCTTGTGCTTGTGGGCGCCCATTGAAACAGCACAGGTTCACCCAGTGAGAAAGGTGGCCCCTTTCTAAATTCTCTTTCAATACAGAGGAAAGGCTCAGTTTAATGTTAGTCTCTCTTAAATACCTACCCACTTTCTAACTCACCTCTTTATCAAAAAGAGAGTGGTCTCAGGCCCAGGTGCCTTGCAGGAAAGAGCATGGAGCTAGGATTATGTAATTTGCTTTCATTTTCATTGGGCTTATTAAAAGTGTATTCTGTAAGACTGGTTATTCATTAATGATTGTTTTAGAAAGTCGTTGTTTAAAATAAATGTATATACGTTAATAAAGTGAACCAATTTAAGGAAATATTTTCCTAAAGTAAGTATGTGCACGTGCTAAGTCGCTTCAGTCACGTCCGACTCTTTGTGACCCCATGGATTGTAGCCCACCAGGCTCCTCTGTCTATGGGATTCTCCAGGCAAGAGTACTGGAGTGGGTTGCCATAAAGTAAGTATAGGTAGATGGTAAAAATAAAGGTAGTACTTAAGCAACTGAAGTTGGCTCTAGTCCAACTCTTCATTGTACAGAGGGGAAACTGAGGTCCAGAGAGAGGAAGCGACTTGTCCAAAGGACCCAGAACATTGATGACAGAACCTGGTCCTGACTGCCTCCAGTGCCTCCTTCCTTCCCTATGCTATCCCCTCACCTGGGCACCAGAGGTGGGCACTCCTCTCCTGCCTGCACACAGACTAATGGAATCTTGCAGAGTACAAGGGCTGAAGAGCACCCCCAAAAAGGTGTGAAGAAGGAAAGAAGGAAGTTGCATTTTCTTTGACAAATCAAACTCTGCTTTTCCAAGGCTAGCAACAGAGGTAGAGTGTGAAGAGAGGTGGCTGGACCCCACAGTCAGTCCCGCTCACCCAGGAGCTCCCTAGCTGATCACCAGGGGTACCTCTCTACTGGTCTGTCCTCTGGGGGGTGCTGGTTCCCCACAATCCCCACAGAGCAGAGATTAGGCTGAGCTGGCTTTTAAGACTCAGACTGCAAAAGGGGAGGAGACACGGAAGGCTGTGTAAGCCCTTGGCCTAAACTCTGGCAGTGAGTCCCATCATAACACTGGCTCCCTGGACTCTAGGCTTGAACACCTGATCACATCAACGGATCAAAAAGAGCAAGATATAGGGTAACTGCCTGCCCTGGGGCAAGTCTCACCCTCCTGCCTGCTTTTACCTGCTGGAGGACCTGGTCCCTTCTCCCATGCTATCCACGAGGGTAGATGTTGTGAGCCTAGAATCTGTTCAAGAGATGCCACGTTAGGGTGACCATTGCTTTACATTTGACTCTCAGGACCCCAGCCCTGGCAGACAGCAGTAAGGCCCAGTGCCCTCAACGGTGCTAAATTCTGTCCCTTTGGAGATTGTTCTAGATTGTCCTGATTCATCCCACCTAGAGACTGACTTCTTTAGGTTCTACTGCATTTCCTTCAGAGACTGGCCCAGCTTTGGACAAGTCCAGTTGCTTCTCTGGACCTCAGTTTCCAGATCTGCTAAATGGATGCATTGAACTAAACAGTGTTGAGAGCCTCCAGCCCCTAATGCTGTTGAAGATGCTCACACAGGCCTTCTTGCATTTTGTGGGAGGGCCAAGGGGTGACCTCTGACCTCTGAGGTCACTCCAAAGCTTATAGTGCAAAAGCTCTTCACTCTTGCTATACAAGAGCCCAGAATTGTAAAAGCCTCTTAGTCTACATATCTAAGGGGTCATTTATCCAAAACCTAGGTATAATGTGAGTGTAATACTTAGGTGCAGATACTATGGGATGCTTCCTGAAGTTGTGAAAAAAAATTTTTTTCCCACATTTTTCAGGAAATCAGTGGCTCACAAACCTGACTGGGCATCAGAATCAGAGGATGGGGGAGGGGAGGGAGCTTTTTTTTTTATTAGGACAGTTTCCTGAACTGGCATCTCCAAGGGCGGAACTGGGCAATCTATATTTTGAATAAGCTCTCCTATGGGCTTTGGGTACGTTTGGGCTACAGTGAGGGAAGGTGTGATGGTTCCACTGAAGCCCAAGATCCTGGTGACCCCTGTCCAGCCCCTCCTGAGGTGATTGTCTTTCTGTGTTTCGTTTTCTATCTTGCTGAAAAAAACTGAGAGTTCCCAGAACCAAGATAGTGATGATGATGATAGTAATAATTGCAGCTCACATATTACACAGAGAGGGCTGGTTTTGTCAGTTCTATCACGATTACAAGAGCTGTGCCTTTCCCCCTAATTCTGGAAAGCTCTGCGACCACACCCCAAGGCCACCAGTACCATCCCTATAATTCCAAGATTCTACAGTTTTAATATTCTTTAAGGTTCCCTAATTGTATGCGTTGAGAATAGAGGTGGCTGATGAGGTGCCCATAAGGCGTTTCTGACTACACGTGTTTTGTGTGGTCTGCATGATGTTTTAAATCTGAAAGCAGTAATTAAAACGGAGGCATTTGACATAGATTATCTTGAAAAACGAGGTGTGGCAACTTGGGTCCTACTTACACAGCAAGCGCCAGGGAAGCTGCGTACAGGGCACCTCCTTAGAAGGGACGTGGTGCACTATTCACCAGTCTCCACCCAGAGACAGAGGGCCCATGGTCATCTAGCATGTTTGTGTCCTCTCCGGCCTCTGTAGGGATCTGGGTTGAGTCTCTGGTCTAAGCTCACCTGACACAACATTCACCTGTATGTCTGAGATACCATGATTCTCAAATTCCACTCCCCTGCCTTTGAAGAATTCACCTTGTCTTGAAGTCCACTGTCTCTCTGCTGGGGTCTGATCTAGTCATCTACAGCTGTGCCCTGCTTCCCAGGTAGCTGAGCCCTGTCACAGAGACCCGCTCCTCTGGAAGTGAGGCAGGCAGAGGTGCTCTGCTGAGGCGGTTGCTAAGAAGTGGGGAAGGGAAGGAAGGGAGACCAGGCCCCCAGGTGCAAGTCCCCCGCCCCCTCCCGTCCCTGCCTACAGTGTGGTCCCGGAACAGCAAGCCTGTGCACACCACCATCTTGAACCCGCACATCCACCTGATGGGTGACGAGTCGGCCTGCATCGCCTACATCCGCATCACGCAGTACCTGGACGCCGGCGGCATCCCCCGCACGGCCCAGTCGGAAGAGACCCGCGTCTGGCACCGCCGGGACGGCAAATGGCAGATCGTCCACTTCCACAGATCTGGGGCACCTTCCGTCCTGCCGCAGTAAGAGCCCCTCCTTCCAACAATCTAAAAGAGCACGGCGATGTCGGTCTGGAGGTGGTTCACACTGGGTAACCTGGCTGCTGGACGGGCCTTGAGGTGGGGGTGGGAAGACCCCTGGGAGGAAACCAGGCCTGTGGGTTGCAGGGGGTGGGGGGTGGAGCCACGGGTGGGACCCAGGGGGGAGGCAACTTGAACTCCACCCAGGGAGGTGGGCATGGTGCCCTGAGAAGCACCCACGTTACCCACCGCGTCAACCATGTCTTGCAGCTAAAGGACCAGGCTGGAGGCGCTGTACCGCAAAGATCCACTCTGTCCGTGGAATGTGGCTGCTGGTTCTCCCTGTTGGATTTTGCTGGAATTCCCCCAATCACATCATCCCACCACCGCTACTACCACCGTCACCTTCATACCTGTGTCAAGAAAAACCTGTCCGTTCGCAAAGCCATCACGACTTCAGAGCAAATGGCCACATCTCCCCATCTCCACCTGTCACTCTTGCTCTGTCCCCTGCCAGAGTGGGGCTTCCTCAGGCCCAGGTGCCCTGGGTGCTGGCCCCGAGGACCCCCCTAAGCTGTGATTGGCCTGGTCTTGCCTTGTCCGGAGGCCATGTTCCCAGCTGTGTGTTCACCCAGGGGCTGGGGAGGAGGGGCAGAGCCGGGAGGAGTGTGGCAGACGCCAGAACCCTCTCCCTGATCTCCCCTCTTCTGGGGTCCTCGGGGAAGGGCAGAACCCCCAGTCCTCCACACCAGCCTCTCCCGTGGGAGAGGGCAAAAGAGGAGCAAGATGTCAGGAGCCTCCTGCCTCAAACTGCCTTCCTAACTCTTCTCCCATCCTGTCCTGCTCTCTTGTTCTCCAGCGACCCTCCTCCCTCAGTGTGGGGGGCTCGATCCTCTCAGGGTGCCCCCACTTCTTCCTTTCTTCCTTCTGCTGATGTTTACTTCCAACACTAGCTGCCCATTCCACCCATCCATCAGACCTGGAGAATTCCAGCTTCATCATATCCGAAGGAGAGAATCTGATTGCTTTTTGAGGGCAAAAGAAAAAAACCTTTAGGTATCACTTCTACTTGGACCGCATGCCTTTTTATAGCCAAACTTCTGTGTGTTTCGTAAATGGATTTCGCGTTAATGGATATTTATGTAATAACTAGACCTCTCAAATTATTGTGAGAAGGTTTGGGTTGGGAAGGGAGGTGGGAAGAGGGGTGAGCGGTAGTTTGTTTTGTTTTGTTCTTTTTTTCCTGTTCTAGGTCTTTTTTTTTTTTTGTCATCTCTAAGATGGACTTTGTCACTTGTGGGTTATCTGGGGCTGAGGTGGACTCAGCCTGACGGGAAAGGATCTGACATTTCGGTCCCCAGGCTCCCTTGGGGACTGGAGGAGCGTCGGATGTTAGTGCTTATGAAGAAATAGCAAATCTGGGCAGAGAGCACGGGGAAAGTTGTCCGGGTGGCAGTGTCTGGACTTTATCTTGCTTGCCTCCCAGACTGAGGGCCTTTTTACCATGCTGCCCAGGATTTCATTACATCTGTGCACCACCCTCAGCGCGCCCCCATCCATCTCTAGGGGCTTCATGAGCACGTGTCTTCATGCGGGTCCAAAGAGAACACTGGGAGTTCTCCTCTTCACACCTCCCCCTGCCGCTGTGGTTTGCATCTCTCTTTTCCTTTCTCTTTCCCTCTTCCCTTGGGATTGACTCTGATGTGGAATGCCTTGGCACATCCACCTGGATCTACTGTCTGCACTGTTTTCTTTGCATGACTTTATATGCAGTAAGTATGTTGAAACAAAAAAAAAGAAGAAATAACACTCAGCAAAACCAATCTACATGTTTTGGACAAAAAAAGAAATAGAGGTTGTATTCTCAGTGTCCGACTCGGAATTATGTTGCTGCCTCTCTGTGCTTTTGGCCTCTGTGTGGCCGTGTTTTGCCAGCATGAGATACTGTCCCCTCTGGAGGATTTTAGGGGAGGAAGAGCCACACCTCCAAACATTTGGAGGCATCTCTGATCACTCCAAACCTCTGGGGTATCCTGGGTATTGAGTGGAGCAGGACTGATGAGATGTGACCCAGTACTTCCTGAGTTTTCCCTGATCATGAGCTGTCTGCTGGGCCCATTCTCTTGCACTCTTGCCCCCGGGACAGGTGAGGCAGGCTGGGCACGGGCCACAGGCCAGGAGAGAGGCTACCCAGCCCTCCTGGCCTCCAAACTGGTTGATCACTGGCCTCTCTCCTTGGCAGAGGCCCTGCTGCTGAGGCCCAGGGCAGGCACTTGGTCTGTCCCAGCTCCAGAGGGCTTCCCAGTAAGGCCCAGTGATCCCAGCATCCCAGCAGCAAAACTGCCTGCCTCCCTTGCAAGTTGCCGGCTCCCACCGCCGTCTCCAAGCCAAAGGTGAGGGATTGCTGCCATTACCGAGGCAAAGTCTGGTCCTTTCTTCAGCCTGTTTCCCCCTCCGTTAAAAGGCTTAAATATTGCTGCCCAGCCTATGTTACAGGGCTAATGGGGGATCAGACAGAACACTGGGCTGAAGACTGAACACTGAATACACCCAGGAGAATTGACAGGGTGAGTCACTGGCTGGATTCCTGTCCTTTTCTGGGCCAGCCAGTCCCCCATCTCTCCCCCAGCTGCCCCTCAGCCCCCTCTTTGTGCCTGTCCTCTGCTAATCAGAGGAGGATTGCGGGGGAAAGAGCCACGTTTTGGGGTTATTAGGACTTCATTCCCAGCTCTGACCAGACTTGCTGTGTGACCTTGGGAAAGTCCTTTCCCTGCTCTCCCCTCTGCTCCCCACCAGAGGGAGCTGAGCTGGAGGACACCGGCGTCCTGCCTTTTGTCTGCTGACACGCCTCCTGTCCACTGTGCCCCTCTCTGGATGCCAGAGAAGTGGAGGCTGGTCCCTACCCCAAGTTGAGATGGCTCTACTGCGAAGGCCATGCCTTTGGGCGTGCAGCCAGCTGATGTGGACCACAGGGCGTGGAGTGATCCTGAAACAGCAGGCAGGGAGACTGGCAAAGTGGCCCTGAGCCCAATACCACCAGACAGTTAAACATCCTGTAGATGCAAAAAAATATCCAGACCTAAGACAAGTCCTAGGCTCCAGCATGCAAACACATTCATGGGAAAGCATTCTCCCGTGTGTGCGCCCAGTAAGCGCTGATCCTGACCCCTGGCCTCCTGTCTCCCTTCAAGGGGAGACCCTTTAGGGGATGTATTTGCCAGACTCCCCGTGCTGGTATCTTTGTTACTATTTGTTTGGGGGTTTGTTTCAGTTCTTTCTTTTTTAAAACATGTGGCTGTGAACTTGAATGACCACTGCTCAAACTTTCTGCTATTGTGGGGTTGGGGGGAAGAAGGGATGTCTGTTTTATTCTTGGTGTTTTCAGTGCAATAAATAGCTACCAACTTCTGTGCATTTGCTGTCTCTCTGTCTTGGTCAACCAGACCACTGGGGGAGTATGTTTGTTTCCTGTTCTACTTCCTCCCAGTTGCAAAATAAAGACCCAGGTCTTCATTCTGATTGGACTAACTTGGTCACAAGCTCAAGGCTGAGCCAATCATTAGGGTATTATGCCTGGACCTGTGTGTCCTAGCCTTAGAGCCAGGGATGGGGCTGGGGTGCCCTTAACAAGAGCAATGAGTTGCCACCAGTGGCCAACAGAAAGTCTCCCTTGGGGACCTGGGGCAAGGCTCTTCTCCTCTGGGCCTTGGTTTCCTTGTACAGTGAAGAAGTTATTCCAGAAGTCCCTTCCTACCTAATATTATTCCTCTGCTCAACCTCACAGACAAGGCCCCAGACCCCAGAGGCCTTGAGATGGGGAGGAGAGGAAGGGTCTCTTTACCCACAGACTACATGTGAACCTAGAGTCTAGGGCAGAGGCCTTGAGGCTGGAGAAAGGAGTGGAGGAAAGGCTCCACTGGGGGAAGGGAGGCCACTACCACATTAGAGGCTAGTTTGTTCCCTGATCCCAAATTGCTCAGGCTGACCCAGGGTGATGATGCAGAGGATTTACCCCCCTCAGGCCATGACAGGGTGACCAACCATTCATTGCTGACACGAATTTTCAGTACAAAACCCAATAGTCTCATGCAAAACAGATGAGTTGCTCACTGTAAGTCATGCCCCCACCTAAGAGATGTGACTTGAAAAAAAAGAAGCACATCGTGAGAGTTGCAAGGTAACTCTTATTTAGCAGCAACATGAAGACAATATCCAAGGAGACAGCATTTCAGAGAGTTCTGAGAAACTGCTCCAAAGTAGTAGAGGGGGAAATCAGTATTCTGGTGAAGAGGGAATACATGCAATCAAGCACATATTTTTTGCAGAAGGTTTCTGCTAGTCACGAGGAGTTGTCACCATGAAGGATTTTAGTGCTTTCCTAGACAAAAGGAGATACAAGAATTGGGCTCATAAAATCAGCACCTAAAAATATCTAACAATCTGAAGACCTGTTCTGCCAGTTTTTCCCAGAGCACAGAATTCCTGGTTTCTGCTCTCCAACCTGAACTCCTTTCAAGGGGTATTAAAAATCAGCAGCTGCCGCAGCACATGATTTAATCCTTGTAGAGCTAGATGGCAAGTGCCAATTTGTATTTGATGTATTCGATGACTCCACAGGACAGGGGGGTGGGGGTAGTGTGACTTCTGGAGCCTGCTGTCCTCTCCAGACCATGCTCTGGGTGCCTGGGCTTCAGAATTTCCGCACCAGCTGCTTTCTGGGTCTATCCTGGCTGTTGGCATGTGAGATGGCCAGAGGGCATTTCTACAGGGCATGTGCCTATAGCATATGCGAGGAGCTTGGCAGTAAGGCTGAAAAGCACAAGGAGGTGTAAAGCAGAAGGATCCAGGCCCTTCATTTGCATTCTTATCTTGGAGCCTGGCATGGCAGCGCCAGGACTGCTTGGACCTGAGCCCTCAGGTGCCCTGGATCTCCCTCCTGGGCAGCAGGAAGGACTTGAGAACTTGAGCTGCCATTGCAGACACTCGCCGGCAGGTGGCAGCACAGGAGCGGATTACAGGAGGTCCAGGGTTCTGTGAGTCTATAAAGCTCTGGGAGCTCCCGGTAAACCTTGAGGTATCCTTTACCTCACAGTGCCAACTCCACTTAAAGCGCTATTATTATCTACAAGGGCATGATCTTTTAGAGTTCACAGGGTGCGTTCACACCTCTTGCCCTAGTTGGAACAGTCCTATTTTGAAGATGAAGAAAATAAGACTCAGAGGCAAAGAGGCCTCTTGAAAGACAGAGAATCAGGACTAGCGCAAGCTGAGCTCCAGGGCCCTGGTCTGCGTCTCCCCGTCTGTGGATAGCCAGCAAACAGTGACTGGGATTCTCAGGAACCTCCCCCCGCCCCCCCCCAACCCTCCTTCTCTTTAACTGCTATCCACTCCAGCTGGTGCCTTATCTTAGTTGTCTACATCTGTAGTCTCCACCTCCTCACTGCTCATTTACTCCAGAACTCACTGCAGAGGACTGGATTCCTTTTTATTCCTTGCTCAGTGTATAGCAACATCTCTGCTCCCTTGAGAACACAGCCGCGGTACCTTCTCCGGGAAGCCCCACCTCCTTCCCAGCGTGCACTGCGTTAGGGCCCTCCACAGGCTCTTCTATCCACTCCCAGCGTGCACTGCGTTAGGACCCTCCACAGGCTCCACAGTCTCTTCTACCCACTCCCAGCGTGCACTGCGTTAGGTCCCTCCACAGGCTCCACAGTCTCTTCGACCCACTCCCAGCGTGCACTGCCTTAGGACCCTCCACAGGCTCCACAGTCTCTTCGACCCACTCCCAGCGTGCCCTGCGTTAGGACCCTTCACAGGCTCCACAGTCTCTTCTACCCACTCCCAGCGTGCACTGCGTTAGGTCCCTCCACAGGCTCCACAGTCTCTTCTACCCACTCCCAGCGTGCACTGCGTTAGGTCCCTCCACAGGCTCCACAGTCTCTTCGACCCACTCCCAGCGTGCACT